>RPFO01000175.1:5231413-5563538 GCA_009746045.1 Mesostigma viride | reverse complement strand
TCTCCCTCTCCCTCTCCCTCTCCCCTCTCCCTCTCCCTCTCCTCTCCCTCTCCCTCTCCTCTCCCTCTCCTCTCCCTCTCCCTCTCCCTCTCCCTTCTCCTCTCCCTCTCCCTCTCCCTCTCCCTCTTCCCTCTCCCTTCTCCCTCTCCTCTCCCTCTCCCTCTCCCTCTCCCTCTCCCTCTCCCTTCTCCCTCTCCCTCTCCCTCTCCCTCTCCCTCTCCCTCTCCCTCCCTCCCTCCCTCCCTCCCTCCCTCCCCCTCCCTCACCCCTCCCTCCCTCCCCTCCCTCCCTCCCTCCTCCCTCTCTCTCTCTTCTCTCCTCTCTCTCTCTCTCCTTCTCTCCTCTCTCACTCTCTCGCTCTCTCTCTCTCATCTCTCTCTCTCTCTCTTCTCTCTCTCTCTCTTCCTCTCTCTTCCTCTCTCTCTCTCTCTCTCCGCTCTTCTCCCCCTCTCTCTCTCTCTCTCCCTCCCTCCTCTCTCCCTCTCTCACTCTCCCTCTTACCCCCCCCCCCTTTTACAAACACCATAATCTGCCAACGTCACTCTTTCCTGGGACCGTTGATAGTTACGCCCGTGCCGTCAGTTTCTGTCTTACTGGAAGAGCACCATGACCAACATTGGTCTGTGCTAGTACGCCCGCCTCGTTTCTTTTGCCTTTCATGTCGCAAATATATCTCGTGAAAGATTGCACCCCCGTCAGTTAACTTTTCATCTTGTAAGCTCAATCTTTCCATGATAGTACGCCCGCCGTCGTTTCTTTTTGCATCTTCGTATGCTTCGAAGTGTTTGTCGTGAAAGTTGATCCCCGTCAGCTTCTTGTAAGAATCATGTTTCATGATAGTCACGCCCCGCCGTCGTTTTCTTTTTTATTTTCGATGTCGGAAGAATTATGTCTGTGAAAGTTGCAGCGCGTTCGTGTGTCCATTGTGACTTGTGTATCAAAGTTCCCATGATAGTCTACGCCGCCGTCGTTCTGTTGCTTCCGTCGTTTTCAAAAAATATTCTAATGAAGTTTACCATCGTTCACCTTAAAACAAATTTACTTAAATCTGCAACCCGTTTAAACCACACCCCTCGAAATGACTCCATGGTTGCAGAACAAATGTCAGAAGAAAGAACCAAAAAAAGCTCGGAAACCACAAGCGCAAAAGGAAAGCCGATGACATTAGAGGACCCTCTCGGCGAGGATGTGCCGGAGTGGTTCTTCGGATGACGATTTTGAATACTCAAAAACATCAGGGGACAATCTTGAGAAAGCATGGAAGGTGTTTGTGACAAACGGTTTGTGAAATGGATAAAAAAAAACGTATTCCGAGGAATAGAACTGATTATAAAATAATAAATTAATGTTATGAATTTTTTTTGTTCGTTTTTTCCCTTGAAAAAGATGGAGTCCGGAGATCGTGAATGAAGTCTACGGAAGGCGTCCTTCAAAACGTTTCTTTCAAACAAGTTCGCTTCCTGTCGCGTTCATATCGAGAAGTTCGACGTCGCGCAGTGAGAGGACAGGCCGCCACTGGCCGTTTGATTGGCGTTTGATTCGTCAGGCCAAATGGAGACAATTATGTACGCCCAGCTAGCTGATATGAATCTTCTGTATTCAAGAGGTTTTTTTTTCAGACCAAGATGGATCTAAGGAGTGGCCCATAGACCCTAAGGACGGAGTTCCGCCTTTTGTGTCGTTCATTACAAAGGGGCCAAAAGATAGATTGGGAAAGAGGAAGGGGCTCAGCTATGGGTTCACCTGACTGGCGCGCATTTTACCGCAATGTTACGCATCTCTGCGCGTGAGGCTGATGCATGTGTAGGGGCAGTACCCCTCAACATGAACTTTTTCTTGCTTCTCTGACCCGATCGTGAAGGATGGGGATCGCTTATGCGTAGTTACGCGAATAAGTGCCTCCAAGGGGGGTGTGGTGCGAAACAGGACCTCATACTCAAGTGGTGAGAGATGTAGGGATGCCGATATTGCAGGAGGAGGCCATGCGTGCGGACTGAGTAGCATAAGGATAGATGCGAACACGTACTGAGGCAAGCGAGGGAGTGCTGCGCAAGGGGTGAAGTGGGGTTAACGTGACGACGATACTGGATAAAACTATGCGGGTCACTGAGTCGACTTCTCTTCAACTTCCACGCACGGCTCTGCTCTTAGAAAACTGAAATGTTAGAAGTAATAACTTGTTTTATATGATGTTATTTTTAATTAAATTAATGTTTATAACGTATCATTTTCCCTCCTACGCGCAGGAAATGGTGGGAGGTTAAGGAGAGTTTGGCCAAAAGGCAAAGGACCGACACACTTCGACATAATGAAGGAGTTTCCATTGCTACAGCAAAAAAATAGTCGAGGATTACTGGTTCGCCTTCCGAGTTCGACTTCCTCTCCGAGTCCGGTCGATTACCGGGACCAGTGTCCAAAGTCTGAGAAGGCTTGTCAGCACATCAATCGCAACATCGAATAATAAATGTTTTATCGCC
Source organism: Mesostigma viride (assembly GCA_009746045.1). NCBI lineage: Eukaryota > Viridiplantae > Streptophyta > Mesostigmatophyceae > Mesostigmatales > Mesostigmataceae > Mesostigma > Mesostigma viride. The sequence continues at coordinate 5,561,061 of RPFO01000175.1, read as the reverse complement.
ATATTGCTGTGTCACACAGTTGCGCCTGGGGCGTTTCTTTGGCCAAATTTAAAACCTTCGTATTAATAAACATAATACATTAAAACAAATTTCAAAACGTTTTTGAATTTATTTTCGGGGCCGGTATGTCCTATTCGTAACTTGTCGCAGATGTCGGTTCGACGGAAGATTCGTCCGATTCTTCTAGTCACCTCCTGATGCGAGGATTGCAAACGACTTCAAAACAACACCAAGCGGTGCCACTGTCATTCAGAGTGTTGCTCGCTTCAATAGGGCGCCGCAAAAAAAAAAAAAAGAAAAAAAAAAAAAAAAGTTGTGATGTGCTCCAACTTGCCAAGAAAACCGCTCTCGATTTGACTTGTATTGCCGAAAGCACGTAAGAACATTCTCGTCACATCGAAAATGCCCTCAGTCGCGGACTTGGAATGGCGGGCGGCCCTCGACCTGGATTGGCGGGGGGCCTTGATTGCGACTTCGCCTGGACATGACTGTCGGAGAGGTCTTGGGTGTAAATTTTGATTTCACCAGGGGAGACGAGTATTTCCTTGAAGATTGGATAGTCAAAGACTCCGCGACAGGTGCGGACTTGGCAAAGGGAGGCTACGTTGCCGGCGCCCAAGAAAATGGTTGGAGTAGCTTGAGATGCTTTTTGATGACGACACCTTTTGCCGACTCGCGTGACACGGATGTAAGCGAACTTTATCGGCGTATGTGTTTTGCACTCGCCGACATTCCGCTGATAACTCAACGAGAGTTCGATTTTCGCGTGGAAACAAAAGCCAAAGCGATTGTATCCGGCGTGAAGGCGATTGTGGAGGAGGAGCAGGATTCTCTGTGTGCAGAGTATTTGGAGAGAGTGGCCCCGATGAAGACTAGGAGGTCCGAAATCTATCCTGACACCGGCAACAAGGAGGCAAAGTTGGTGGCCGCCAAAGAAGAGATGTTCGCTCGTGTCGATGAAATGGCGGCGAAAGAGGTTCCGAGAGTTCGCTCGATCGGTTGTTGCAAAACCTGCAGAGAGTGGAACGAGTCGCGGGACAGTCTATATTGATATGAGTTGCGCCCGCCGGCGTTTCTCTGGTTTGAATGCCCCCCCTCTACATACACATTATATTGTCTGGACATTCGTATGTAGTGACAATCGTAGTCGATGTGATTGCCATTCGTTTGTACGTAGAAAGTGGTTGTTGAGGAAGTTGCGCCCCAGGGCGTTTCTTTGTTGCATTTTCTTCAAATTTTAGCTCGCATAAATAGATGAAATGACTTAATAAATGCCAGTTTTTTTTAATAATATAAACTACTCGCGGCCGGTATGTTCTGGTTTCGCAGATGTCCAGTCTGACGGTCGACATAAGGGGACGTCCATATCAGGACGCTGTTTTCCGGATTTTTGAGAAGGATCCCGAAAAGAAGTGCCGGGATAGGAAATGTAAAAAGCTGTCAATTACCGACATGGGTCTGTGTGGGGAACACATCGTAGCTTTCGGAAAGGACATGATTTCCCGTCATGCAACAATACGTTGACAACAATTGTGTGGGAGGGGCGCAGATGGACGTCCTTCTTGAGGATGGAGTGGACGGAGCCAAAAGGGCTGTAATTCGGCTGTCGGAAATGGATGATGACAAAGAGGACGTGAACATTCGCCTTAGAGGCACGACGACAACACGGCCGATTGTTTGTTTGGGTCTGGAGGAATGGCGGATGAGAGCCAGGTCTTCCATGATGCCGCGGAGAAGGTGGTTGAATGGATGATGGGTTGGTCAAATCTTGACGTCGCATATTCAACCGTCTGACGTCTGATTTCCTTCTTAGGGGAAGTTTCAAGATGGTTGACCGTGCAAGGCAGTCCAGGAACCAGGTATCCCTTTCCATGGCCAGTCCGATCGCACGCATGATTAAGGGGGCCCTCTTCCGCGCAACCTTGCCTCGAGATTTCGAAAATACCATGAAGGGCCGACCGAAAATCAGCAGCGATTTCCCATTCGCGAACCACTTATGGGTCGACGGAGTTGGTAACCGAATTTTTTGCATTTCCTTGCCAAATGATTCTTTATGAGGGACATAGAGTTGTTTGTATAGAGAGTGAATTGACGAAAGTTGCGACGGCGGTCGCATCTTTTAGTGCGTCGTTCTCTTGTTATGAATCTCTGTTCTTTCTGAATTATAACGTTGTTTGTACCTTGACATAATGATGCATTTTTGTATTGAGTTGCGACGTGGGGCGCATCTTCCTGCTGACTCGTATGATTTTTCCAATTTTTTGTGTTTTGTTGTTGCAGATGGAAAAGGGCGGCCCTACATCGCAGGTGGTCGGCGACTCTCCCCCTAGGGGGGAAGGTCTGAAGGGCAAGCAGTTCAGGCCCAAGGCGCCTCCTCACAACAGCCTCCTCACAAGCGTGCAAGGGAGGGCACGCCGCCCCCAATGGTGGAATCTGGTGTCAGCTTTGCCGCGGTCACTGGGAAGGATGAGTACCACGGTGGTCTTGAGATGGTGGACGATCCGGTTAAGCGGATTCAGATTGAGCGGTTTGAGCGACTCGCGAATGGCACTCGTGAACAGCAATTCGCGCTGTACCAAGACATCCTTAATGACAAACCTGAAGTCGCCAAGGTGCCTTATACCTCCAAGCGCACATTCATGCCTCGTTTCGAAACCCTGCTCCAGCAGGAGCTAAGGTTGCGTCGGTTGGCTCAGAATGCGCCAGAGACACTAGCCGCCGCGCCCTCCCATGCCGCGCCTGCCGCAGTAGCCCAAAAGAGGGGGGAGAGTGTGCACGAGTCGGCCGCAGTGCCCTCAACCGCAAGGGATCCCCCCGCGACTTCCAAGCCGGTCGCGACGGGCGATATGCCCCCGCCGCGGCCAAGGGGAAGGGGGAAGGGGGTCGATGGAGGGGAAGACCTCGATGTTTTCGAATGACGCTGGGCAATTTGGAAGGTGGCGGGCCGATCTTCGTAAGTCTCTGCCCATTTAATTGATGTCGTGAAATACAATAAGCATTTTTTTGCAATATTCGCCAGACATGTCATTTCCGACAACTAAGCGGATTTTTACTTTCCGTTGAAATGTTCGCAGGGCCGGCAAGAGGATGTGGGTGCAAGAGAAGCCCGCTCAATGGCGGGAAGCACCCAGGTACATGAGTGCGTCAGATTCCTCTCCGCAGTTTACTTGTAATGAAATGGTTTGCGTGCGTATATCCTTGTTTATTTTTGTAGTAATTTTTTTCTTGTGAATGGACAATCGCGTTTGCTATTTTTACAGGGAAGTCCGTTCGAGCAGCAGAGGGCGGTGAGAGGAGGGGAAGTGGATCTTACGGTGGTTCCACTGCAGAGGGGGGAAGGGTAAGTTACCGTTGACTTAGTAATCGAAAGTTTAGGTTCGTCCTCAATGGACAGAGTTACGACGGCCGGCGTTTCTTTACACTTTTCTTACATTATTTGATCTTCCGTTGATAATGTTCTTGCAGGAAGCCGGTCGTCAGGGTGGGGCAAATCTCCAGGGAGAGGGGGCTATCGCTGTCGGTGAGCCTGTGTCAGAGGGCGTGGGTGGAAGCGACGGCGATACTGCGAAAATGACACGCTTTAAGGAGCAAGCGGATGCTTATAAACTGAGGACGTTGGCAAAGCGGGTTGTGGCCGAGGTGAGAACGGAAACAGCCCCACCTGAGGTACGGAACCAGATGATGACTCTCCATCAAGTCGCTGAGTTGATCGTGAAGAATGCGTGCGCGCCCGATGGCGCCACACAGCCTGAGGAGATCCCGAGCGCCAAGGCCTTGATAAAGTGGATGCAGGAGAACCTGTTCGAGGGCAAAGCGAAGGAGAGGAAGTGTAAACTGTTGACGGTGACGATGGCGGACGCCAAGACTCTGATCAAGATGTTGAAGGAACACGATGCCCGCCGGGACAAGTCTCCGAAGACGCGAAGGGGTCGAAGAAAGCGGCTGAAGCAGCAGCGGTTGAGGGGAATGAGGTAAGTCTACCTCTGTTGTGAGGGGGTCTTTGTTCTTGAGGTCCACGTTTCATGTAGGTTGCGACGGCCGGCGTTTCTCAAGTGTGACATTTACTTTATTCCTTTTGGTTATGCTTTCCTGATTTTTTCCTATCATTGTTAAGGGGAATGAGGTAAGTGTACCTCTGTTGTGAGGGGGCTTCTTGAGATCCAGGTTTCATGTAGGTTGCGACGGCCGGCGTTTCTTAAGTGTGACACTTCCTTTTGACTATGTTTTCCTGATTTTTTCGCATCACGGTTGAGGGAAATGAGCCAAGTGTACCTCTGTTGTGAGGGGGGCTTTGATGTTGAGGTTCAGGTTTCATGTAGGTTGCGACGGCCGGCGTTTCTCAAGTGTGACATTTACTTTTTCCTTTTGGTTATGCTTTCCTGATTGTTTCGCATCACTGCAGTACGTGCAGGCCGAGAGGGCGACCCACGCGGCCATCCTGTACTCAATCAGCCTCGACCAGCACGCGCGCAGCTCGGATGTGGAAGTAGCGAGTACGTGGACTGCTGCCGTCGACGAATTCCAGAAGGGACTCTCCGAAGCACTTGCGACCCACAAGGGGAAGGCGCTGAAGGGAAAGGGGAAAGGAAAGGAGGTGGAGGTTGCGGATGCTCCCGTGTCTCTGCTTGAGAAATGGGAGAAGTCCCCGGTGTCGCAGGATGATGATGACATCCTGGATGTGAACGATGAGATCGCGAAGGGCAAACGGTTGCGGAAGCAGCTTGCCGTTCAGCCTCGGGACCTCGATGACATGTCCAAGGCCTTGGTGCATCGAAATCGGGTGTGGACAAGGAACCTGTTCGTTGGGCCTCAGAAGCTCCTCGCACGAGACTTGCATCTGTCTAGAGCCGAGCAGAACGCCACCATTTTTGCAAACTCGGAGTCCGACTACGGCCACGACAAGCTGGTGATTCCTGTGTGGCGGTACTCGTTCCAGTTTTTGGCTGACCGGTGCCCCAACAGTTTTCATGAATGGACGAAAAAGGAAGGTACCCAGCGTCAGCTCGCGCAACTCTTCGGGGAGATGGGGGGGCACGGACAATGAAGGCTGGCTACGCTCGCGCAATGACTGACAAAGAGATTGATATCTACCTGCGAACGAGCTCGGCCAAGGAGATGGCCGAAGCTGCTTCCACCGCGGTTCTGACAGGACCGGCCGATATTCTGGACGATCTTAAGCCCGTGGACGTGAGAAAGGCCGCGCTTTTGGACAGTTTGTGCAAGTCCGCCTGGGAGATGGCTCCACTCGAGAGAAAGCCACCGTTGCCGCCAGCCATTTGCGGCTTTCTCGTGCTGGACGGGAACCACTTTACCACACTCATCAAATCGGTGAAATTCGAACTGGTCACCCCAAATATGACCGTGGACCAAAGATCTGTGTGGTACAAGGCAATGCTGAATGGTTTCATGAAGGCGGAAAAGCTCAGGGTCGTTGCGCGGGGAGGGAAGGAGCAGGAGGTCACGAAGACCGTGGCCGCGGCGAAGCTGGAGGAGTGGGCAACTGATTGGACGAATTTCGGGGGGGTGGACGTGCAGATGCTCAAGGGTGAGACCATCCTGCCGACCTGGTGGCAGATCCGTGAACAGAAGGTAAGCCAGGTTGCGACCGCCGGCGTTTCTATAAGTGGTTTTCTTGTGTTAATTTCAGTATGCCATTAGTTCGGTCAAGATGCGACCGCCGGCGTTTCTATAAGGGGTTTTCATGTTCCACCATATTTTGGTCAAGATGCGACCGCCGGCGTTTCTGTGAGTCGCTTTATTGTTCTCAGTTGAGTTGTGCTTATTTGGGAGGACTGTCGATGTGTCTCTGCGCGTTTTTGCCATACGGCGATGCAGGTTTCCGAACGAGTCGGCGAGATGATCGGCATTGTCAGGCAGCTCGGGAACGCCATGAACGCGGAGGACACAGCCCAAGCCAAGGCAACGTGGGGCTCAGCGCTGGGGGATGTGCACCGGGCCTACCAGGCATATGGACCCGTCAAGAGAGGGAAGGGCGTGTCTCTCCCAACTCCTCTGTACGGCAAGATCTGGGCGATTGTGAAGCCCTTTTGGCAGAAAGGAGAGCAAGCCAAGGCCGAAGGGGACGGCGCCGGCGACAAGGCAGGGGGGCTGAAGAGACCGACAAGTGGGGGCCGGACCAGAAGAACTTCATGCAGCGCTGGCTGTTCTGGTGTGAGGACCCTTTGAAGCCCGTTGTCGACGGCAAGCCGGCGATCGCACAGGATATCGCGGCTCGGCAAGACTTCCTTGACGCGCGCCCTAAAGACAAGGCGCACGAACTGTCCATTTTCACCGCGCATCGGGAACTTGCGAGTTTCCAGTACTTCGACAGCCTGATCCAAGCGCCGATCATGTCCTGTGAGGCCCCTCCCAGCAACCTGATAAAAATAATGGAAGTCGCCAAGAATTTGAAAGAGGCGGCCGTGCAATTCGCCCACATCAAGTTCCTGGAGAACCCCCCCTGATGGCCGCTTGCAAACAACTAGACGGGACCTTCAACCCCGTATTGGTGAGGGAGCACGTGTTTGGCGTGAAGCTGAAGGGCACCTTCGCCACGGACCTCGACAAGTTCATCGCCGACTGCCGCCTGACCAGAGACTTTTGGCGGGTGGTCGTCACGGCCACGAGGGCGATCATTCTCACGCTGAGGGACCTTCCGCCGGCTAAAAGGAAAGTGGTCGACCAGAAGGACTGGAAGTTCCCGAGAGGGCTGCTCGCTTCCCACCCCCGTCATTTGTATGACGATTTGGGGGTGAAGACCAAACATCTGCTGGGTGTGCCAAAGGAGGCGGCGGCGGAGGTCGAGAAGGAGGTCGAGGAGGCGGCGGAGGAGGGGACTACCAAGGCCAAGAAGGGGTGGCGGGACAGGTTGGAAGCCTACAGCGATTGGAAGGGGGTGAGGATGGGATCCGACTGGATCGCATACAGGACAATGACATGGAAGGAAAACGAAAAAAGAAAGGATCTGGTGGTGACGAAGGTGGTGGACGAGTTGTGCACGGGGTCTGACAAAATTCCTCGGTCGCTGAAGGACCAGGCGTTTGCTGTGCTGGACCTGGCAGCTGACAGCAACGAGAAGTGGAGGAACCTGCGCAAGTGGGACCCAGACTGCATTCCGGAGGAGCGCCACATTCCCAAACCCTCCTCACATTTGAACCCGGTCGTGTGGGATGTGGTTGGCAAGATGACCAACGCCCTTTTTAGGGGACCCTGCAGAGTTCTGCTGGTGTTCGGGGAGCCCGCCCATATCCGCCGGTGGAAGCGCCTGGTCCGCCTTATCAAAGATTGGCTTGTTGAAGATGGGTGGGAAGACCTCGCCTACTTTGCCGACGACGATTCTTCGTCTGATGAGGATGATGATTCGGAGAAGGGGGAAGAGGGGGAGGAGGAAGTGGGGGAGGTGGATGAGGATGAGGATGAGGAGGAGGATGAGGAGGACGAGGAGGACGAGGTGGACGAGGAGGAGGAGGGGGAGGAGGGGGAGGAGGGGGAGGAGGGGGAGGAGGATATTGCTGAGGGGCACCCGCCCGGGGTGGGTGGGGGCAGGCGGAGGGGGAGAAAGGGGATGGGGAGGAGGGAGGAGGGGGGAGGGGAGAGGGACGGGGGAGGAGATGGAAGGGGAGGGAAAAAGCGCAGTCGGGATGATGGAGGCTCGCGTGATGAGACAATGGGGGGGATGAAGACAACAGGGGGGGAGGTAAGCGCCAGCGTGCTGGTGAAGGAGACTCGAGGCCTGTCGTTGGAAACGCCGGCGGGCGTATCTGTGATGAGGAGGGGGATCGCCAGCGGGAGGGAGGCTCGCGGCCTGTTACTGGAAACGCCGGCGGGCGTATCTGTGATGAGGAGGGGGATCGCCAGCAGGAAGGAGGCTCGCGGCCTGTTACTGGAAACGCCGGCGGGCGTATCTGTGATGAGGAGGGGGATCGCCAGCAGGAAGGAGGCTCGCAGCCTGTTACTGGTAACGCCGGCGGGCGTATCTGTGATGAGGATGGGGATCGCCAGCAGGAAGCAGGCTCGCGGCCTGTTACTGGTAGCGCCGGCGGGCGTTCCCGATTTACGGGAGGCGGTCGTGTCCGACAGATGGGAATGAGGCCTCGTCAGGATTCATGGGGACCCCCGGTTGAGGGGACCCCCGCCCTCGCCTCGGTTTCTTTGGGTATGGATGACGATCCCGTACCGTCGTCAGGAAGGACGGTTGTGATGACTTTGCCCCCCCGCCCGACGGGGATGGAGCAATGCCCGGACACGATACTGCTGAATGAGGATGACGATCCGGTCCCGTCGGCTGACACGGATTTTGTTGCGAGCACCCCACTGCAGAAGAGGGTATTGGAGGCTCGTAACGTGGAGGGTCCGCCGACAGTCTCAGGTGGAGGGCCGGCGTTTGCCGGATTGATGCGCCCGACTGAGGTGGTCGATGTTGAGGCGCCGCCAGGGACATCGAACGCACCGTTGACCGCATTGACGGATATCTTCGATCGAACAAGGATGCCCTTCCACGCTCCAACGGTACATTCGGCCGGTAAATTTCATTTTCAATAAACGAGTTTAATAAGTACCTTAATATATTTCTACATAAGTTTTTTTGCATCAGTCCATGGCTTCATTGATTTCTCACACGACCCTTCCGTATTCATGTTAATTGGCATGTGCTTACGTGCAGGGAAAGGCGAAGAAGAAACTCCAGTTCGGTTTCCCCGTGGATCCGCGTTTGGGACTGTGTCCGGAGAGGCCGGCCGTGTTGTTGGCCAGGCCGCGGTCGGCGCACCAGTTGCACAACCGGGGGCGGGAGGGGCCTCCCTCCCACCCAACGCACCCCACGCACCACCCTTACCGTGCGGTCAGCCAGAAAAAACGTACGAAGAGTTGATGGCAGAGGCGGCGGCTGCGCAGGGGCAGAAGGCAAAACGTCGGGGAGGGGGCAGGCGAGGGGCGGGGCAGGAGACGGAGGGTGCCGACGAACCTTCACAGCCGCAGAAGGGTGGTGGTCAGGGCAGAGATGGTGGGGGGCTGCCAGTTGCGGAAAAGGGGGCGGTTTGCACAGCGGTCGACCCAATCAGGGACGTTGAGCCAGACGTCCGGATGCGCTTTATGGATGGCGCGAAACTGGGTCGCGGAGGTTGGACTTCGAAATGGGTAGAGGACATGTGGCTAAACTGGCAGCACAAGTACCCCAAAAAGGAAGATTTTCTGCTCTTTGGCACCCTCCTGGGCCGCGAGAAGGAGAAGGTGGTGATCAGATGGTTTGATGAAGGGTACGAACTCGGTCGGAGTGATGAGAGCGAGAGAAGGTTTCGTTTCCCCCTGAAGTTCGCCAGCGAACATGTTACTCTCCTGAAGGAAGGCGCCAGCTGGGACAACATTCCTTCACATCGACCTGGCAAGCGATGATGGGCAAGGACTTTGCACGAAGTCGCGTTTTGCACGTTTGCCCACCGCAACATTCAGAAATGCAGATGTACATAGTAGTTCGATCAGTGACCGCGACTTCTGGAAGTGGCAGTTTAGTAGAAGGGTTGACGTGTCGAATGTATATATGGTGCGGCGCGTCGAAGGGGATCCACGCTGATTGAGCACTTGCATGTGTTCTTTAAACATATTCGGACATGTATGAAATGAATAAATTGTTTGGACGATTGCAAATTGATTGATTGAAGAATGAGATACCATTATTAATTGAAAAATGTAAAACCTTATTGCGAATTTGTACTTCAAACTTTCACATGCATGCCCCAAATTGTGCATTTGTGCAGGTTTAGCTTATGAGAAGTAGCATTTATCTACAAATATTGAGAAATTTAGGGGCACTTGGGGTTGTTGGCCATGTTCATTCATGATAAAATGGACTTTTTATGCTGTAAAATCATATTCCACTAGTCCAAAACGCTGCTTTCATGACGTCAAAAGTACCAGCAATGGCCCTAGGTTGGAGCAGTAGATGTTGGGGACGCCCTGCACCTAGAGCAAGGGTCGCTTACATTCCCACCCTTGCAGGAAGTAGCCTAGAATGTATTAAAAGCCATATGCCCCTTCTCAGGGATATGTGCTACATTGACTCCCAACGGAGTGATGTTCCTAATTAATTAATTAATTAACGGCCAACAAGACAACCATAACTCTTCCCTACGAGCACTTCCACCCATGCATGCAGTATGCCCCTCAGAACAACCACTGACACCTTTCTTTCCATGGTGCAATTGTTTGCCAAGAAATGTTCAACCTCAAGCTTGTGAGCCTCTAACCACAATGAAGCCGCTGCTAAGAAAGGCTGCGTCAATATTCGCAGAAAACTGAGTGCTGTTAGCAATCGAGATCCTTCCGAGAAACCACTCATCAAATCCCTGACAGCTTGACGACATGCCGCGGCTCACGCTTTGACACGTCCCAGCCATGCAGCGTACCTAAAAACCACTAAAAGATTCCGGGAATCTGGCGATGCGCTGCACGGAACGCACCAGCATTCTAAGCTGGCGCTAACTGCACGGAAAGAAGCCGAAAACTTGCGTTGATAACCCATAAAGGAAGCGAAACATTCATGCGGTGACGCTGAGCACATGCGATCGTACCATTACCGGCATCGTCCTGCGCCATGCAGCGGCGCAAGAAAGAACAACCTTCCATGGAATAATAGTAAGACGCGCATCCCGCGAGCCTGGAGAGTGTACGTCTTACCGATCATGATGGAAATCTTGCCGAGACCCACCAAACTTTTTAAAGCTTTACCAATAACAATTTAAACGCATCCTTGACGCTAAGTAAAGCCCAATTAGCCCATAGAACCTGACAATCACTTCCGCCAGCGTGCATTCTAGGAGCACCACTGCTGCCCGATGATAATTTGGGTGATTCGTTAAAACGTACTAATTCTCTTGGTCCTAAATATTCCGTGTAAAGAGCATCACACATTCATGAACATCAATGAGACAAATGTTCGACAAACATATATTTCGTTTGAGTGCTAGGCTTGGCCAGTGTGATCGATATTATTCCTAATTAGGCTTCGGGCATGCTTAGTTAGACGTTTGAAGGACGAGTTTCGGCCCGTTGAGCAGCTACACGTGAAAAGTGTGCATTGAAAATTCAATACTTGCAATTCATACCAGGCAATATCCGATCTACGTGTAAATAAAGGTATGAAGTCTACGTGCAAGTTGATTTATTGATCGATCATAATCAGTTATCCTACGCTGGACAAGGCCACAAGGAGACTTTTATACAATGTCAAATCGGCGACGCCCAGAACCAGGGAACCCCCCCGGGCCACCCAACCCCCCTCCCATTCCCCCCAACCCCCCAAATCCACCCATTGCCCCCCCCATGTTCCCCCCGCCCCACCCCCGACCAGGGAGTATCCCCCCCCCCATCCAGGGCATGCGGTCATAATCCCCCCCGATGACACCCGGGAAACCAAACGGAGGCGTGCGCGGCAGCAGCGGGTGTGGCGGGCGGATGACAGGTGGCGCCCACATGCGGCGCAGAGCCTCCCCTCTTTCCCGCTGCCGCCGGCGCGCAAGAAGTGCGGCGACATAGCGCCGCTTCCACTCACCCTCGGGGAGGGGGGCCGACGCCACCCCCTGCGATGCGTCCCCGGTGGTACTCGCCGCCCTTGCATCACCACCCCCACCCCTATTGGAAGTACCTGTGCCGGGTGTGCCGGTGCTAGCACTGCTACCAGCAGCGGTGCCGGCGCCAGCAGCGCCCATCGTTCCGGCGCCAGCGGCAGGGTTAGCAGCAGGCGTGCCAGTGGCAGCAGTGGCACCAGTGGCGGAAGACCCAAACTCGGCTAAATACAGCGGCTCCCACAGCGCGTTGTCCTGCGCCAAGAAGTGCAGCTCGCTGCTGGCACACGACATGGCAGCGAGCTCCCTGGGTCCCAGCGACCTGAGCACCTGCAGCTTGAGCTCCCAGGGTAGGGCAGGGAGCGAGGGCGGGGGGGGCACGCCCAGCCGGCCGCACAGCTCCACGCACAAGGGGAGGGAGAGCGCGTCCTTCGCGGAGATCCACAACTTGCGAACGTCACGAAAGAGGGACCCGAGAGGCACGCGGTGGGGAGCAGGGACCCCGGGGTGGCCGATGCCCTGGGAAGGGCGCCCCCCAGAGAAATCATCGATGGCAGCGTGGGGGTTGACATCATGCGCTTCCCCCGCCCCTGCTCCTTTGCCCGCTGAGCCAACCGCTGGCGCCCCCCCGATCGCGCCCACGTACGCCCCCGAAGAAGAAGAGGAAGGCGGGGAGGGATCAGAAGCGGGAGGCGGGGCCGCGCCGGCGTCGCGCCACATGTCGCATGCGAGGGACGCGAGTGCGTCCGCGCTGATGTGCTCGTCGATGCGCAACAAGAGACGTCGGAAGGAGGGAGAGGGCCGCAGGCCGGGCGAGGGGGCTGCCGAGGACGATGGTGGTGCCGCTGTGGAGGAGGGTGAGGCAGAGAACGATGATGGTGTGCTGGCGGACAGCACCGGAGTGATGGCATCAAGGACAATACCGCACGCGACCAGGTAGGGGCCCATGGTGTGGCACTGGAGGCTGATTGTAGACGGAGCGGCGGCTCCGTTTTGATCCCTGGCTTTTTCGTTCCCGCTCCCGGGACTGCTTGCGCCGTCACCAAGGATCGCGGGGCTGCCATCGCGGGGCGCTGCATTCACGCGGATGACTTGCTCCCGCGGCAACTTGTACCGCATCGTGTACCGGCCGCCCGGCTTCTTGAGGCCATGAGGGACGAGTGCCCATGGAGCACTGGTCGCCCCGCTGCTGCTGCTGCTTCCGGCTGTAACCGCCTGGGTGTTGTTGTTCATGGAGCCGCCGGTAGTGTCAGTAGGGCTGTTGGTTGTGGCGGTATTTGTAGAATCGCCGCCAGAATCGACCGCGCTCAGCCCACTCTCGAGCATCGCGGCGTGGATGGCGATCGCCAGCAGGTCCTGCGGGAGCGGTGACGTGACGGATGACAGGAACTGGGCGACCACTTTCTTGAGGGTCGAAGGGCCGGAACTGATCGGGACAAATGGTTCCTCACCCTCTCCATCCCCGCCACCGAATTCAACGGCCTCAACAGCCATGTCATCGCCGTCCCCGCCCATACCAGCGCTACCGCCGTCAGGAACAGGACCGTGCTCGGTCGACGAACGGGTGTCCATCGGGAACGCGGGGCGAGGAGGATCGACGGTTGCGGCGGGCGCCGCGGTCGACGACTGCCCGGCCAAGCGCCGCAAGGCAGCCTCGGCGCACCTCTCCCGCTTCTTTTCCGCGGTATCGAGCGCGGCATGAGCGGGGCCAACCGCGCTAGCTGTCTCGACTGCTGCCGGGCGGGATGCAGGGATGCTACCGGCACCGGCAGCTGAGCCAGAGCCGGGGGGCATGATGTACAGAAGATCCCCGTTCCGAAGCCCTACCGACGCAACAAGAGCCGTCTCGGCACAATTTATAACGTCGCGCTTGTTCAAGGAAAATTGAAGCCTCGCCGGCGCGGAGCCGGAATATATCACTTGCGCAACACGCGAGCGAAGGTGCGCGAAGTCGCACATCTCCGGCACCTCGACTTTGTGAGTCTCCCCATCAGGCGTCCTTACACGGAGTCGCATTTCCCGCAACTGGCAAAATCGATTGGGTGATAATAACTGTATCCCTTCGCAGTAACGTAGCTATCAACAGGCAACGTGCTAGTTAGTGACCTCGACCACAGCAACAATATCCTGGATCGCAACTCCCCTATGCAGCCCAAAAGGGTGTCAGCGGATAGCAATTTTAGCGTAGAATCATCTGGGCGACATGTTTTCCTTATTACTGTACGCCGGTGGGAATTCCTACCATAAACCTGTCGTGCAAGTTTCGTTCATTCCTAGCAAAATATACGAACCGCCATGCCTGCCCAGCTGCTGCATGTCTTGGTCGTCCTGTGCCGGGGTGTGATCTGGTCGAATGCAAATTATGTAGTGTCAACTGTCATGATTGAAGTGTTATAATGAATCAGGTCGCCTTGGGCCTTGTGAGTTGTGACTTGTGACCTTGTCATTTAGGAAATCAATACCAAAGGATTCATCGAGAGTTGAAACAAGGCTATCAAATGCCTTACAGTTACTGTAGGAAGTAGAAATAAGGAGGCTGCCTCTTGCTTCTGTGATGCCTGTTCGCAGACGGCAGACCTGTCTTACTGCAGTATCGGCGCATCCTGGGACGGAGGGTACGGTCAACGGTGCGCTGGACGAGCTCGGCTCGGGAAACGTCATCAGTCCACCCTGTCATCGGATTGTCGCGTTGGACGCGCGGGTGCTCTCCAGCACTTGCACGTGATCGCCCATGAACATGGCCGACCAGAGCGTATGGCGTGGGAATAACCGGTGTCATGTTGCTCTCGCAGGTTTTGCTCACGTGAGGGCACTTGCCGCAAGGAAGAAGAAGAGAATGGCAGCTAGAGCAACAAAAATTTCATTGCAGAAAGTGTATAGAACTGCTCAAAGCGTGCGAGGTTTGCTCTCGGTTGGTGAAATCACGACCGCACTGGACGTGGCCGTTGCACGGAGAGCGTACTCAGCCACTTCTTGCCCCAATTTAGCGTCTTCGCGTTTCTCACCCCCACATCGCGGCATTCCATCCTTTCTGGATGGCCCCTACAGCGCGGCATCAGTTGCTAGCCCAGCACGCTTTGCGTCATTATTCAAGGGCGAATACCCCTCCCGTTTCACGACATCGGCGGGAGCTGGATTGAACGACCAAGAGGTAGGTCAAGAGCGAGCCCCCGATGAAGAATCCGGATTTGACAGGGAAAAGATTCTAGATGCTGCTTTGAAGCATGTCGGCGTGCACGGATGGTCCAGCGCGGCTATTATGGCTGGGTTAAAGGACGCGGGCTACTCGCCCGCGTCTGTGGGCCTTTTTCAGAAAGGCGGCGACGTGGAACTGATCGAATTTTTCCTTCAGCGTTGCCAGGGGAGACTAGACGCCATCGCGGAGGAAAGAGCAGATGAGCTAGGGGTGCTTCTGCTACGGGACCGGCTCAAGGCGCTCGTGCAGAGCCGGTTGGAAATGTTGGCCCCGGTTCTCACGCAGTGGCCGCAGGCGCTCGCTATCATGGGCAAGCCGGCGCTTCTCACCAGCGCTCTGCAGCACCTGGCGGTGTTAATCGACCGGCTGTGGTTACTTGCTGGCGACGAATCCCACGGCGCCCAGTACCACGCGCGCCGGGCGGCGCTGGCCACCATCTATACATCGGCCGAGATGTACATGATGTCGGATTTCTCACCCGGGTTCGGCGACACGTGGCAGTTCCTGGACCGCCGCATCGCGGGCATGATGGAGTGCGACAAGCGAATGTCCGAGATGTTACAGCTGGCATCCGCCATGGGCTTTGGTGGCACCAGCAGGGGGGGTTCGAGGAGCTGACACAGGGGCAGCACCCTGGTACGCTACGTCTCAGTACGCTCCTATCTGGAGGGTTGACTGCTGGAGACTGCGCCACATGCAAGTGGGGGCGGCACTACCGGCACTTCCACTGCTGCTCAGTATGGAGCCTGTTGTGGCGCATGCTGTTGCCAGGCCAGGCATGGATGGGAGACATCCGGGCGCCATGGCAGGCTCTACATCTATAAATATCGCAGCCCGCACTTCCTTGGCTTTCACCCCTCCATGCTTTGGCTCCTTAGCTCTCGTCGGTTCCTGGCCTCCTTGCCTCGGCACTCGGCTGGCAGCTGTCACCGCCTACGCCCGACCGCTCCGCAACGCTTCCGACTTTTTCCCTTCCATGTGCTCTCGCCCCGGAAGTCGGCCCTTATCAGCTGCGGCGGGCGCGTGACGGACACAGATGCCACGCCCACCACCTGCCCTGGAGGACGGTGGCTGCGGCAGCCAGTCAAGACAAGGAAGTGGCTGTGGAGGCCCTGTGACGTGCGTGGAGGAGGGGAAAGGCGGGAGGGTGGGAGATTGGATCATCATGGGAAGGGCACTGTGGACGAAAGACGTGACGCTAGTCAGCATTCCGTCCTGTACCTGTCAGGTCGACTCTGCCAACTGGACTGTGCCATCCCATTAGAGTGACGGTGCCATCCTATTGGAGTGACTGATTACTCTATGGGCGTTCCACGCTGGCCTATGCTGCCATCTCGCAGGAGCTGCTGCTGCCGTAGTTGCTTGCCTTGCTTGTTGCGGGTGCGGGGTTGCTGGCCTACACGGGCAAAAGATGCTTTTGTACATTTCTTATTTTCTTTTCGGCTCTAAGATCGGCTCTAGGATCATACGGGAACCTCGCTCGCTTTGCTTGCTTACTGGCGCGGAGGCCACAGCCTGGCCGTGAGCAAGCGGCGCCTGATGTCAGCATGCCTACCCCCCGCTATATAGGTCTTTCACCACGATGCATACTGCAGATCACATCTCAAAGGGCAGGGCTCATGTCCGGCCCCAAGCTTGTAGCCAGCCTCGGGGTGAAGGGGAGTGTACTTTCCACTACCCTTGAAGTACTTTCCGGCCCAAAGCTGATGTTTTGCGCCGATCTCATGGTCTTTTAGAGCTCTGGACAAACTTGGATTGTGGAGAGGATTATTGTGGCCGTCAGCACCTGTCATGGGTGTCCATCAGCCGTGCCATGTGCCAGCTGCCGTGCGACCGCCTAGGCTTCGCGAGGGCGACTTCTTTTATGTCGGCATGGTCGGCTAAACCTTTCCCGGCCATGCTAGGGCGGCAGGGCCCGAACGGATTCCCTTGGAAAAGGCTAATAATTGGTTGCCATGCAGCAGTTCTTTTTTGTGACCGGACTTATCTGGGCCAGCGCAGCCTGCCACGGGCATGCCGGTGCAACACTTTCTGGTTAGGTGCAGCTCTCGGCTGTTGATGCCGATCGATGCAGTTACATGGGTGCATGCAGGTGGCAGCCCACTAACAGCCACTGCCAGGCACAACCTTCACGCGGCAGGCCAACTGCCCTAATTACTGTTACCACAGCAGGAGGCAGTTGCGTACATGTGCGCGTGACCTAGTATACGAGGCGGGCATAGGGGCCAGAACTCAGATGCCATTTTGCGGGCTTATGGGACCCAATATGCCAGCTCATATGCTCGCTTATTAAAAAAAAAATTAAATTATGACATGCCTCCGTTCCATTCCAGCTTACACCATCCATTCCATCCCATGTTCCCCTCCCACTGAGGACTTATGCTCACGTGACGCAGTCACGTGTCTATTAATTAATTCCTCCGTTGGGAGATCGATCATATATGCTCGCTTATATTTCATCGTACATCATATGTAAATGAGACCGGTAGATTAGACCGGTATGACTGTTTGCACCCATCCATCCATCCATCGGGTTAATGCTCCGTGACTCCCCAACGGGAGCAGGAGTCCAGCTACATATTAATTAATTAATTAATATGTCAATGAGATGCATACTTTGCATGCCATGCATTCTATTTTATGTTGCCCACGCATGACTTACGGCTTTCAGACCACTGAACACTGCACTCATATCAGCACACTTGCGTACTTGCATCATGTAGCCAGTCAGTGGCATTATCAGCGCAGTCACGTGCTACTTACTAAAAATTGATTAACCACTCGATTGTCACTCGACTCCATCCAAGTTAATTGCCTGGAAGTGTCCTAAAAAAGCATGGCAGGCTGGATGCACGAGTGAGTGACTTTGATACACCGTTACGTGCGTGGCGATCGAAAGATGGTTGATCAATGGGCAGCGGCCTGATGCACCCAGTGTGTGCACACGCATCGTCTACGCAAAGGGACTGAGGGCTCCAGATCGGTGCAGACGTCCTTATGGAGTTGCATGAGATCATATTTTTACTTTGCGTACTGTATTGCATCGATCTGCGAGTCCTAGCCGTCCGGGAAATTTATAAAAAGCATGGTGGGCATAGTTTGCGGGCCGGCCTTATTATACTTGAGATCCATATTTTAGACTAGCTGTGGACATATATGTAAAAAATATATAACTACTTACATCAGAGTGAAGGCACCCACTTAGATAAACAAAGCCAACGCTAATAACAAGAGATACCACGACAAAAGAACTACAGCCGGCATGGGACACTCGATCCACACCGCGGGGAATGAAGTAAAACAGCCTAATGACCGTGCTGCGCCGCAAAGTCAGCCCGCGTGCGGCCGGCGGAGCTGGATATCAGCCATAGCCCGGGTAAGCGCTTTCGAAAGGTGTTGGCGCCAATACGATGTCCAGGTCCGCGCGCTGACCAAGGGGCCAGCTGGCCCTCCAAGTCCAGGCGGTCCTCCCAGAGCCAGCAGCACTCAAAGAAGCCGGCGGTCAGGGTCCCCATGGCCCCGAACTCCTCCAATTAGACAAAGGGCACCACCCGGTGGTGCCCGACGTCCCCATAGGTCGTGAGCTTGGCCCGCTGTAACAAGCAAAAATGACTTTGTTGTTACATCCTTGGTTTTGTGAATGTTTGGCTTTTATTCGAGGACTTTTGGATCAGTATTGAGAAAGTTATGAGGTTTCTAAGACGACGGTACTTGGAGCTGATACTTTGTCAACCAACTGATAGGAACCCTCATTGGTCGTGGCCTGATCCACGTACGTAGGGTTGTAGTTTGTTGGCTGATACTACTGATAGGAGCCCTCATTGGTCGTGGCCTGATCCACGTGGGGTTGTAGTTTGTTAGTTGGTACTATTGAGTCTTAAATGCTCCTTTGGGACTTCAGTGCTTACGACAGATTTAGGATCTCATGGAAAGATTCTGCCAGGCTGTGTGTGGTGTTGTTCTGTTTGTGTGACTAGGATGGATACGAAGATCTTGTATAGAATTCCATGGTTCTGATTGGTTCTCTTCAGGCTAAGGTTGGAGCAAGTTCGACAAGCACGTCGATATCAAGGACGTGGGGTCGCCATTGTTGCGACGTTGGTTTTGATTCACCATGGTATAATAAAGCTTGGCTTTGTTGTCCAATCCATAAGAGCCCCTTGGCTATAGACGTCCTTCAGTTCCACAGAGGTCGTCTATACACGAGCTTGTCTTTGTGTCTACAAGGGGTTGTGATTCCCTAAATCACGTGCTGTGGAATTTCCATCTCAACGTTGCTCGGATACTTGAAGTTCTGCGACTCAGGAAAGCAACCCAGGTAAAAGATCTTTCATATTGGACTGTGGATGATGTTGATGATCATTTTTAGTCGTTACATTGGTATCGGGGATCTCTACTTTGGTGTTTCTCTTGAAGTCGCAACCTTCCGGGTAGTACAACGTTGATCAGATGTCTGTCATCCGAGAAGATTCATAGAGTTGCGGAAAACTTACGGTGTTACAGACTGAGACACATCCTGATGTGACTGTCTTGCTCTGTAACACTAGAAGTCAGCCGTAACCGTTGTCTCTACTAGGCAGACGATCGCGACTCCATGTGGAAGTATGAGTAGTTCGAAGACACAATCACCTTTACCCCCTACTAATCAAGGTTTGGGAGATCCGTCATCATCTCTGGAACCCATTGCTAGGGAAGGTGCTGAGACAACTACTCATACTCCACGGCGTCAACTTAATTTCAATCGTACTTCTATGACTGAAGTGAGGCGGGTTACACAATCACCTTCATCCCTACGGAACCAGGTGTGGGCGACCTTCTTCTCCTTCACCTCTCCCTAGAAAAGGGTGTTGCATAAGCCATTATTAACGCACCACTAAGTCACCGTCCCTTTCTTTAAATTCGTGCAATATTTCATTGACAAGCGTCCTTACTTACGGGCTTTCGGCTGGCTGGCCGCATCGTGCTGAAGTCCGACCACCGCCCTGTCTGTCGTGGCTGCTGACGCCGCAGTCTCTGCCTAGCTCCAAACATCTTTATATATTAGCATTACGCAAGTGTTGCTACGTTTCGAGCAGGGCCATGCGGAGTGTTGGGCCAGTAGCTCAGCAGGTCCGGCTCCAGAATCCTGCTAGGAGCTGTCTTTTTTCCCTGCAGGCTCTGTTTTCGGCCAGGCCGACATGGCGCTACGGGTTATGGCTGAGCCGACGCAATGTTGCTGCCGACGGCACCTATCACCCGGTTTCCGGGTTGCGGCTGCACGCACGACCACCACCGCGACCGCCTGACGACGTCGCCGTCTAAGGTTGTTTTTTTTCCCGGTGCTGCTTTTCTTTGACGACATTTTTACGGTGTGGCTCAGGTTACACCTCGTGTCTTTTGAGGGTGGCTCCGGATGAGCGGACAGTAGGGATTCATGGCTGCCTTTTTTACGCAAGGTTCCTTTTGCACTCACTTGACAATCTTTCAGGATCCTTTTCTTCGGTGCATGGGCAGCCTACCCTTGCTGTTTAAGGACTGTGGCACGTCCTTAATTCACGCGTCGCCAAACATTTGTTTCAGTTGTGGGGGAAACTCTTCCTTTTCTTGTTGAGCATCATGACAGTGGAGGCGTTCTAGGTTGAGCTTTGGTTCCTCCCACGTGTATGGTGGTTTGGTTTTGGTGGGGAGGAGAACAACGGCATTTGTGTTGTTCCCACTATCATCATGGTACTATGGGTAGGGCGAGCTCCCTAGGAGTTGTCCAGATTGGTGGCAGCTACGTCTGGTTACCCTGAGCAATTTTTTGCGGGGGAGTGGACATCCTGGATGTCTGCAATGTAATTTCCAGACGGCATCACACATGCCAGGGCAGAACAACAGCATTTACGGGGTTTCCACTATCATACTTGGACAGCTGTGTCTAGTTACCCTGAGAAAATTTCTGCGGGGGAGTGGATATCCCAGGTCTGCCAAAAGGGTGCCAGATGCTATCATGGAGGCATATGGCATGGTAGATGCCACCACATCAGGGGACATCGGGATACCTGCAGTGGGTTGTCCCCTAGAGGGTATCACACGTGCACCCATGAGTTGCCAGGTGTCTCTTGCATGGGTTGCCCACTTGCTAGACGGTGTCCTTTGACACATGTTCCCAGAGGGGGTGGACCACTTGCTTGACAACGTCCCTTTACAAGTGGGGTGTGGGTCACTTGCCAGTTGGGGCCCTTACCTGCGCCAGACCATTGTGACCACGCATTTACTTCTCCCAGGACATGATGGTTACCACTGCTTGTTGGCAGATGGTCCCTGTTGGGCCTAGGAGGTGCACTAGGACAGCAAGTATGGACACCAGGGCTGCTGTCATAGTTCTTATCTGTGAATATATCTGATATAGTTCTCAGATCAGAATTTTTGACACTGGTCAAGGCGTTTTTAGGCCCATTTTTTCGACTTTTGGGCAATTCTGCTGGCTGTTGGACCACCTCAGGCCCTTGTGCTCCTCCGGCTTAGGAGTTCTGGCTACCTGGCACTTGGTAGTAGCCCTGTTCGAGTCTGCTATCTTAATAGGTTGGCAGTCTGTGGCTTGCCTACTAGGCAGTTTTTCTGAGTGCCATAGTGAAGAGTGCTGGCTCCTTCCTGCAGCCTGATTGACGTTTAGTCCGGGCAGTTGACAGCATGTGGTCCTTCTTCCAAGCAGCTTCTGGAGCCAGGCTCATTGGTGTCCGTCCCAGGCCTCCATAAAGCAGCTTAGTCACTTCCCCATAGCGTGATCGGCGCAAGCAGCTAGTCTTGGTTGTCCAGTCAGGCAACAGCTGTGTTGGATACCCACATGTGGGGGTGGTCCAACGCTGATTGGGCGTGGTGGCAGTAGCCTCTTGGGGGCTTGAGGCCAGTGGGGGATTGGAACATGTCTATGGCGGGCATGGTGCATGGAGGCTACGTTGGAGAGTACCCTGGTAGTGGACTAGTGCTGTTGGTGGCAACTGCAAGCACTCATGGTGACGAGTGCCAGCACTCCTGGTGGCGACTACCAGCACTCATGGTGGGGCCTGAGAGCACTCGTGGTGGCGACTGCAAGCACTGCATGGTGGCCGCTGGCGACTCTGGTGACTTGGGGACGCCCAAGTGACGAGTATCTGTAATGCTGGTGCCTGCTCCTGACGCAGTGCTGGGTCCTGCCTGCTGGTGGACATCAAGCCAGCCTTGTGCAGATGAGTAACCTCCTACCCTTGCTTTGCCCTGCTATGGACTTATTCTTGCTTGCATGGTGCCAGGATGGCTTGTTGTCTTGATAGTACACCATCCGCCCTTGAGCTGATTGCTTGCACAGCATGATGGTTGTATGAATGGGACTGCTTGCACGGGGGGTCTGGCATCATGTTTGCGTGGGTAGGATGTCCTTGTGGTTGGATGATGGGCGGGATCAACGGAGCTACAACTGTGGGGCAGGCTGGAATCTTTGGCATGACAGTGATGACAATGATGCCCACTCCGTTGACTCTTAATTGAGGAGTTGGACTACTTGGTGCTGGGCGGGGGCTCACATGAGCTTAGAGGTGTGGGTTAGTTGGGGGACCCATTCAGCCCTCTACCACCCTTACAACCTGCCTCATGTGCATCAGTATCCGTGGTACACTGACATTAATACCATTTGGCAGTCTACGTGGTCCACGGACATGGATACTACTTTCCATGCTTTGACTAGGGGGACATGGTTCAGTCTACTTGCTAGGGCCCTGCCAAGCTGAGGGTGTATCTGTTTGATGACTGATGGCCTCATCCAGCATACCCTTACGCTGCCCTACTTGTGCAACCTTGTCTTGGGCTCCTTCGATCCTAATGCCCACATTACCTTGCATGGTAGTGCCACCTGGATGGATGCGGGGAGTGATTTGTTGCTGGGGCCCTGCCAAGCTTGGGCACATCAGTTGGCTGATTGGTGATTGCTTTCAGTCTGCTCTCAAGCTGCCTTGTATGCAACTCTGTCTTGGATGCTGTAGTTCCCACCCCATCTTTAGTCATGAGGTGCATAGGACGTCTTAATAGAGCGACCCTGCAGGCCACCAGTGGTTTAGTGGGCTGAGAGACTTGCCTCCCCCACCCTTCTCTGGTTGGCTGGGCCTCTGTCTTCATGCGTATCCCATGGCGTTTGTTCCTGCTAGGTCATGCTGTCAATCTTGGGAAGCTGATACCAGGATTATTACAGCTTATTCTACGCAGAGGGGTGGAATTATTAGGCATGCTGGTAGTCTCCAGTTTACCAGTTATGCTGAGGGGGATTTGTGTGGGGAGCAGGGCGTGCAG
The DNA here is from genome assembly GCA_009746045.1 of Mesostigma viride. Taxonomy (NCBI): domain Eukaryota; kingdom Viridiplantae; phylum Streptophyta; class Mesostigmatophyceae; order Mesostigmatales; family Mesostigmataceae; genus Mesostigma; species Mesostigma viride. The sequence continues at coordinate 5,538,024 of RPFO01000175.1, read as the reverse complement.
GGGATTGGGCTGCACCTAGCCCTTGCATGGGGGTAGCGTGTGCTACGATTTACAAGTTGGGGCATACCGTTCATAATGCTGGTGAGGCATTACTGATCTTCTGCTATCCCTCTCAAGGCTGTGGATGGTTTTCCCAGGCATCTTATGGAGAAATAGTGTGCCTTGTGATTATCATAGGCCACTGGCTATGGGTTTGAGTGTACTAGCTACTAAGGAGATGTGGCTTTACCTCACTCTCACTCCTTTGGTGCGACTGGAGGGGGGGAATTTTGTTCTGGTGGGGAGGAGATCTGTGAGGATCATAGCGTGGATTCACCCTGGGATTTCAGTTCATCCTGTCGGGCTCACCTCATAGATCCCTGACTATGTGGTATCCTGGTTTCGCTGGCCATCGGTGGGCTATTTTGGCTGTGCTTTGTGGCACCTCCCCAACCTGCTGACGGGTACCCACTGGTGACAACCCTGTCCACGGCCTCTCTTCATCATGGGTGTACTTCTGAGATACCCTTGATCTTCCTGAGGCGACCCTGTTGGCGACGTCTTCCTGCTGGATTGCTCCTGCCTCTTGGTGACTGCACTTCCACCTGGGGCGCTGTTGACGTTTCCTCGTTCCAGTTTGCGTGGACTGACGGGTGTCAGCAGGCCTTGGACTTGCTGCAGCAGAAGCTCACGCCAGCCCCTGTGTTAGGATTGAGCATTCTTGGAATCCACCCAGCCTGCTATGACCTGTTGGTGATCTGAGGGAGGTCCCCAGTTGGGATGGATTGGGGATTTATTATGGCTCGGTTACCTGCCACTCTGTTGTGGTGATACAGCATCTGTCCCTGACTACCTCTTCCCTTGAGAAGGGCTGGAATCTTTGGGTGTGCTGTGGTGACTAGCTTTGATGAGCCTTGGACCCTGGCAGCCCAGTTAGTTTTGTGGGGTTCGCTGTATAGAGGGTTAGCCTTGCTACATGACACTCTGCTTCCTGCCCTGATCAAGCAGTGAGAGTTGTCAGTATTTCGTGGCATGGATCCCTGTGGATGACCCGTTATCCTGGGAATGTCAGGCTTGTCTTTCACCCGTGGACTCTAGCTGAGGGAGGGTGGTGTCCCAGAACATGGAGTGGCCTCGCCTTGTTTGGCTTAGGTGCCTTGATCCTGTTTACTCCTTCTTGGATTCATGTGGACTCATTGAATCCGACGGGGATCTGAGTTGAGTGGGATGGACTCTGGTGGGAGTTTGGTTGGACTAAGCTGAGATGACATCCAGATTTTGGTGACCAGTTTCTGAGGATGGTTGAGGGGATCTGAGCTTGGATGGCACATGGAGAGTGACTTCTGTGTTGTACCCTCGACATATGGAGTGGTTCACCTAGGGCTTGATTCCTGGTATGATTAAGACACGTGGGTCATGTTCTGCTGCACGTCTTCGTGTACCAGACCAATAGTATATACCTGGAGGTTTCTACCTTGGTGCTGCTGAGTGGCCTATGTGGATCATAGGAACTGCACGGGCCCCTGTGACCACTATGAGACTTTGGCCAAGGCGTTGGCTGCACTCAACAGAGAGGAGGGGGAGGTGAGCTCTGAAGGCTATGTGGAGGAGGTCCTATCTCAGCTGCACACAAGCCTGTATGAGAGTGGCTCCCCTTTTTGTGGCTCATCTGCTGCATAGGATGTATGCATTGTCACCAGGACCTGAGATTGACATGAGGCCTGCTGAGGGGCCGGTCATGCTGGCAGCCTTACCTGAGGCCTTGAAGGAGGCATTTACTCAGTTGCAGCCAGTGAGTATGGGAGAGGCTTCCTACATGGAGCTGTTGGAGTTTTCAGTTCAGAAGGGTGACTTTGATTTGGTTCCTTCTTCCTCCAGCTCTGCCAGAAGGTGTTTTCCTTTGGAGACTTCTAACCTCTTTTGCAATCCAGGGTTGCCCAAGTACACTGTGGAACTTAAGGTCCGTCAGACGCCACTAAGGGTGCTGGTGCCTCTGATAGGTGCTAAGTGGTCGGTGGTCAAGACCTTTCTGCAGTTCTGGTGGGCGTACAGATCATGGGTGAGCAGGCACAAGACGTCCTCTACTTGGGTGATGGACCCTGAGAGTCAGTCTGTGGTGCTCTCTCCTATCCAGGGGCATGCCTTCGCTATGCTGCCCAGATGGTGGCAGGGGCTGCTGAGACTTGCGTGGTGTTGCAGGTCAGCAGGAACTGGCCAGAGTTGGCCCACATGGTGGAGCAGTTTCCCATGTGTGGACCCAAGGGCAAGGATGGCCTGAATGGAGATTGGTATAGCCTGTGAGGAACAGGGCTGAGAAGGAAAGGGGGCTTTGGATTGTGGTGTGAGGGGGGGGGTTCCAGGATGGATGATGGGGGGGCTCCAGTCCAGTTCTGATGTTCCAGTCCAGAGTTCCAGGTTCCAGGATGCTGAATGGAAGACCTTGTATTATGATATGTGTTTATCTGGATTTATAGTAGATAAGGTAGTGACTTGTCTGCTGTAGAGACCTGTGACTAGATGTTTATGAGATAGGAGGCCCTGTTTCCAGGGATGTAAAAACCCATCTGCTTTTCCCAAGAGATGGTGGATTTCTGTTCAATGTTCCTCTGCCTTCAAGAGTTGGCTATTGGACCTGGGAGGTCCAGTTTTGAGGGGGAGATATGTAACAAGCAAAAATGACTTTGTTGTTACATCCTTTGTTTTGTGAATGTTTGGCTTTTATTTGAGGACTTTTGGATCAGTATTGAGAAAGTTATGAGGTTTCTAAGACGACGGTACTTGGAGCTGATACTTTGTCAACCAACTGATAGGAACCCTCATTGGTCGTGGCCTGATCCACGTAGGGTTGTAGTTTGTTGGCTGATACTACTGATAGGAGCCCTCATTGGTCGTGGCCTGATCCACGTGGGGTTGTAGTTTGTTAGTTGGTACTATTGAGTCTTAAATGCTCCTTTGGGACTTCAGTGCTTACGACAGATTTAGGATCTCATGGAAAGATTCTGCCAGGCTGTGTGTGGTGTTGTTCTGTTCTGTGTGACTAGGATGGATACGAAGATCTTGTATAGAATCCCATGGTTCTGATTGGTTCTCTTCAGGCTAAGGTTGGAGCAAGTTCGACAAGCACGTCGATATCAAGGACGTGGGGTCGCCATTGTTGCGACGTTGGTTTTGATTCACCATGGTATAATAAAGCTTGGCTTTGTTGTCCAATCCATAAGAGCCCCTTGGCTATAGACGACCTTCAGTTCCACAGAGGCCGTCTATACACGAGCTTGTCTTTGTGTCTACAAGGGGTTGTGATTCCCTAAATCACGTGCTGTGGAATTTCCATCTCAACGTTGCTCGGATACTTGAAGTTCTGCGACTCAGGAAGGCAACCCAGGTAAAAGATCTTTCATATTGGACTGTGGATGATGCTGATGATCATTTTTAGTCGTTACACCCGCTCAGCCTGATCCGCCGTGTAGCCCGCCGCCCAGGCGGGATGCACCAACCACATTGCTGAGAGCCAAGGCGAGCCACAGAAACGCAATGCTAGCAAGTATATTAAGTGAGACGTACAGCTATGCATGGACGCATATTTATATGTTGACTACGTCTTGGGGTCAGACGTCCACCATCTTAATTGGGGAACTCATGCAGTGCTCCGTGGTCCCCCAAGGGGGACACGATACTAATTAATTAATTGCATCACACAATTCATTAATTAGGAACATAACTCCAGGAGTGTCTGATCAGAATAACTCCGTTGGGAGTATATGTAGCACATATCCCAGAGAAGGGGCATATGGCTTTTAATACATTCTAAGCTACTTGAATCCTGCAAGGGTGGGAATGTAAACAACCCTTGCTCTAGGTGCACCAAGGGCACCTGCACCACCAGAGCTATCTCAAGCTCAACCCAACTAAGGGGAGCCTGTCATGGGGGGGGGAAGATCACCATGGCTATACAAGAGCTAGGGCATGGCTTCTCATCAGAGAGTGACTCTCTGTATAGGCAGGGCTGAGCTAATTCTTAATGCATCGATATCATCGATATCATGCATCCATGGGGGTCCCATTATAGGCAGGGCGTGGCTAAATTCTCAATGTATGCATCATCCATATGGGGGCCATTATGGGCGCACATGCGCGTGGGCCACGTGGTAGGCTACTTAGCCTTACTAATCTACACTACTGCTATATTCCCTCAGTTTGATCAAAATGCTCAATCCTATTACAGAAAAATCCCCTACTTGTGAAGGAATGTGGGGACAGATTTTTTGCAATCCAAAGTGCCAAGCACTTGGGACCTATGCATCATTGCAGCCGACTGTGTACGTGCGCAGCTTCGCCACTGTATACTTTGGCTCTATAGTAGTATACATTTTCTGCATGAGAATTATTTGTAAAGAAAGATCCCAAGGCAACAAACAAAGCAATGATAGCAAAAAAAACAACAACTAGTGACCGAGACAGCAAATAAAGCCCAAACAACAGCATGCACTACTAAAGTCAAAAGAACTCAGCTATATATTCTGATCAGGCACTCCGCAAAGGTGAAAACCATTTGCGTTCAGTGCCGGGCCGCGGAAAACGCGGAAAAACGCGATCTGCAAATGAATCTGACCGGAATCGAACTGGGGACCTCTCAGCTATATTTAGTGTCCATGATTCCTGTAGAGCGGTATATATAGACAGCCCATGGCAATGAATGTATATTAGCTACCGCGAAGCTGAGCACTGCTCCGTGGCAATCTCTGAGCCTGCCACGCCATCCAGCAAAGGTCGGCGATGAACGAGCCCCGTGTGGCCACGAGTACCCGCCGCCGCGGAAGTATGACCATGATGGGCGGTCTGGATCACATCCTGCAGAGCAGTGGCAGGAATGTCCAGCTTCTCCATGACGGCGCGCAGCATCTCCATCAGGGCCGCATTCTGCCGCTCCAGCAGCAAAAGCCGCGTGTCCACGGTGTGGCTGCGCGGTGATTCCTCAGGGGCGCCCAAAATAGCCATTCGGTTCTCGTGCTCCACCGGCTTGTCGTGGCGCATCTCGTCGAGCCGCCGCGCGTTGTCGCGCTGCGCCTCCTTGAGCTTCTGCGCGCGCTCGGAGCGGCTGAGCACACCCGCAAAGATCTCGCCCGAGTAGAGCAGGGTGGTGTCCACGTCGGCCAGCAGCACCGCAGCCACCTGCCAAAGGAGGGTGGGGGGGATATCATAGCATTTTGAACATTATTATTTGGATAGTAGTACAATCTGATGAGAGGAAGACGGTGGGTTGGCAATAGTGGTGCATGCTTGAAGTGGAATAATTTCCTGTGGCTGTTATCCACTAGTTCAATTGAATGGATGAATGAAATATGGAATTTATACCTGTGCGCACGACAGTGGACAATTTGTAAGTTGGCGGACAAGCCTCATCACCTGTTTTCGCCCCCGCCCTCCCCCCCCCACATGCCCGGGCCGCTTATGGAGTTATTGACTGTCCTCCTGACAAGACTGACGAGGTCACTTTTGAGTTACCTTGAACAGGTCGGCGATCGTGAACCAGACAAACGCGTACAGCACCGTGACGCCCGCGGCTGCCCAGCCACACCCCTCCATGTGCGCGCCGCCCCCCAGGCGCGCGCCGCGGGGCCAGTAGACGCACAAGAAGAGGACGAGGAGGATGGACGAGAAGACGGGCGCGACCACCACCAGGCTGGGCCGCGGCGCCGTCTTACGCGAGATGTACCAGAAGAAGCTGGGGTTGCGGCAGCTGAAGATGTTGAGCTGGATGGCCAGGTTGAGGTAGAGGAACATGACGGCGACCACCTTGGCGTCCACGTAGCCCGGCTCTGCGGTGTCAAACTCGAGGTTGATCCCCCAGATGTGCCACCAGTTGCCGTTTTGCGCGGTGGAGAGGTAGAGGAGGAGGAAGGCGGCGGCCACCTGCACCGCGCCGACGGTGCATGCGACGACCATGACCTTGCCCATGCGGAAGATGTCGGGCTTGTTGGAGGAGTGGACCTTGTCGAGCGCGGTCGACATCACCTGTGGAATTGTGCGCGGCATGTCCGTCGGGATGCATGGGTGATGGGTGATGGGTGCTGATGGGTGAGGTGTATGTAGGACAAGCCCGGCCAAAGGGTGAGACATTTACGCGCATGCAATTGAACAAACGGTCCAGCTAGTTGCGCAATTATAATGATCGACGAGGAAAAAAGCGAAATCAGTTTAAGGCAAGATCGGGTATATTATAGGCAGGTCACTATGTAAGCAACAGATCACAAAGAAAGAGGTATTAGGGTCATTATATGGTATTAGTTAGGGTCACTATATGGGTGAGCAACAGATCACAAACAAAGAGGGTATTAGGGTCATTATACGGTATATAGTTAGGGTCACTATAGGTGAGCAACAGATCGCAAAGAAAACAGGGTATTAGGGTCATTATACGGTATATAGTTAGGGTCACTATACGTGAGCAACAGATCACAAACAAAGAGTGTATTAGGGTCATTCTGTGTGAGCAACAGATCGATCACAAACAAAGCTACTTGGACAAGCAGGTACTCACTCATGCACCACAACGAAAAGCATGTTTGCTGCATGACGTGGCTGACTGGGCAAGCTTGGGACGTAGCGATGTGTTCTTACACTTCTATACCACATCAACGTACCGTGAAGTCATTCACCAGGCTCAGCAGCTGGGGGTTTTATTATTGTCCGAAATCGAAAGGACCCGAGGCAGAGCCACACACACAAAAGGCATGAAAAAGAAAAAGCATAAGAAGAAAACGCAAAATAGATAGAATTAGTTTTCATGGTTTCAGGATAGTACAATTTGCATATAGGTTAATGTGCATATATGAATGTGTGGTCTGAAACGGTTGGTACACTGTCATCATGCACAGCGTGGAGTAAAGATCACACACAAAACATGCAACTGATGCAACCTGCGCAAAGCAGAAGTGGCAATTCTTCATGCATGATGGGCGGCAGCTACTGATCAACGGCAGTATGACTTCAGTAAAAAAAGAGCCATGCAGGTAGCGACTAATAATATATGTGACAACCATAGGTAGCTGGCGAGTCCAAGTGTAGCGCTTGAGCCAGCTCAAAGCCCAGCGCAGTGCACACGAGCAGTAGTAGGAAGCCTGGGAGATTTGCACATGCAGTTGCATGCCAGGTGCATGCCAGCTGCGCATGAGTATATCGAGGATAAGGACGCCAAGCCTGCCTGCAGGCATCGCAACGACAGTGTCGCAATGCATAAAAAACACGTCTACTTGAATACTCTATGGTTATCGATAAGCACACTAGCCGATCCACGAGCTTTCATGTCTGGGGAATTAATTAATGCACTTACAACTGTCAGAGGGCGCTCGTTTCATATCCCCAACCCAAGTAAACGGTCAGCCGTAGGATGCCATGGGTCATCACCAACCAAGATGATGGTGACGATGGTTGATTGATTGTCAGGAGCCGCGTGAAAAGGGACAATGCACGCAACCATGGTGACAAATGTCAGCATAAACGCAGTTCCCCCAACGCCCTACAAGGACGAATGTCAGCTTTATCATGAGCTTGCAAATTCCCTGCTGTAGCTTTCTCCTGGCTCCCCCGCTCTTTTCTTTGCAGCTGCCAATTGAGTCCTCAACCCATAATAATGCTGCTTGATGCAGTGCTCATTTGCAAAGGTTCTGGGCGCACTGCATGACCAAGTAATGATACATTCAGTGTTCAGCACCGCACTGCAATGTGTGCTCCAGTATAGCGGCCATGCGTTCAGGGCTCATCCACAAGCAAGGCTGTAACTGCCCCACGTAACATCAGCATGCATGACTTTAATTATAGCAAAAAATATTTCTTAAGCATGCGCTCCCGTCGCAGGGCGCTGCGTGTGGCTGTTTGCTGGTACCCCATTGCCCGTAGAATCGGCTAGGACACGCAGTCACGGCCAAGCACTGTGCTGGGCTATGGTGGCTGTCCAGTACGTACTGAGGCGCACTAATATGGCAACAACTAAGTATACCCTAGTATTTTGCGAAACCTGATGGAATGCGCATGAGAAATAATCCAAGTGCCCGCAACATCCGGATATACCCCATGTCCAAACATATAAAAGTCCGTATGAGGTCCGAACAAGTCCAAACATAATATACAATCCCCCTGGGACAAGCCAGCAGGAACTATTTGGCTTCAGATCGCGGGAATAAAGCACCGCTTCCCATGCCTGTGTGCCAAGAAAAAAGGCTGAGTGCACGTACAGTGCCTTGCTTACTTATTTGCGCTAGTGAGCAGCCCAATAGCCTTGCACGCACTTACCCAGGATCCATGTAGGCTGCGGCACGGAGGGGGGAGAGTAGCAGCAAGCCAATTCAACGAAGGTGGCCAAGAGATCAAGACCAGCCAGCAAACGCAAAGAGGGGGCAATATGTTAGCAGGCATGCATCGTTTACAAGGCTTCCACCTACCGCAACCCCTGGCATATGCCGGACATACGCAGTCATGCCATGCTGGAGAGCTCCTGTGCGTTCCAGAAACTATAAATAGCTACTATGACCCAATCATCCTGTTTGCAATCCGAACACCACCACGAAATACTGATCGTTGATAAACAACAGATCCATGGCAAGCGAGCTTAGATGAAAAACATGGGATCACCTATGGTGACTCTGTCTGATCGGCCCAGTCCCATTCGGTCGACAGCTAGCGACAAGTTTTTTCTACAATGCCCGGATAACATTCAGGGTGAACTCGCAGTGCACGCATGGCGCTATATCGCACGCTCCGTTCAAGCTTGAGTTCCCTTCACCACATGATTTGTTGATCCTAACATACCGTATATATATATATATACCTTGGAGGAACCGGGCGAACTATCCACCGCCACCTGCCACATCGTGTTCTTGCACTCCCAATAGAAAACGATAACAAAGCCCGCCATCTAACTGCCCCTCACGAGGCCCGAGGATCCGAAACGATGACTCAGGCAAGAGCACTTCCAGTCAGTTGGTAACGACGAATAAAGCAGCAGGAACAGCAATTGTCTATACAGACGTTATTTCTATGCACACATTAGTTCCGTGGTCAGACGTGGACAGAAACAATAATGCTGCCATGGATGCCACATCCGACCTTGCATACGCTATATGCAACCTTTTAGTAATGCACACACGATCCCCTCTTCTGCCCGGTCCCTTCCCCGGTGGAAGGAAGTGTGATGTGTGCAAGCACAAGTGAAGACAGGGAGGGAAGGGGAGGGATGCTCATCATAGATGCAAGGATGGAAGGGAGAAGGAAAGGCGGCGGGGTGGGGAGATGGGAGAAGGGAAGGGGGAGGGACGGGGGAGGGAAGGGGGCCTTTGTTACAGGTTCAAGAGGTTGAGCATGCCAACAACCCAGTTGAAGAATCACCAGCGCCCAAGAAACATGTTCATGCTGCGAAAGCCAGCCTTCAAGGCATGCTGGACATTGTGACCAAGGATGTTGCAACGCTCAATGCAATGCTCGATACTGTGTTATCAAATCAAGCTCGCATGTCTGAAGCAATAAGTGAGTGCAAGGCATCCTGCCAAAGCACGGAGAGACTTTATAGTCGCAAGGCAGTTAACTCCATCACGGATGATTAACGGCATCAGGGTTGGCTTGATGCAACGCAATTTAACACCACGTGTTTATTCTTGGTTTGTTTATTACATAATTCACCTCTGTCAAGGCATATCAGGGTATGAGGACTAGGTGAAATACTTTTACCACACTCAAGGCACATTTTTCTTTTGATGGTTCCTGAAAACAATGACAAGGATTGGGGTGTATCTTGACTGTTATTAGGATCAATGGCCTAATGTCATGCTTGTTAAGGTCCATTCTTAGTGTCAATGCTTACTTAGAAATGAAAGAAGATTCATTACTTATTATTTCAATACTAGCACTATCAAGATGTGAGCTCAATTTCTTACATTAATGGATGGATGAAGCTATAAGTGTTAATTAATAATCTTAACAAGCATGACATTAGGCCATTGATCCCAATAACAGTCAAGATACACCCCAGTCCTTGTCATTGTTTTCAGGAACCATCAAAAGAAAAATGGTACCTTGAGTGTGGTAAAAGTATTTCACCTAGTCCTCATACCCTGATATGCCTTGACAGAGGTGAAATTATGTAATAAACAAACCAAGAATAAACACGTGGTGTTAAATTGCGTTGCATCAAGCCAACCCTGATGCCGTTAATCATCCATGATGGAGTTAACCGCCTTGCGACTATAAAGTCTCTCTGTGCGTTGGCAGGATGCCTTGCACTCATTGCTTCAGACATGTGAGCTTGATTTGATAACACAGTATCGAGCATTGCATTAAGCTTTGCAACATCCTTGGTCACATTGTCCAGCATGCCTTGAAGGCTGGCTTTCGCAGCATGAACATGTTCCTTGGGCGCTGGTGATTCTTCAACTGGGTTGTTGGCATGCTCAACCTCTTGAACCTGTAACAAAGGCCCCCTTCCCTCCCCCTTCCCTCCCCCTTCCCTCCCCCTTCCCTCCCCCTTCCCTCCCCCTCCCCTCCCCCTCCCCTCCCCCTTCCCTCCCCCTTCCCTCCCCCTTCCCTCCCCTCCCTCCCCTTCCCTCCCCTCCCCTCCCCTCCCCTCCCCTTCCCTCCCCCTTCCCTCCCCCTTCCCTCCCCCTTCCCTCCCCCTTCCCTCCCCCTTCCCTTCCCCTTCCCTTCTCCCATCTCCCCACCCCGCCGCCTTTCCCTTCTCCCTTCCATCCGTGCATCTATGATGAGCATCCCTCCCCTTCCCTCCCTGTCTTCACTTGTGCTTGCACACATCACACTTCCTTCCACCGGCTCGCACTTGCGCACGCACCATCTCAAACTCCAGCACGATGATGGAGAAAAAGAAGAAGAAGCTGCACAACAAGCACACATTTTTAGTTAGGAGCGGGGGGGGGGGGGGGGGCATTGCAACACACAAGAATGGGTTTCAGAGCCTTACACACCTTAGTTTGAAGAAGAAGAAGCTGCGCGCGGGTAACCATGAAGATAACCACAAGCAGCGCACGTCAACGAAACAAGAGGAAAATCGCAGCGCATCACATTCGGGAGCAATCTAATGTAAGCTGCATTCGATGAACCTGCACACATTAGGGGATCCTAGGTTCCAATCATAGGCTGATTGAAACCCGCTCGGCTGTTGGTCTACCGAATCGAGTCCGCCTGCCCAGCGCCCCCTGCGGCAGGCACCCTGCCATATAATTCAAATCTGCACCATGTCCCCAGTCCCTCCCGTGCAAGCTCTGGTGACTCAATGCAGCTCAATTGATCAGCTCAACAAAAAGAATGACTTCTGTTATACCAAAATAACTCATATCCTGTTTAGTAAGTCTGTTGGAAAATGGGAGGTCACTATAACTCTGCTGTATGCCATCCAGCCAGCAATCAAAACTATAGACGCAGCCGAGACAGGTGAGACTCGCCACTAGCATGCTCACATGATCACTGAGAGCATACAGGACAGGAGGGGTGTGGGTGTCCCTCAAGTATGCATCCCCTCGCCTGCATTCGCTCAGCATTACAGTACCATCAGCCTATCTCATAGCAACAATGACCAATTAAGCACGGTCTCACGCGGTGACCACGGAGGCAGGGAGCTTAGTCTATAACACGCGCGCACGCGGTGCCATCCCCCCTGGACCAGCCACGTTGACTGATGAAGCAGAGCACTCACAGGATGAGCACGGAGGAGGCGATGCGGTAGGAGATGTAGGAGGTGAGGCGGCGGAAGATCTTGCGGCTGCGCACAATGCCCGTGATGATGGTGCTAAGGCCCTCCTCCGTCAGGATGATGTCCGCCGCGCCGCGCGCCGCATCGGTGGCGCCCGCCACGGCGATGCCCACGTTGGCGCGCTTGAGGGCGGGCGCGTCGTTGACACCTGGTGAAAACGCAGGCAAGTGGAGGGCCACCCATTCATGCCACCACGCCATGACAAGTGCACCAGTGAATCATGCACAGCGCTTGCATCAAGCGACATAAGGCCATCATTGTCCAGAAACCACGACGCTGCCAATGCGCCTAACCGTCAGCCCCATACTCCACGTCGTGTTATGTAATGCGCACAACGCTCGCACCACGCTGCATCTGGTGTATAGAATGGGCCTCCCGACTAATGTCCAACGATGCATATTCCTCCACCATTGGAAACACGTGGACCCGGTGCAATCTGTCCCAGCCCACGATATGCAGCAGTGAAACAAGTATATGCAGGTTTCCGTCGCACACAGAGAGCTCACAAGAATTCATCGCACGCAAGGCCATCCTCACATGCAGCACGCAAGGGTATCATTCACACTCTTACGCACATTTCACGTCGTTGCATCCACATCCAAATTCACCATGCACACACCATGCACTGTCTCTCTCTCACACAAAGCTAAGCACAATTACCCTGGGCACCGTTGCCCGTCATGCCTCAACCAACGCATCATGATTTGTCCTTCATGCCTACCCCAGGCCCTATATCCAGCACCCACCTTCGCCGTCATGCCTCCACCAACACCACCTATGTACATAATAATTTGTCCATCATGCCTACCCCAGGCCCTATATCCAGCATGCACCCACCGTCCCCCGTCATCCCAATGAGCTTGCCGCGCATCTGCAGCGACTCGACGATCTTGTACTTGTGCTCGGGGTACACGCCTGCAAACCCGTTGACGCTCTCAACCAGGTCGCCCAGCGCGGCGTCCGACAGGCCCTTCCCCCACACGTCCTTGCCCATGATGTTGGTGCCCATTCCCAGCCGGCGCGCCGTCTCCACCGCGATCGCACGCTGGTCGCCCGTGATCATCTTCACCTCGATGCCCAGGTCCTGCAGGGTGGCACCGGTGCAAGAATAGGAGGACAGTCGTATGTCACGTACAGAAACATCCAACACACCACAGCTGTAGCTTGCATGGCTAGCGTGATCATCGTCACCTCGATGCCTGGGTCCTGCTGCGTGCAAGAGTTTAAGACGACGCGGGGAGTCATGATGACAAACAGTAGACCACAGGCATACTGTCGCTTTATACATGTTCACCTCATGCCATGCCACGGTCCTGCCATGCATGCACGCCACGCAGAAACACGGGACCATCGCCGTGGAGGCGACAGCGCATATAGCAACGTGAAAGCGATGATTAGGAGAGATATAGTGAGGACAGGTATAGCGATGCCATCAGCATGCCTACTTGATCATCCGTGAGACAGCTCTCAGAATGACGAAAAGAATAGCCCACATTAGCTGGTTTCATAGATGGAGGAGACCTGGTGCTTGGCCTGGATGCATGATCCACCCAGTCGTGGCACTGAAACAGTATGCTGACATCAGGCTGTAGCCAAGGCCAGTATGCATGCTACCTCCAGCTGGGCATGCAGCAGCCAGACTTGATACCTGAAAGCTGTTTATCACTAATCACCTGAAGGCTGATGTCATTGTAAATTTTTTTCTCAAACCAACCATGCGTCCTTAGCCCCCCTCCCCCCCCTCTGCCCACCTGTGCGCGCCGGATGGTGTCCAGCGTGTCGTCCCTGGGAGGGTCCAGCAGTGGCAGCATGCCCACCAGCTCCCACGTGAGGCCGTCGTCCGAGGAAAGGGCCACCCCCAGCGTGCGCAGCCCCCGCTCCGCCATCTCGAGGATGTAGGCGTCCGCGCCTGCCTTGGTGCCGCCGGCATTGAGGCACATGTCGTTGATGACGTGCGGGGCTCCCTTGCTCATGAGCACACTTTCGCCTGAGGGCAGCTCCACGGTGGCCACCGTCTTCTTCTCCACCGGGTTGAAGGGGATGAAGCGCTTCACCTTGTAGTCGCTCAGGGCGGAGCGGTCGCCAAACACGCCCGTGACGGCCTGCAGGGGATGTGCCATGATTGATCAAGGTCGCGTGGACCCAGGAAGAATAGTTTTAAGTGGAAATATGATATCAGGTGTAAAGGCTGGCAGCAGCCTGCATGCAAGTAGTACTTATTACCCACATGAGAACTATTATTACCTGCCTTGTCCACCACATCTGTGTTCTCCCCATAAGTAAGTAAGTACTTGCGTGTCATGCGCATGGGCATGCCACATAGTACTATACTCATCTCATTAAGAAAAATAGTTACACGAAAGTCACAAACAGCATCTGCGCTCTCCCACATATTGGACACCGGCACACACACCTAGTCATTACTTCATCATAACCACTGTTATACGACCCGAATACAGTCAATGATCCACCTTGTCCACCGCGCGTCCATTTTCTCCCACTTGGACGCGAGGACACATTTCTAATACTTGGTCTTCTATCACTAGTATACACTTAGCTTATCCACATCGTCCCACCTTGTCCACCGCGTCCATGTTCTCCCACTTGGACGCGAGCGCCGCCACGCGCAGCACCTCGTCGTGCGTGTAGTCGTTGAACGCCCGCAGCAGCTGCGCGTCGAGCGTGAGCTTGTTCTTGGTGAGCGTGCCCGTCTTGTCGGAGCAGAGCGCCTCCATGCCGGCCATCTCTTCGATCGCTGACAGACGCGAGACGATCGCCTTCTCGCGCGCTAACTCCTTGGCGCCCACCGCCAGCATGGTCGCGGTCACCACGGGCATGCCCACAGGGACAACAGCGACCAGGATGGTGAAGGCCTGACAATGGGAAGCAACCCAAACAGCAGAGCAAGTTCCCAAACAGTCGTGCATACCATACAAGTCTCAACCATTCTGTTAATGTGCGACCAAGATGGTGAGTGCAGGCCTGCGGGAACAAGAGTGAGGGAATCGGCAAGGAGTGCCCACCAACCATTTCCCCACAGGTATCTCACAGCCACCAAACACGTATCTCAATGAGTTAGTTAGTGCCATGCGGACAACCGCGGCGAGCATGGTGATGGCCTGCTGTCAATGGCAAGGAAGCCACTCAGCCCAGCAACGAAACAACGGAGTATAGGGGGTCAGGCTCAACAATGACCATGAATAGCACGTGCACGTACCGTCTTGACCGCGATGTTGACGCCGAAGTCGTCCCGAAACAGCAGCACAAAGAAGATGGCCACCACAGTGACGGCACCCAGGACCGTGATGGCGTTGCCCACCGTCCGGAGCAGCTTGTTCAGGTGACCCTCCGTTGTGTTCATGCTCAGCAGCGAGATGGTCTTGCCAAAGAAGGTGTGCGCCCCTGTCTTGTTCACCACGGCCTCCATCTCGCCTTGAACCTGTATGGCACGGGGAGGGGGTTAGTGGTTGGTGTGTGTAGGAGGGGGGATTGCCGGTGGGTTCGGCATAATTAGCCGACGTAAATATATATTCATTGAGAATGATAAATATATAAATATGAGAATGATATATATATAAGAATGATATATATCACCACCGTAATTTATCATTCTTGATGCATGAATATATATATACCGGTACACAGCATTGTTACTACCGATACTGGTACCGGGTCGGGCTTTGCAACCTGGGTACGGTACCGGGGTGGCCATCTCGGATACGGCCGTGACACCCGGTGCCCGGTACCGGTACCAAGCCCTAGGCTCCGGCCGGCGGCCCCGCAGCCAACCAATGCCCGTCCGAGTGCCGAGTCGCCACTTACTCTGCTAAATCCAAGTTCAACTAGGCTGGTGGGCTAATACCCAACTACCTAACAAGAAATGGCCGTTTTACCGAGGTTGTACTGCTTGGATGCCCGATTCTGGCATTCTTAACCGCTCTCGGCAACCTGACTTGGGTGCTCTCTGCGCTTGGGCTTGGTACTGGGAACGGGTGTTGACAAGTTTGGGTACCGGTACCGGACGACCAATTTGGTACCGGGAAGAACCAGAATGCTGACTCATTGATTTTGCCTATATAGCTGGCCAGGTACGTGGCAAAGAAAAGACATGAATAAAGAGACCCGGACGTGTTAAATTTAACCAAGCGATCCAGTTGATGCATGCCCTGCGCTGCTACACGAATGGCTTCCCCGGCCACCGATAGTGTGCCTCGGGGGGGGGGGCTTGATTGAGCTCAACATACATTTTCCACGGCTGCACACTATTGTACCCGACTAAAATATATCCAGTACAAGATGTCGAGGGTCTCTTCTAGTATAATCTACTAGAGTTGTAGTAGCAACCACAATTGGTAGTATGATTAATCTAAGATTTTAGGGCTAGTTTTACGCTGTTCTATTAAAGTCAAGTATATAGTATGGGTGAGTCGGGGCTAGGAGAGTACTGGCTGGAACCTTGTAACACTATGGTGGGAGGGAGACGGTAGGAAGGTGACCCTGGGTGGGCCCGTGGTCATCAAAGGCTTAGTATTGAAATGGAGACATGGCGGGAGGAAACGAATTCCACGCGCTGGACAGATAGACGTTGCAGGCCACGCGACTGCACACCACATCAGGCCAACCCTTGGTCATCACAGCACTTTGACCACGATAACACGACTTATGTCTAAAGCAACTGTCGCTTCATCATGCAACTGAGAAATGCCAGCAGCCTGGAGTGTGCATCTTTTAAGCCATAATAACATGGATGCTACAAAACGCGTGGAGCATTGACCCATCAGCATCCATCCACCACGGCAGCCGTGCAGCACCGCAGCGCTTCCTGACCAACGGAAGTTTAATGCTGTTGTTACCAAAAGTGTGCATGGCGCATCATCACCTATATGTGCATGCACCTACCACAACGGCGCCGCTAAGCACCTCGTCCCCCGGCCGTTTGGTTACCGCGAGCGCCTCCCCCGTGAGGGATGACTCGTCCACCTGCAGGGGCTCGCCCTCGCCCACCAGCGTGGCGTCGGCGGGGATGACGTCACCGCCGTGCAGCGCGATGGTGTCACCCGGCACCAGCTCGCGCACGGGCAGGTTGACCCACCCGCCGTCGCGCCGCGCCTTGCAGAAGGGCGCCGCCAGCCGCTGCAGCTCCTTGATCGCGTTGCCGGAGTTGCGCTCGCTGCGCCATCGCAAGGGGGATGGGACCGCGTTATGGGCAGGCATGCAGATATTGAGTTCATTATTACTTGTTAGCATTCCAGTAGGCTCTAAGATGACGAGCCGGCTCGTTTGGCGGAGTCGGGGGAACCAGGTTCCCCAGTGCGTAGCAACAGATGGAGTCGATGAGGCAGCAGGCAAGTGGATGAGTTGCAATGCGCTCGCTGCCAGGAGCCGGCGCAGGGGGACAAGCAGAAAATAGTCATTAGTCTAGCATTCTTCCTAGCGTAAATAATAAGACAAGAGAATCGTGAAAACAGGCTCTGATTATCAGCAACCACTCAGTCACTTAGTACTGCTGAGCTTCCCTGCCCAAAATCAGGGCCTCATAATATGGTGGCTGTTGGTGGGGGCCACCTAGGAGAAGAGTCTATATAAAGCGGGGATGGGAATGAGGGGCTTGTTATAGAGATCAAGGTGGGGATGTAGGGCGGTCAACAGGGAGCGCCATCAGCCTGGGTTGATAGAAATAAATACTAGTACTGCCATAATCAATATGTAAGACTAGGTCTTCTTATAAGCCTCATTAAGAGCATTCCCCATCTCAGCCATGGTGCAACTAGCGACAGCCATCTTTCACTCAATGGTAAAACCTCCCTTCCAAGATGAGCCTCGACGGGGTTGAGGTGGGTAGCATTAGTTAGACAGGACAAGACAGATGGAGCACAGGGCGCTAGAGAAGACGCAAAAGCTGCGCGTGACTTGTTTATTAATGTGCATGGATCTTAGATGTGCGGGGTTGGACATGGTATGCACAGAGGCCTGTTCAGATGCAAGCAGGGCACACATACACTGCCCCGCCCGCGGCACATCCGCCATTTATTAATACCATGGCGCAAAAATACACAACCAATCGAAACAACCGGCACCTAACCAGTCTATACCAGCAGGCAGGCAGGCAGCAGGAACCATGTGGCCCGAGCCATGAATGACGAGCCATAAACGTCCAGCATCCCCACAACAGGGTATACTTTGCATATATCCCGTTGCAAATCGTGTACTCCAGCCATGGACAAGATGGCCCTACCTGTAGTGGCCCACCATGGCCACCAGATTGATCTCAAAGATGAGCAGGCCAAAGCTCATCCAGTCCCGGGAGCCATCCTGTTCCACTGCATGCGGGTGGGGTGTTGGTTGGTTGGTTGGTTGGTTGGTTGGTTGGTTGGTTGGTTGGTTGGTTGGTTGGTTGGTTGGTTGGTTGGTTGGTTGGTTGGTTGGTTGGTTGGTTGGTTGGTTGGTTGGTTGGTTGGTTGGTTGGTTGGTTGGTTGGTTGGTTGGTTGGTTGGTTGGTTGGTTGGTTGGTTGGTTGGTTGGTTGGTTGGTTGGTTGGTTGGTTGGTTGGTTGGTTGGTTGGTTGGTTGGTTGGTTGGTTGGGTGTGTGTGCATGGGGTGGCCACAGGGCAACAGTGCGATCTGGAGGCCCGCGGCAGGTGCAGAATGGCGGCGGTTGAAATAAACAAGGCGAAAACTACATGTTTATATTCCAGAAAGTATCCCGCTACTAGTACAAGATTTGGATGATTGGTATCTATGACTATCATTGGCGAGCCAATCGCTGCAAATCGCTCGTCGCTTAGCCCGAGCGGCATGAAAGACACCTCCCCTGACTGGTGCAAGAAAAATTTCCATGGATGACGGTGCAAAGGTCCCCACGCCGTGGCACAGGAGAAGGCTCCCAAGTTTCCTTCCCACGCAGCCAAGTGCCGCCCTGTGTTGCTCAGGACCATGTTGGGCAGAAAAGCATGCACTTGACGGCGAGATTGTGAGCGTGCCGTCAATGCCGTGTCGCCCTGTGAAGGCCCCGCTGTTAAGGCCAGTTAGGATATGCGAGGTTCTGCAATGAATGTTTTTCTCTTGGTTCACCAAATAGCTTTCCTTAATTTGGCTCCCCAAGTAACTCACCATTGACACAGACGGTACTCCCCCGGGCTCATGTTTAAGAATGGCCGGGGTCCGACCGACCCAGGGCTGCGATCTTGAAGGTAGGGAGCGAATGCAGGGCTCATATATGACCTGAGATTCGTAAAGAAAGGTGCAGCCTAGCCAGGGGTGTGCTGAGCAGCCTTTTCACCCACTCTAAGATCTATTTGCCCCAAACCAGCCCTGCGATTTTGATCGGACATTTCCCGAATCCAGGGTCTTCAGCTCTTCTACACTTATGGTTCTTAATCGTGAAGCTAGAAGTGTACCTGAGGAATCGACCAAGTCAATATTGATCGGCGCTATAGCGAATGCCTGTCTGCATGCCTGATCTGCCATGTATTGATAAGCAGCGCATGGAAGAGGGAACCAGCGCAGTCCAGGAATCGAGCGTGACTAGATTCATAATGACGGCTTATGTATGATAAGCAGCAAAACTTAATATAAAAGGTGCCGGATGCCAGCACGTTGTACCTGACGGGTACTAGCGATAATGAAGGATAGAAACGATCTGGTGGCGGATGCCAGTGCGTCATACCAGACACGGCGATGATGGCGGTGATGAGCATGATGAGGGGGATGATGCCCAGGTAGCGGGAGAGGAAGACCTTCCATTCGGGGACCTCCCTGGGAACAACCTCGTTGAAGCCCCATTGCGCCTGCAGGGGGTAAGCAAGCGGAAAGCCACACCATGATCGGTGAGTGGGACAGTGTGCGTGCATGTGTGTGTGCGTGTGTTTGTGTGTGTGTGTCAAGCCGGGGTGCAAGGGGAAAGCCAGGGGAAACAAGGTGCAAAAAGGGACAGTCAGGGGAAATGCGTCGCACACGTGGCAGGATGGGAAAGAGGCCAGTTTGTGGGCTGTCCCGGCACAGTGCCGGGAGAGAAGGTGCCAACGATGCAGTATGAAGGAGCCGACTCCATCGCTCCTTGTTGTACGAATATTGCCAAGGAACTGTACAAAACTCCCAGGCGTTAGATAGGCACCCCCACTCCACCACCCATCCCATTGAGGATTTATGCTCACGTGACCCAGTCGCGGGGTTATAAAAATAAAAATTAATACTCAAAGGCGCCTGCATGAAGCCGGATGCACTAGCAGCAAAGGAGAAGGACGGCAGGTTGATTATAATATGAAATTAATATTTACGCGAAGGTCCTCGACTTGAGCGGACGTCAAGCCGTTGCTGTCGATATTCTTCGATTCTTTTGGAGGCTCGTGCTCCTCGCCGTTGGGCACGTCGTCGCGTCCGTCCACACTGGGCTCGCCATTCATGCTGCCTGTGCCGAGAGCGAGTGGCTGTCCGCGTCGAAGCAAGCCAAAATGTCAAGGTGACTCAACCAAGTGCCTAGATGCAGGAGCGAACGCAGGCGATCTAAATTATTTGCAGGTTATGCAAGCATTATAACAGCGAACAATGTAACCAATTAGGGTATGTGAACGTGCACGACAATCTCATAAATGTTACGCATCACGGCAGGTAGGTGGCTTGGAACGCGAAAAAATCGCAAATCGCGTTCTCCAAAGCACTGCCCGGATAATGGCTATGCAAACACGAGGTCTCGCGCCTCTCGTATATACTTCGCATATACCCAGTAGTAATGACATTCCTTGGCTAGTCATTCCTGAGGCTACCGAAGCATACGAGGCATGACGGAGTGAGCGCGTCCTGACCCGCCGAAACCACACAATTCAGCAGAGACGCCGGCCACAGGCATACATCACGGCCGCGGGCAGACAGGCCTGATCTGTTTCTTGATAACTACCTTAGCTTGGCACGTGCGTCCCGTGTGAGCGAGGTTACAAAGGTAGGAGCTGTACCTTTGGACGGGACGTTAAACGGCCACGGTTATGCCCCTTAATTGCCCCAACCCCCACTCCCCCAGACCCCGCATAGCTCGAGCTCCACATTAAATAACTAGCGAATAATTACGCCGGGACGTATGGAATGGGAGAACAAACAAAAAGCGTCGGACGCCCTTGTGAACGCTGATACATACAGTAGTAACTACACAAACCTGCATATACAGCAACCGTATTCTAGTTCAGGCCTCCAGGCTCCAGCAACCGTATTCAGCACTCGGCCGTTGTTGTTATTGTTGGATCCCACGCCGGTTATGCCCAGGCAGATATTGTATAGCGGCCGAGGGCCGGATAATGTATTTATTAGTTTATCCCTGGTTTATCCGATAGTCGTCCGACAAAAATCACTAACCAGAACTTCAGACATCAATCACTAATCAGAACTTGCGGCGGGTCGTGTCGTGGCAAAATAATCTCAGCCTGCCATGTGTCCGCGACACGTGCATGAGCAGGTTTTTTGTACCGAAGAATCCTCGTATACAGCGAAGGTGTAGACTGGCCACGTCGTGCTTGCCGGCCAGACCTTGTCCTACTGTAGATAATATAAGCAGTCACCCATGATTGCCAGTTGCCAGTGTCCCGCGCGTCCTACATTCGGGCTGACACTCGCGAAAAAAGCGACTGCCGACATCGGTTGAGGCTTGACAAGGCCAGTGCTATGGTGATCGACTGCTCAATTGTACAATATTTTGGCGATTTTCGATATATTCGTTTCCCCGATTTCACATTTCCGACATATACTGGCTCGTGCTTCTGATAATCGTCGACGTCCCTCTACTGTAGCGAGTCGAGCAGTTGAGACGTTCTGCAACAGTACCGGCGATCAGTAATCGGCCTGTGAGGCAACTGCCTATAAGATTATATATAGCCAATACGTATGGCTGTACGCACTCTTCACGTTTTAGGTAATTAGTAGCCTGACGCAAGTAGTTCGTCTTTAGTTTAATTGAATTTCGAAGCTGGCGGCGCTGGTTGTGTTCGTATTTTGTAGCCGGCCGATATTGCTATTTTCCGTTTACGTCTGCTTCATGATCATCTGACATAGTACAGACGCTGGTTGTTCTTGATATATCGACATGCGCTACGACGTTATTATATACTACGTATACGTACGAAGCTACATATTGTACAGGCAATTTAAGTCGTGGCCTTGGCGGAGTGATCTGCATGCATATGTGTCAATGATATTGCTGAAGACTGATATTATTGCCTGCACGTTGCGCGCTCATACTCATCGCAGTGCACATGGCGTCAGGGCTGCGTGGCACGGGCGCCCTCGTAGGTGAGATTCGTAGTGCGCATGGCGGTAGGAATATCAGCTGGAATTAATGCATGCAGCTCTCTGAGCTCACGTTGGCAGTGCCGCCTGTTTAGCAGAGGTTGTGAGTAGCCGGTAGTTTACATCTGTGATGCGTTGTTTTTCTTTTTCACAACCGGGAACTCGCCTGTTACCATTGCATTTTTCAAAAACCATGTTTCACATGACTAGTGAATCCATCATTATCGTACATCGTCCACATGTCACTTATATGTTTACAATGTTAGTACTTAGGTCTTTTTGGATTGTGCCACTACATCCGCGCGCTTTCCTCAGCCGTTATTCATGCGTGCGCCCTCATGATGGTGATCACGACATGCAGGTTAGCTAGCTGGTTGAAAAGGGAGAGTCTAGTAGTGATATCAAGGAATAACAGATTCCCCACAGGGAGGTATGGAGTACGTTGTCATTGTGCCAGTGCGCTTATGCCCTCGTATTTGAGCCAGGTTAATGCGACAGCCTGACGTGGGGTTGATATTATTCGACCTTGTGTGCTGTAACATTCACCTATCCTTACCACATACTATCTGAACTTTACGACTGGCATCGGCCATCCTCACTCTTACTGTTATAAAGAATTGTTACTGCTGTTCTACATCGTAATGGCCAAGGGGCAAGGGCTTGCGCTATTTCCCTCATTAACTCGGCCACCACAGCCTAAGGATAAGTAATAGGATTCTTCCTTGATGTGTAATAGATCCCCTTTCTCTCCTGCATTTTGCTTTCTTATCCGTTCTTTTTCGGGAAGTCAAGAGTTTTGTAAGCCCAATCTCTGTAAACTTGATGATTTGTGAACCTCATATCTGCCTACATTGCTTGGGGGGAGGGCCAATTTGCGTGGCGCAGGCTCGCCGCGCCCTTACGCGGTGGTGTCCCTCGGAGGCGAGCGCTTTCGCACGCGCACGCGGCGCGGCCATAACCCGGTGTGGAATGAGGAGTTCACATTTCTCGAGGGCTACCACGAGCGGGGCTACACTGACCTGGTCCTCAACGTGTTCAACTCGCGCTCGCTCGTCGGCGACTGCTTCATCGGATCATGCAGGTACTAAAAATAGTATAGAGTATTGTTGATCGTGCAGGCCGGCTGTTTCTACCTGCTATCTTTTTCATAGATGGCTGGGATTTTGACGGGGATGACGTACCGCTTATCGTACTCAGCAGTGGTTGCACTATATATACCATTGGAGTTTAATGGCATGACTGGATGTGACATGGGGTCCATAATTAGTTAATGGGGTGGGTATACAGCGTACTGCGATATCACTGGCGCCAAAATGGCCTCTTTGCATGGTGTGCAGTCCGCTGTTCATGAGCAACAAAATATAGGGCGAACCGGCCATCAGTGCATGATGCAATTCTGTATCCTAATAATACTGTTCCGTTCTATGGCCAAGGGTGCATGGCTTATAACATCCTTATAGTGTCGTGTCGCCCTGTTGTGTGCACCAGCAGTACTATAGACCTAGTCGACTCAACAAGTTTCCCAGAAGGGGTCGCCCTCGTGGAGCGCCTCGTACGTTACGCCAGTATGTGCATAATCATGATCCCTGCATGCCAAATATATTAAAGCCGCTCTTGTGCATAGGTATTTTGTACCGGTTTGAAACCTGCCGCGGCCATGACCGCGCTAATCAATTAATTAATTAATTCAACACGTGCTCCCGTTGGGGTTTCACGGAGCACCGGAGTGCTTTAAATCCCTGAGTGTCATCACCGCATACGTGCCCTGTTGTTTGTCAATACCCTTCCTCTTGCGAGGCTCTGCTCCTCCATTTCATGAACATCAATGCAATTTTTTTCAATGGTTGATCTGTGGTTGTTTCTAGTACACTTTCAAAATGGTGCTGCTTGTTCCGCGGGCGGCAGGATCAACATCCAGGACGCGCTGCGAGGCGACCCCGGTGGCCGGTCCTACCCGCTGTCCCGCAAGGATTACCCAGACTCCTCAGGGGCTGTTGTGGTGGCGCTCTCCCCCTCGCCCATCGGCGCCATCGATGCGCGCGTGGAGATGCCTTCCCGCCTCCCGTCCTCCTCGACTGTTGCAGCAGCCAGCCATACTGCTGCTGCCAGCCATACAGCTAGATCCTATTCCCATGCCACTGGGAACAGCGCTCATGCCAGCTCAGCAAGTGACGTCCGCCAACCTTACAAGGACACACCCGGCCAAGCATCCTCAACCGCACGACATTCCGCGTCTCAACAGGCGCAATTCTACCCCTCGGCACCGCCCCCAAGCATTATGCCGTACACAGTGCCAAGTGGCCGCACTCCCTCTTTATCTGCGGGCCTGGCTGGACTTGGCTCTGGACTCAGCAGCACAACATCCGACGATGAGCTGGCACGCCGGCTGCAGCAAGAGGAGTTCCTGCAGGCGGCCACTGTGGCATCCCTCCCGCACCGTCGAGTGGGAGGGGGGCCGTCCGTCCCAGTGGCGGTGGGGGCCATCTGCGCTCATTGTCGCTCGTTCAACCCCTGGCCATTGTCGATGGGCCAATGCACGGCGTGTCGCGCTGCGCTGACTGACGCGGACCAGGTGTTTGCGTCGGTCCAGGTGGACTCCAGGGTGGATGTCCGACCGGGCGAGGTGTTAGGTTATCCTGCCAACGTCCCGTGGCCACCGCAGCCGGCGGGGGCAGGGAACGGTGCGTCGTCTTCGTCGTCGGCATCTGCGCAGCAGCGTCATGGGTCTGCGCAGGACTGGCGACAGGGGCCCCTGGCAACGGCAGGGTATTCAAGCGGGAGCAGCGTCCAGCACTCAGGTAAGCATTGCCAGCGCTTAGCGCTTAGTATGCATTGCAACATCCAGGTAAGCAATGCCAGCACTCAGGTAACAATTGCCAGCACTCAGGTTAGCATGGCCAGCACTTGAGGTAAGCATTTGCCAGCATCGGGCCGCTGCTGTGCTCACGTGGGTCTGTTCATGACCCGGGTCTTTGTGGGGTTTGGTTGTCACTTTGTCAGCATTATGAGGGGGTGTTGTTATCCTTGCAATGGGGTTTGCGGGCGTTGACAAGAGGAAGAGTTTTGAGTCAGGGTTGTGTAAGGTGGGGAGACTGTCGGGTGGGGGGCAGACTGCTCATCTCATTATTGCAAAATTATGTTACATGGAATGATTCTCTCTACCGTTGTCCTTGGCTGATATAGTGTGGGTGGTATACTTTCAGGGACGACATTTGTTTCAGGTTGGTTGGTTTGTTCGACAGAGCGCTGTTCTTTGGCGCATGGACCTACCAGATGAAGGCTGCATGATGATGCGGGGTCTTGGGAATTTTACGATTTGCAAAAAGAAGCTTTGGGCTGTTTGCTAAATCTCTCGCCGCGAACGTGTGCACATCTCCTGGCTCGCTCTTGTCTCGCCCCCTGCAGGTGTGTACCGTGGCTACCCGCCAGGCGATACCCCCGTCGGCCATCGCTACTCCGCCTCGGCATGCAGCGGCCGCCGAGGAAACAAGGGCCTGCTGGCGGCGGGAGCGGGGCTGCTGGGTGGGCTGATCCTGGGGGATGCGCTGTTTTGAGATGTTTAGATGTGGCTCAATGGCAACGCTGTTGTGCTCTGTTTTGAGATGTTCAGATGACAGCCCTGTTCTGGAGGTTGACTGTCAGCTCCACCCTTTACAAAGGATATCACCTTGTATATCCTGCTGGGGGGCATTTTACTGTCGTATCAGGCCCAGTTCTCTTGCACCATGCCAAATTTATCCATCGGCCATCCGGTTGCGGCCGATTGCTAGCATTCATATTTGCTTGTCAGATATATATAGTCTCACGGCGCGGTTGCGTGACGAGGAGGGCATGCAAGCTGCGGCTGAAAATCCTGAATCAAGTTTAATTCCCACCACCCTGAGGGTCGACCCAGTGTTCATGACAGCTATGGATACTGCGCAGTATGATGCACAGTATGAGTCATACTGTGCATCCCATGTGTGGTACCACACATGGGAATACGTATTGAGTGGTGGTGGTGGTACCTGTGGCTGTTGGTTAACAGCCACATGTAGGTTGTAGCATTAAAATTCAAACGCTAATTGTATACTAGAGTTTGCCACGTAGCTTGAGCAGCCAGTGATATGACTGGTGCATGGTGTTGCATGTCCAGGGCTGCTGCTGCGCTGGTGATTTCCTGCACCCTTTGTTTTAGAGTCTGGCCGGATACATTCATTCATGGTTTTGTGCATGGCTAGAACTCTCCATGTGCAGCTGTGCGACGTGCTGCTGCCTATGCACGTTGATGATCGATCGAGTTCAGTGGGATCAGCTGGTGCAGTGCACATGCTAATTTGTACGTTCTTGAGCTATCTGCTCATTTTATAGTTATGTTGTGCGGCGGGCTCAAAGGGGGCCGATCTGCCGCCTGTCTAGCGTTTCTCTACCGTACGTCACCTACACCATCTGAGGTGTCTGTGAATTACATAGGACTAGAGTAGGAGAGGAGTGGCGTTGCGCCGGTACCAGTGCCTACTGTCAACCGTGCCCGCCCTTTTGAGGGGGGAGCGGCGCCTTGAGAGCATGGGCTTTGTTATTCATTTTCACACGCACTTAGAGTGGTATGGGGAACGTAGGGAGGCATTTTTGAAGCTCCCACCCACCCACCCACGCACCCACCCTCGCTGCTGTTGGGGAGAAGATTGGACCAAGGGGGCACGTGCTGCATGGGCCCCAGGATATGGTGATCTGGCCTAACTTGCACGTACAATGATTTTGAGGTTGTGGCTAGCTAGGCTCAACCCTAAAGCCTGCACACACTTATTGTAATAAACTTGTTTCTCTAGCTGGTAGGAAGGCACTTCAATGGACCTTAGTTTCAGCACCTATACTATAGTTTATCGGTAATAAGTGGTAAGCTTCGCTCATTTTATATATGACGCGTGGACGGGCTCAAAGGGGACCGACCTGCCGTAGGTAGCGTAAGACTAGCGCTTGTCACGAGGGCACTGCACCGGCTGGCCCTTTTTGCGGCTGAGTGTGGTTCCGGAGTGCAGGCCTAGGTAGCTTCTAACGTACGTCACTAGACCTTGTTACCTGCGCGCCAGCCGCCAGGCGTGGCGCAACTGTGATGGGCAGTCAGTACACCTTGTACCTGCGCCAGCCAGCAGGCCTGCGTGGCGCAATGTGAATGATAGTCAGAACTTAGAGTGGTGTAGGGGACATAGGGAGGCCTCTTTTCAGCTTCGCAACTTTATCCCAGCATTTGCTGGCAAGGTCGGCTGGCCGCTATGGCGGCTGCGCTAAATGTAAGACGATGCTATCGGCCTCTCCGGGCGTGGAGAGGCCTCGAATAAATTTCTTTGTGTTCTCCACCAACCGTTACAGGCCACGGTAACGGTTGTTGGGTGGGCCGGTGGGGGGCTCTACGATTTGAGTAAAAGGGTGTGATTTCCAGTGCTGGGCCCACTGACCATTCCCCTCTACCCCTGGGTGCGGCAAGCAGCTTCCTGACACTGGGGAAGCTGCGTTTTCTGTCTGACAACGTCACCTGGGGAAGGAGCTAGCCATACAAGCCAGGGCCAGCGGCTACGGTGGAAAGAATCACAGGTGGAGGCGAATCTGCCCAGTAAACGTGGAGATGGCTAGCGCGGGGTGCCAGGGTAGCCCATAACTGCCAGGAGCCTGACAGCGGACCCGATCTTTTGGCCTGTGGC
Source organism: Mesostigma viride (assembly GCA_009746045.1). Classification (NCBI taxonomy): domain Eukaryota; kingdom Viridiplantae; phylum Streptophyta; class Mesostigmatophyceae; order Mesostigmatales; family Mesostigmataceae; genus Mesostigma; species Mesostigma viride. The sequence continues at coordinate 5,510,346 of RPFO01000175.1, read as the reverse complement.
CAGACGGGAGTTTCGGGGAGGATGCGGGGCTGGAGCAAATCTTGGTGGGAGGAGCGCGCTCTTCATCATCGCCCAGTTTTTTTCAGCAAAGAATGTTCGCCTGGCGAGGCTGCAACTCTGGCTCTTTTACCGCCTAGCTTTGTTTTTATCCTCTATGATTAATTAATTAATTAATTAATTAATTAATTAATTAATTAATTAATAGACACGTGACTGCGTCCTCTATGATGCATTATAGGAAAAGCAATAAAGAGTTCGGTTCAGCCAGGGGGGCATATCTATGCCATAAAAATTTCCTACAAAAACACAAGCCCTGGTCGGGGCCTTGGCTAAGCAGTTTCCAAGCCAAGGCCTTGGTAGGGTAGAGGGCCTATCGCCACAATGGTTTCAATGCCGGGAAATCCCAGCCTCGGGGGTGGGGCTGGTGATGGGTCCTGGGCTTGTAAGAGAATGTCCGGGGGCGTAAGGCCTAATGAGCAGCCGCTGGAAACCGCCCCCCTAACGGGGGGAACGACATGGGTGCCGCCCTGCGTCCGCCGGGAAACCGTAGCGGCCACACGGGGGCGGCAGTACAGCCGCGGCAGCGTGTGGGAGGGGGGCCATGGGCGGAAAGAAACTCGGCACCAAGGTTGGCGCGACAGCCTTGGTGGCCAGGTAGGAGGTGTGGGGGCAACACCTTGTGTTCGAGTATGCTGGGCCCCCAGCATGGTGCTACAATAACCAACTTGATATAGTGATGTGCACTGAGTTTGAAGGTGTGGTATAGGCTGTCCGTATAAAGCCTAGCACACAAAAATGTAAAATAAATGTTTCTCTTGATGGGAAGGAACTCCAATGGACAAAAAAAAGAAATGTATTTGGTGAGCTTCGCTCATTTTATATATGACGCGTGGACGGGCTCAAAGGGGACCGGCCTGCCGTAGGTAGCGTAAGACTAGCGCTTGTCACAAGGGCACTGCACCGGCCGGCCCTTTTTGTGCCGAGGCTGAGTGTGGTTCCAGAGTGCAGGCCTAGGTAGCTTCTAACGTACGTCACTAGACCTTGTTACCTGCGCGCCAGCCGCCAGGCGTGGTGCAACTGTGATGAGCAGTCAGTACACCTTGTACCTGCGCCAGCCGGCAGGCCTGCGTGGCGCAATGTGAATGATTGACAAGGAGAAATGGGCTGCCATCTGCGATAAGCACCTTCCCGAGGGGTATGCTCCTGTTTTCTCCCCACGGGCCCCGCGGCCCATTGCTAGCCAGGGTAGAAGTCCGCAGGTGGAGGTTATTGGTCCTGAGGATAGCCGCTACACTACCGCCTCGTCTGCCATTACTGCAGTAGAGGACAGCTCGGATGAGGATTACATCCCCATCTAGTGCTTAACGGTTGGGGGATGATGCAGACGATTAATTAATTAATTAATTAAACTCGTGCTCCCGTTGGGGAGTCACGGAGCACCGAAGTGCTTTTAATCCCTGTGTGTGCACTACAGGAGAAAGGGCAGAGACCCCCAGTCTCCTTCATGCCAAAGGCATGCCACAGCTGCAATCGGGCGCGGCTAGCGAAAAGGACAGGCTAACGATCCGGCAAACTGTGGGTGCAATAAGACCCATGTGAGCATATCATAGCAAGGAGCGTGGGCAAGTAATCTGAACATAGCCAGGGCGTAGCATGGCTGTACTAGGACTAGGCTAAGGCTATGGCTGGTTGTGTACCGTGCGTTGGCGGCACGTGACTAGGTGTGTTGGCACAGCTAGGCATGGCTGCCTTAGCGGCAGTGACGCCAATGGTTACAAGCTAGGGCTATTGCTATTCTAGCCCGCTGGGGGCGTCCACATCTTGTGGTTGATCATCAGGTCCCCGCCCCTCCAGTACACCTTGGGCTTCTGGGGGTCCTGCTTATGGCGGAGGTATTCCGGCCACAGGTCGCGTCGCTGCTGTTGCTGAGCGGGGGTGAGGTCGTCATCCAGCGTCCAGGTGAGGTCGTGCAACCGCTTGCGACGAGAGAGGAACCGCTGCTTATCCTCAGGGGAGGGGAAGGTGATGATGCAGACGATATTTGTTTAAACTTTTGTGTAATTATTTTTCTAATGAGATTATTAGCATAGTACTCCATGGCATGCCTTTGCGCATGATACGCAAGTACTTACTTACTTACCTTACTTAGACCTTGAACCTGCGCCAGCCGGCAGGCCTGCGTGGCGCAATGTGAATGATAGTCAGTACTTAGAGTGGTGTAGGGGACGTAGGGAGGCCTCTTTTCAGCTCCCACCCACCCACCCACGCTGCTAAGAGGGGCAACACCTTGTGTTCGAGTATGCTGGGCCCCCAGCATGGTGCTACAATAACCAACTTGATAATGATGTGCACTGAGTTAGGTGTGGTATAGGCTGTCCGTATAAAGCCTAGCACACAAAAATGTAAAATAAATGTTTCTCTTGGTGGGAAGGAACTCCAATGGGCCAAAAACAAGAAATGTACATGTAGTTTGGCCTACTTGGACCTTGATTCAATAAAGTTATCAACATTTTGTCCATGAATTACAAAAAAATTGTGACGGTAGGGACATGTTTGTCCACATTCATATTGTTGGCCGGTAGGTCCACATATGCATGTAACAGTATAAGAGAGCCAGAAAATTCTTCCTGATGTTGATCAGCACATATCGATCAGCGCAGATGCACTGAGTTAACAGACAGGCCTTAGAACCAAGTCTTCAAAGCTTAATGGCTATGTGTGCCGGAAGGTAGCAAGTACGACTTGCAGGCATGCAGGCCTGTGATGGGCCGACCCACAGATGGCGCATGGCACGTCGTTTGAAGATTGGCGATCATGGGAACTGGAGCACTTGGTCATCGTGCTTCACAGCCCTCACAGACCTCCAGCGAGGTCCCTGGGTCAGCCTAGATAGAACAGCCCTCTTTCGCCCCTTCAAGCGCTAGTGGCCCCTTTTGATGGCACGGCTGTACCTGTGGCCTTGGTAGAAGGCCGGGCACTTGATGTAGCACACCATTAATTAATTAACACGTAGACTGCGTCACCTGTTAACCTCGCACACCATGTCTACCAATGTCTACTAGGTTCATATAGAAGCAGGATGTTGCCGCTTGATTTCTGGAGCAAAACCAAGCGCAATCTTCCCAGAGGGCCTACGCAGGGCTAGCCAAGGTGTGCCTACCACCATCCACAGATGCTGCTTGCTAGAGGTGTCGCACAATGTGCTTTGGGGGCAAGCCCTGGCCATATTGAGCTGGACTGATGTAAATCGAGGTCCACGTTCGTGACCGGGGAATCGACCATCCTATTTTCCATCCCATGAGCCATCTCAGTTGCTAAACCTACGAGTACTGAAGAAGAACCATGGACGAAGGGCCCTGCCAGATCAGCGCCTCTTCCCATAAACTAGCGCCCATGGCTCCTCCTCCAGCACTTGCATGTCGGTGAGGAAAGGGCCGTAGGCTGCCTTGATTTGGGGCACCTGCGGGGCGATGCGCAAGGAGGTAATGGGATGATGTCAGCCAGGTGTCATGGTTTGGAAACAGTCCATAGAAAAAGTACAGCACGCTTATAAAAGGAAGCCATACACTTTAGTGAACCGGGAAAATCGCAGCAGCTTTAGCCTTTTATTTCAGCTTCTTCCGCTTCCCATGGAGCGTGCTGTGGTACCATCGCCACCCTCACACGTTGACCAGCTTCTTCCTCTACCCATGCAGCGTGCTGCGGTACCCTCACACGTCGACTAGCTTCTTCCTCTACCCATGCAACGTGCTGCGGTACCCTCACACGTTGACCAGCAACATGGGCACGCATGATTCCAAAATTTTCTAGGCAAAATACATGAACTACGATTGCAAACATTTATCCAACAGCCACACATGTTGCTGTTTTCCTGCTAGGCTCCCTCACAGAGGGAGCGAACTAGTGACGGGCCAATAACAACACTGTGGGCAAAGTCACTCGTGGATTAAGTCCAGCACAGGTAAGAATAAAGAGAAGATGACGGACTGTGGCACACAACATCCATGGATACGGCAAGGCTATATATCTTTCTATAACTTGCAGCCCCCTCATTCACTCCTCCAACACACCTTGGCGAATATCCCTGGCCCATTTTCCCATTCCTTTCCGTGTTCCTTTTGCCAAAACTCGTAGACCCCTTCTGGAACACTCAACCCCCAGATCTTTTTCCGGGGGTTACATAGTAGTCTTTCTTTATGATATTGATGCCAGACCTACCTGGTTGCTGAAAGTACTCATAAGCCTTAAAAAAAACAGCGTCATGGAGCACCCACCTTGTTGATGAGTATGTCGGTGAGCTTTCACATACACGCACGCACGCACGCACGCACGCACGCACGCACGCACGCACGCACGCACGCACGCACGCACGCACGCACGCACGCACGCACGCACGCACGCACGCACGCACGCACGCACGCGCGCGCGCACGCACGCACGCACGCACGCACGCACGCACGCACGCACGCACGCACGCACGCACGCACGCACGCACACGCACGCACGCACGCACGCACGGAAATGGAAGACCCATTTGATCTATGTCTAGTAGTATATAGAAATAGAATAGCGTAAAATAGTGTTGCTGCCACACCCACCTGGTTGATGAGTATGCCGGTGAGGCCCACGGCGCCACCTGGCCGCGCGTACCCTGCGATGCGTGTGGCCAACGCCAGAAGCGGGTTGATCAAGATGTTGGCCACCACCACATCATAGCTGCCCGGCATGCCATAGGCGTCGTCCCTACCACCGTCCTCACAGAGCAACATGCTGGTGCGGCCTTTGCACTCGGGGTTGAGCGCCGCGTTGCGCTGGGCAGCTGTTATGGACTGGGCGTCGATGTCGGTGCCGACAACGCGGCCCGCGCCCAGCTGGCGGGGGGAGGGGGGGGGGGCAGAGGAACATGTGGGAGAAGGATTTGGCAGGAGGGGGGGGGCGAGGAACATGTGGGAAAAGGATTTGGCAGTAGGGGGGGGGGCAGGAACATGTGGGAAAAGGATTTGGCAGTAGGGGGGGGGGGGGAGGAACATGTGGGAAAAGGATTTGGCAGTAGGGGGGGGGGAGGAACATGTGGGAAAAGGATTTGGACAACCTCAATCTAAACCTAGTCTATCTTGGGAGGGGGGTCGGGGGGAGGAAAGGTGGGAAAAGGCTTTGGAGGGGGGGGATGGGGTGGGAATAGGATAAAGAAGACAGGTGCAGCCATGCCCACGAGAGTACGGGCGACTTCATAAACATCAGAAAGGGAGGGAGGCAAGAATTACGGCCATAGTTTCCTGCAGACATACCCATGGATTTAAATGCACCTGCAACTATACCAATATGCAAGTCAGCATGTAAAGAGAGATAAGCAAGGACGGATGCAGGATGGGTAGGTGAGATGTTTCTCAACGTGAGCAAGCAGCTTATTCTGGTGATTCCAAGGCCATCTATTCCAAAACAGGCCATCGTATTCTAATGAAACAAGGCCATTGTATTATAAAACAGGCCATCTCATTATAATGAAATAAGGCCATTGTATTACAAAACAGGCCATCGTACAGAATCAAACAAGGTAGCGGACGCCGAATAATCTTGGAGACACACCTGGACACGCAGGCAAAAGGAGGGCCATACCTTGATGGCACCAATCGCCAGCACACCAGAACCGGTCCCATAGTCCATCACCGCATCGCCTGGTTTGACCTGGAGAGCAAGCAAGGGAGCACAAGCGGCACATGCGTACGGATGGGCGATCAATCAGCACATAGCTGCCTGCACACGACGAAGTGAAGAAATAGCACCTTGAAGCACCACTTGACGATGTGAAGAATTCGGACAAATGCTCGGTAGTAGCCCCCATGAAGTAGTATTGGAGCTTCGCGGCCCGTTAAAGAGACAGAGGGGCACACACAGGATCTGATTTCCAACCAACGGCTGAAAACAGTAACATGGCAGGAGGCAGGGGCAAGGAGACACTTACAAAACACGGCACCATTAGCAGAGTACCATGTCCATCAATGATCATATGGGCATGGTACCATGCCTGATACCATCAAGGAGAGTACCATGTCCATCCATGATCATATGGGCATGGTCCCATGCCTGATACCATCAAGGAGAGTACCATGTCCATCAATGATCATATGGGCATGGTACCATGCCTGATACCATCAAGGAGAGTACCATGTCCTTCTGCCTGCTTGAAGACGATCATGTAACAAAGTAACGTGCCCAGGCACCGCACTGTGAGCAGTAACAACACAATCGTCCCTACGTCCCTGATATGATGATGCATGTACAAGGTCAGACCAAGCCATGAAAGAGGAAACAGAAAGCAAGCCTGTACAAGAAAACTCGAGCCGATATGGCAGTAATCATAACAATAAATAATAGTCATAACAACAGGCCATAATCGAGACAGTACCCAAAACAAAATTCATGATAACAGCCATAACAATAATGATGATAATAGATAGCAACGGTCCGCTTCGCCTCTCACCGCGGCTTGCAGGAACTGGAGGCACAACCGTGTGGTCGAGTGCTCTCCCGTGCCGAACGCCAGACCGGGCTCCAGGAAGATGTTCACCGCGTCCGGTCGCTGCCAGGGAGGGGAGTATGGCAATCGGGCCGTGGAGGGGCATTGTTGTTAGCCGAGTTTGGGAATTGCGCCAGAAAGATGGCGCGTATAGGGCCTTCACAGGGAACTGTACCAACAGCAGGGTGCTACGGATTGCACAGCGAGGGGGGCTTGCGATGATGTTCAGGCCTTAACAAGCTAGCGAGATGACTGCGCCCAGATGCACGCTCCTTCATTCGTACGAGGACAGGCACATGGTGTCCATGTTGACCAGATAATGCTTGACCAGATCGCATTAGCTAGGCGGGTGGCTAGCAATCAACGCCCAAGGCCATTATACAGCTAGCGGGCATAAAGGCCAGAGGCTCGCTAAGGAGCCCACCCCATTCACAACGTGAGCCGTCACTAGGTATTGACCAAGGGACCCAACCGCCACCTTGGATTTCCGATCCATGGGTTTGCAAAAGGCAAGGACCAAGGGAACCGCTGGCGACGCAGGGCAGATGATAGACCTACATCTGCATCATTGGAACATGCCATCCACTATAGTAACATGCACACTATAGTGGAACATGCACACCCGTACAACTATTGGTAAAGAATATCACTCTACTTACAAAATAGTATATATTACTAAAAATAGAACTATTGGTTAAGAATATCACTCCACTCGGTAAAAATAGAATTATTGCCACCGCAAAAGTTTGGGAAACACATCGTGCTAGAGGTCCTGTGTGCTTGAATCCAGTGCGGCACCCAAAATCTCACATGTATCATATATCTGTTTCCAACTACTTTGGCTACAGTCTGCCTCGCGGCTCCTCGTGCCAGTAGATGTAATCTATTTCGGGCCGTACCGGCGCTTCTGACCATTCAGGGACGATCCACATTTGCTCGGTGACTTGAATAGGCCTGAATGAGTCCTGCCGGGGTCATGTCCATGAAGAGAAAAGATTGGCAGTCCACACACACCAAGACGCACCATAGTCAGTGACCCACCCATGCGCACCCACGCGCACCCACCCAACCACGCACCCACAAACACATACACGAACATCCCGCATTATGCGGCAAACATGAGAGACATACATCTCAAAACAAGTCAGAACATAACTGACATTATATCGGCCTGGCGGCAGGGGCCCAGTAACAAGTAGAAGCTTTCACACAACGCCAAAGAAAACAACGGGCCCGATGCGGGTGGCAAGTTGGAAGTCTCGACAAAAGTCCCACCCGAGTACATAAACTCATCACAATTCAGTACACCCTTCTCTCTATTTAATAATGCACACGATTCATGATGGCTGCCGCAACTGCCAGTGCATTTCCAGAGGGGGTGGCTGCTTGGATATGCCCCCCATATATGTGCTCATGCCCCCCATAAATGTGCTCATGCTGCTGCACAAAGATGTACTACTAATAGACTACAGATGAAGTAGTAATGAATAATCCCAGCGCCCGCACCTTGACCTGCTGCACCCAGTCCCTCTCCTGAACGATGGCGACCGGGCCCTCCACGTCGAGCGCTACATCGTCTCCGATAATGCTGCGCACCTGCGGACGTGCATACAGCCCATGCAGGTCAAAATGTCACGCTGGCACACCACACACGTGAGACTAGCACGTTAGTGGCAATTGCCCATAACTTTTTGTACTACAATAAAATACTCTCTTGAAATTAGGAGTTCCGAGAAAAAAAAAAACACTGTTTCGGATAGCATCACGGTCACGGCAGTGGCCCATAGCTCTTTTTCTTTAAAAAGCAAAAAAAAAATCCATCTATGGCCGTGACCATGGCCCATGCATTGAGGCACTGTGCAGGATTCCCTGCATTGAGGCAGGATTCTCAGGGACGCAATATCAGCAACAGTAGCATGGAAACTGGGCAATTAATTAATTAATTAATCATTAAGGGCCATCATTGGCCACCCCCTTTCTGGAGGGGGTGTAGCCCTAACAAAGCCGTGCCACAACAAACAAATCATGTATGCGTAATGTGTGTAAAGAAGCACAGGTGGACCCAGCACACATACATACGCAAAAACGTTTACACAGAGACCTCAGCCCTGGTGTTTTGAAGGGGGAAGGCTACCCAATGCATCCCATTGGAATGATTGGCTAGTCCAGTTGCAATCGGAGCTATTTATCTACCAGTGAATATTCTAAGCATTCTAGAGACCAGACCGTGCATACGGTTCATCTACGAAAATCTGCGATGATGTTCTGGCATACAAATGCTGACATGCCAACATGGTCACAGAAACAAGATAGCAGTAAGATAACCTGATTGTTATAGACAGTAGGAAATGTGATAACAGAATTTCACCATAAGGCCAAGGTAACCGATAAGGCATCCAATACGCCGCATGCCTATATAGTGACCGCAGCAAGACGGCATGCCGACTTACGTCTTCAAGCACCTGCAGGGGGTCAGTCCCCTCCTTGAAATAGGCCACAATGCGACTCTGTTGGACCGCTCATAACAACGCAGGATACATCGGTGGGTCAGTCCCCTCCTTGAAATAGGCCACAATGCGACTCTGTTGGACCGCTCATAACAGCGCGGGATACATCAGTGGGTTTGGGCGTGTCATCGCAATGGGGCGAGCGCAGACCCACAGAGGGGAAGTTGGTTTGGGGCGCCATGAGTGGCGGGAATGCACGAGTACGACGCTAGACAACCAACAGGGGTGTGCAGGCTTCCAAAAGGGAAGCTACTTAACTGCATACTACTAGTAATTATAGCAATAATGGCAATGGTACCAATAATAATAAGCTTCATTGTAAGCAGCCGAGCGGATGGCCAGGATGAGGGCAGCATTCCTGAAGCGAGTTTAGGCTAAACAAAATTCAGTATTTCTAGGCCATGTTGGCAGCCATCCTATGCATGAGGGCGAACGAGGACATAAACCTAAAAGACGAGTGTGCGCCTGGTGCACCGCCTGTGCGATACCCACGACTTTGCCCCCCGGAGCAAAATCTGCCTAGAATAGGGCCTCCCCATCAAAGGTCATGATGGTGGATGCAGGTAACGGCAGACTACTGTGGCGTGTTCATGCTACGATATTCTGATAGCGATCTAATAAGAAGGCCCCTACCCCATTCTAAGCACAACGGTAGCGATCCAATAAGAAGGCCCCTCCCCCATTATAAGGACAACAACAAGTAGTGAAGGCGCTAGCCATGAATGGACACACGGGCTTCTTTGGCAAACGCAGGGGCAACAGCCGCTGGTGTTGAGGACAGCGTGGCACGCCCATCGGCACATCCTCACGCGCCCACACCCATACCTTACTAGGGACCAAAACTAAAATGAGACTAGACCAAGAAAGCACCAGAACACAGTTCTGCATGTCCATTGGGTTGGACGGCCGGGAACCCACTCAACGCTCAGTCCCCCCCCTCTTCTCATGGGCTCCATTTCCCCCCTCTTCTCATGGGCTCAAACTGTACCCCATCCTCAAGAGCTGACTAACCCCCCCTTCACGCTCCCTTGGCGCTCCTTCCATGCTCTCCACTCCCTCATTCCTGGCATCTTCCCCCTCCCCCTTTCCTCACGTCCTCCCTCCTGTCTACTTCCTCACATCCTACCCCCTCCTCAAATATTGTCGTTTGTTCTCCCCCTTCCTCACCCCTTACGTACTACTATGTGCTTCCTCACATCCTCCCCCCCTTCCCAATCCCCACATCCTGCCCCCTGCTCACATACATTCATTTGCTCTCCCCCTTGCTTACTCCTCACATACTACTATGCTATTTCTTACCTCCTCCCACCCCTTGCAACTTCCTCACATTCTAGCAACATTCTTCCTCACATTCTCCTCCATTGCTCACTCATTCTACCAACGTGCCAATCCTCACATTCTCCCACAGCTCCGTCTTGCCGCCCTCTGCATCCTCCCAGGGGCGCGGCCCCATTGTTCGGTAGATCTGCACGTGGGTGTGATGTACAGCGAGTCCACGTGTGCATGCCGCGTGCCGTGGGCACATGTGTGCATGCAGAGTGCACACCTTTGCGTATGAGGTGAGACATGCAAGTATCTATGGACAGCACACAATGCACAGCGCACAATGTGGAAGGCACAATGCACGATGTTGGATGCAAGGCGCAAGGCGCGAGGCGCGAGGCCCCAGGCGCAAGGCCCCAGGCGCAAGGCGCAAGGCGCAAGGCGCAAGGCGCAAGGCGCAAGGCGCAAGGCGCAAGGCGCAAGGCGCAAGGCGCAAGGCGCAAGGCGCAAGGCGCAAGGCGCAAGGCGCAAGGCGCAAGGCGCAAGGCGCAAGGCGCAAGGCGCAAGGCGCAAGGCGCAAGGCGCAAGGCGCAAGGCGCAAGGCGCAAGGCGCAAGGCGCAAGGCGCAAGGCGCAAGGCGCAAGGCGCAAGGCGCAAGGCGCAAGGCGCAAGGCGCAAGGCGCAAGGCGCAAGGCGCAAGGCGCAAGGCGCAAGGCGCAAGGCGCAAGGCGCAAGGCGCAAGGCGCAAGGCGCAAGGCGCAAGGCGCAAGGCGCAAGGCGCAAGGCGCAAGGCGCAAGGCGCAAGGCGCAAGGCGCAAGGCGCAAGGCGCAAGGCGCAAGGCGCAAGGCGCAAGGCGCAAGGCGCAAGGCGCAAGGCGCAAGGCGCAAGGCGCAAGGCGCAAGGCGCAAGGCGCAAGGCGCAAGGCGCAAGGCGCAAGGCGCAAGGCGCAAGGCGCAAGGCGCAAGGCGCAAGGCGCAAGGCGCAAGGCGCAAGGCGCAAGGCGCAAGGCGCAAGGCGCAAGGCGCAAGGCGCAAGGCGCAAGGCGCAAGGCGCAAGGCGCAAGGCGCAAGGCGCAAGGCGCAAGGCGCAAGGCGCAAGGCGCAAGGCGCAAGGCGCAAGGCGCAAGGCGCAAGGCGCAAGGCGCAAGGCGCAAGGCGCAAGGCGCAAGGCGCAAGGCGCAAGGCGCAAGGCGCAAGGCGCAAGGCGCAAGGCGCAAGGCGCAAGGCGCAAGGCGCAAGGCGCAAGGCGCAAGGCGCAAGGCGCAAGGCGCAAGGCGCAAGGCGCAAGGCGCAAGGCGCAAGGCGCAAGGCGCAAGGCGCAAGGCGCAAGGCGCAAGGCGCAAGGCGCAAGGCGCAAGGCGCAAGGCGCAAGGCGCAAGGCGCAAGGCGCAAGGCGCAAGGCGCAAGGCGCAAGGCGCAAGGCGCAAGGCGCAAGGCGCAAGGCGCAAGGCGCAAGGCGCAAGGCGCAAGGCGCAAGGCGCAAGGCGCAAGGCGCAAGGCGCAAGGCGCAAGGCGCAAGGCGCAAGGCGCAAGGCGCAAGGCGCAAGGCGCAAGGCGCAAGGCGCAAGGCGCAAGGCGCAAGGCGCAAGGCGCAAGGCGCAAGGCCCAAGGCAGGAACTCATGGCAGGAAGACAAATGAAAAATAAACAGGTTCCTCCGAAGCCATCGTACCCATATAGTGATGGAACCTACTTGACCTCGCCCTAAATTGGCCATAATGGAAAGCTCTCTGCATTTCTCAGCACAACCCTCAACCCTGTTGCAGGCACAGTTATCAAGCACAGCATTCTTTCCGCAATTCCTCGCAGGCACGGCGACTCAGAAATCTGAACTTGCACAGACGCCGATAGGCCCTACCTTAACGAGACATCTAATGGAATGATGCGATGCGGTAGAGCAAAGTGGGTGTCAAAAATTCAAGGAGGCGGTGTAAAAAACAAAAGGAGCCAAAGATGGACATAAGGGCCCTCTGGGGAAGGGGGGGGGGGGTAGCAAGAGTTCTAACAAGGGGTTTCAATGAGGAGAGATGGGTTTAAGCGGGTTGGAATGGGAAGATGGGGGGAGATGGGGGGAGTAGTAGGATTTAGAGAGTTGCAGAGGTTTGGGGAGGTTTGGGGAGATATGGGGCGTGGTAGGTGTTCATGTTGCTACCCCCAACTGCACATCGCGGCATGCCAAGGAGCGGTGGTGCCCCTAGCTCCCCATTGCTTGTGTTTGCGTTTGCAAGGCCATCACCATGATATCCTCCCAATGGAAATCAGCAACCTGGTCGGCTCTCCCATGGGTCAGGAGGTTTAATTGATTGATACCTGGGAGGGGGCACCAATCAATTCACGGCTGGGAGGGGCTAAACTAGATTACCAGTAGCGAATTCATTAAACAAATCAGCTATTCTTCCATCTCATCTATGTTTAATATATCCTCTGCCTTTCTTTGTTTCTTCGCGATCTCCCCATCAATGCAGTGTCCATTTAATTACAGCCAGTTTCATTTCCACACATTGCAACTCCCAGAAGTGATGCCCCTCGTTGGTGACATGCCAATCAGCGGTACGGTGTGTGTGTCTGGGGGGGGGGGATTACCAACAGGAATTACCAAAAGGGATGACCAATCTATTACAACGCTAACAGTGCTGAAAACGTTAACAAAGCGAGCAAGTTGCATGCGAGTACAGCGATGAACGCCAAGAAAGCCACAACAAGTTGCCGTTATCTATGCATGTTGCCGCTATCTATGCATCCAAGATTTCATGGCATGGCCACCACATGCTTTCTAGCCAACCTAGCCTTCCATGTAGTGTACCTGCTGCTCCTGCTCGGTTCCTGCATAAGTGTCTTGGATGGTGCATGCGGAGCAGATGCCGAGGTCCATGATGACTTCCAGCACGTCGTTCTGTCAAATCGATCGGAATGGTGACACGTGGATTAGAAAGGCTGTAGCGTTGGTTACGAGGGCTCGCGTGCTGCAGCGCGAAGATGCAAATTGCCGGGCCGGGGTAATAGTTTATCCTAGCCAGACATGGGCCGTCTCAGTGCTACGGATGAGGATTCGATTCGAGAGGAAATGAGTGGGAAGGGACGGTTTACTATGCGAATAATCACCGCAAATTTGGAATTGGGTCCATGCACTTACAGCACGGCTACCTGGACAGCGGAACGTGATCGTCTGAACAGGATGGTGCCCATCCTCCCCCACATCGCTGGCGGCGCTACAACGGCAGCGAAAAGAAAAACGGCTATCGGTGGCAATCCGATGCGTTAAGGGGCGCCCAGAGGAGCGCAACATTCCCTGCACATTGCATGGAATTCCTCTTTGTCCATCAAACTGCCTACTTTTAGTCGACAAACGTTCCGTTTTCGACGGTGAATTGTGGTTTCTGCAGAATTGGGTCACGCCGCCTCGCGGGCCACTGCGGAGCACGGCAAGCTGGCTGGCAGTCACGCGAAGCATATTGTTTGCTGCCATTCGAAGGCAGACACGCGAGGTATCCAGACTCCAGGCCCTTTGTACAGCTACAGATGCCATCACCAGAAAAATTAGGCAGAGCACCGCATGCGCTGAAAAGGTGCAAGGTGCACAAGTTAAAAACCTAATAATGGCAGTAATTCAGCTTCCAAATGCAGCCGGCCGTCTTCGTCGTCGCTGGCTCAAAGAAATAATGCAGTGCAGTGCCACCAAGTACTCATAACAGGGCTAATGCACGTCCTGCAGTGGGATGAAAACACAATTTCTGCAGACTGCTGAGTATCTTACGGAGTGTAGTGCCGGCAGTTCGAGCCGAAGCACAGGGCTGGTCGTCGACTCGTCGGTCGAGCTTGCGCCTTAGGCACCGAAAGGCGAAAGCGGTCGTTTACCTTAGTGTTTTCTGGCGGAATCAGCCGGAATGATGTTGATTGTAGCCGACAGCATCATCAATAATGGTTCAGTAATTATTGTGCCCGCAGCTCGGCCCCGTAGCCCCGCCGCGCCGGTCGCTATTCAGTATTTTGGCCTTTACGACCGGGCTGCAGTTGCCACGCTAAGATACCTACTGGCATTCTCCGGAGTGACCAAGCGTCGCTGGATGACTGGATTACGGGTGACGAACGGGACACGGCCGTGGAGTGTGGATGGCATCATCGCCTGGCTCGGATCACTCTGCGGAGGACGTGGCAGGACGGTTTCCGAAGTACCGAGATGCCTGCCACGCATTCCCGGGGGATCTTGGCGCAAGGTTGCGCGCCACGTGTAGAAAGGCAAACCTTGTGTGTTCTCAGGCAGTGCAAAGCCAGATTTTTTCGTGCGCGTCGTTCACAAGATGACAAGGCAACCGCGCTCCAGGCAGATTTTCATGCCTAGTCAGCAGCCCAACAGAAAAAGTAGAAATCCAGCCAGTGTTGGGGTTTCAGGGCAGCCATGCAACGCAACATTCTAGTTTCCCTTCGACGCCCAGACGTCCCCCGCAGAGCCAACCGGCTGCCGTCGACAAGATATCTTAGCTGTGCAATCAAATAGCATAAATTTACCCGGCATTGTACGTAGTGCATCGCCGCAACAACTAGCCATCTTTTCGTGAGCGTTGCAAAGGCACCGAAGTGTCGATAGACATTTTCCGGCCGGCACCATTGCCATTCCAACCAAACGTAATTGTAAATAATCAAGATGGCGTTGGAGAGCGCTTCATTGATGCCCCAAATGGCGATGCCGAAGTCCTGCCTTGGCAAGCCAAGGTTCGCGGATCCCGGCCAGCTGCGCGCTAGCCGGGAGACGCGGCCGATCATGTGGTTCGAAGAAATCGGAATGGAAGATGTCGCGCTTGTGGGCGGCAAGTCGGCCAGCCTTGGCGAGATGTATTGCCAGCTGACGAACAAGGGCGTAAAGGTTAGCGAATTCAAAACTCTTTGCCTCCCTTACCACTTGCATGAAGTTCGACAACTCTTGTTGTGATCTCATGCAAGGAACTTAGTTAGGAACACGTGGCCGATATTCGACGCGGGCGCACCTACGCAATTCTGAAATTCGTCGACAACGTGATACCCTGGTCCTCACACCAAGTCGTTTTTTTTTTCCCGCTTCGCGGAACGCACTCCCTTTCTCTCCCCCAGGTCCCCAACGGCTTCGCCATCACCGCGCACGCGTACCGACACTTCATCAAGAGCACCGGGCTGGATCGTACCATCCACGCCATCCTGGGGGACGCGGCGTGCGACTGGAACATCCACGACCTGTCGGCGCACGGCGCGCGCGTGCGCAACGCCATATGCCGCGAGGAGCTGCCCGCCGACCTCAAGGAGGCCATCTGCACCGCGTACGACGAGCTCTGCTACAAGGCGGCAGGGCCTGCGGGCAAGGTGCTGGAGGTGGACGTGGCGGTCCGTAGCTCAGCGACGGCCGAGGATTTGCCGGACGCCAGCTTTGCGGGTAAGGATTGTCCGTATCATGGTGAAGCTTTAGGGATCTCTGATTGATATACTGCAGAGGTATAGCAGTCTCATTGCGGGTAGTATTATTTCTTGTCCTTGCATGGCAACCTCTGCTAGGCATTCGCTTATGATTGTCAATACAATTACCGTTCCGTTGCTATTATTAAGCTGATTAATCAAGCTGATTGTCGTGCATGTCTTCACGATCCAAGCTCTCAGTTCTCTCAAACTGTCCCTAATCTCATCACTAATTACAGAGATGTAAAAAATGGATCGTCGTCCCTACTACACACACATTCGGTGCAACACAACAACAACCCCCCACACCCCCACCCCACCCCAACAGGCCAGCAGGAGACCTACCTGAACGTGCGCGGGCAGGAGCAGCTGCTGGCGTCCGTCAAGCGCTGCTTCGCGTCTCTGTTCACTGACCGCGCCATTAGCTACCGCGAGCACAAGTACTTCCAGCACTTCCAGATCGACCTGGCGGTGGCCGTCCAGCTCATGGTGCGCTCCGACCTGGCGTCCTCGGGCGTCGTGTTCTCGCTCGACACCGAGAGCGGGTTCCCTGACGCGGTGCTCATCAACTCCTCGTACGGACTCGGGGAGAACATCGTGGGGGGGGCGGTCAACCCCGACGAGTTTGTCGTCCACAAGCCGACGCTGCTCCAGGGGCACCAGTCGATCATCTCGAAAGTGCGCGGGAGCAAGCAGCTGCGCATGGTGTACGGGAGCGAGGGCCACGACGGCGCCGGTGACAGGTTTACAAAGGTACGGCCACCACCGTCTTCTAGGTATGCCTTGAACTATAGGTCCAGCATCCATTGCTTGCCATAGGAGCTTGTTACTAACTAACCCTGCCAGCGGTTTGTTAGACCATGTCTGGATTGACCCGACTAGTTACTTGGAAACACTCTCTGCGCTTGCCCTGGTGAGGATCTCCCATGAGCGCAGTCATCAAGATCGGATGCACCGCGCCCAGCTACATGTACATACTCTTTATCTATCGCTGACCTCTGTCACCCTCTGTCAATTACCGTCACACACATCCTGACCCTGTGTTTTTCCGATCTCTCTCTAATGCTTCTATGTTTATTCCTGGCGCGCCACCGTGCAGAACGTGCCCACGTCGGAGAAGGAGCAGCTAGCGTTCTCATTGGACGAGGGCGAGATCCTCCAGCTGGCGCGCTGGGCGTGCGTGATCGAGGACCACTACACCGCCAAGGTGATGGGTCCCGACGCCACCCACAAGAAGATCCCCATGGACATCGAATGGGCTAAGGACGGGCGCAATGGCCAGCTGTACATCGTCCAAGCCCGACCGGAAACGGTGTGTTCCCGCCGCGACCTCCAAGTCATCACGTCGTACCGGCTCAAGACGCGGCCGCTGGGGGTCCCCGCGCCGACGGCCCTGGTGGAGGGGCGCGCGGTGGGGGAGCGGATCGGCCAGGGTGTCGTCCAGGTGATCCGTGACGCGAGGGACATGGAAAACTTCATCGCGGGCTGTGTCCTGGTCACGGACCGCACCGACCCGGACTGGTGAGTTGCCTTCTCCCTTCTCCCCCCCTCTCCTCTCTCTCTGTCTCTCCCCCTCTCCTCTCTCGATCTCTCGATCTCTCCCCCCCCCCCTCTCCTCTCTCTCTCTCTCTCTCTCTCTCTCTCTCTCTCTCTCTCTCTCTCTCTCTCTCTCTCTCTCTCTCTCTCTCTCTCTCTCTCTCTCTCTCCCCCCCCCTCCTTCTGTCCTCTCCCTCTCTCCTCGCCCTCTCTCCTCTCTTTCTCCCGGCTGTCCAGGGATGCGCGTGTGTGCGTGTGCGAGCATGTGCGTGTGTGTGCTATCCGGTGTGGAAGGCAGCTTTTCGCGCTGATGTGTGGCTTATGTACTTTAATTTACGCTGTTTTGGTAGTGATTGACGCCGGTATCACACACAGACTGGTGAGTCACTGTCGGCTTTACCGGGTGTCAGGTTAGCCCTTGCGGAGTTTGCTATTCTTTCGATCACAAGGTGACACGGACTGGGGCTGGGGAGCTGTGGCCCAGGTTTTGCTGCCCATGTCTGGCTTTACCTCTAGGCTATTTTGGTATGATTCAGCCCCAGGACTGACGTGTGACAGCCTTTTGTAAGGTTGTCTTTTCGCCTCCTGGCCTGCCTGTGGTTGCTCAAGCATGCTTTGCCATTAATAACTGGGAAGATCTGGGTTCTTAGCTATAGGCGGTAGACCCTTTGTGCGGCAGCATGCTAGTATACAACGGTGACGGTTGGTGGTAATGACCTGACGTGAAGGATGCATCCGGATAACTGCCTGCGGGGCATGTTGATGGAAAGAGTAAAAGTTGAGAGTTATGAGAATGACAATGCTGAATGCACGTGCTTGTGCGAAATGAATGCCCATGCATGCGTGCGCACCACTGCCACCCTGCAGGGAGCCGGCCATGAAGAAAGCGGCGGCGATCGTCACAAACCGAGGTGAGCAGGAATGAGGAATGAGGGAGTGATGGCACAGTAGAATATTGGTATTTTGCAATGAGATGATCGATCCCAGGCAAGTTTGAGTCAGAGAATGAATGCCGCGCACTCACAAGTGTGGTTCAGTAAGTAAGTAAAACATGAACATGCTCTGAAGGCATGCCGCGGAGTACCCGATGAGGTACTTTACTACGCGGATACTTCATCCGCAAAGGCAAGTTCAGGTTCAGTCCACTTGCCGACTAGTCCATGCTCTCAACCTGCACCGCACCACGCTGCTGCTTTCACATTTCCCAGTTAGGATCCCCTCGCACCTGCCCCCTACTTGCCACGACTCACATGCGCCTATCTATAGCTGTATCGAAGCTCGCAGGCGGACATCGACCCTTGGTAAATCTTAATTTTATCCTGTGCGGCTGTGCCTGTTCCTTTTTTCCTGACTCTGTGTGTGTGTGTCGGATCCTTCATTGCGCCCGCAGGAGGCCGCACGTGCCACGCGGCCATCATCAGCCGCGAGCTGGGCGTTCCCTGCGTGGTGGGCACCGACCGAGGGACCGAAGTTCTCAAAGACGGGCAGAAGGTGACCGTGACGTGCGCCGAGGGGGAGAGGGGGGTCGTCTACGCAGGCCTGCTGCCATTCGAGGTCTCGGAGTTGAACATCTCTGAGGTGAGGAGGGGGCGCTGGCTGGTGACATCAACATCTCTCAGGTCAGAGGTGGTGCAGTGTGTGTGTTGAATTACAGATGACACTACCTCTCTCAGGTGAGGAGGGGGGCACCCCTAGCCGCTGGTGTGTGGTTGGGCGACCGTAGGCCTAGCAAAGTGGCTTATGCGCAGTAAAGCTGAACTCCTGCAGCAAAGGATGTGGAATGGCACGAACACAGTCGTAAGGTGAAGGAGCTATGAGCATGTATTACCTAGTACCCATCTACCACCTAGTGCCCATCTACCACCCAGTACCCATCTACCACCCAGTACCCATCTACCACCTAGCGCCCATCTACCACCCAGTACCCATCTACCACCCAGTGCCCATCTACCACCCAGTGCCCATCTACCACCCAGTACCCATCTACCACCCAGTGCCCATCTACCACCCAGTACCCATCTACCACCCAGTGCCCATCTACCACCCAGTACCCATCTACCACCTAGTGCCCATCTACCACCCAGTGCCCATCTACCACCCAGTGCCCATCTACCACCCAGTGCCCATCTACCACCCAGTACCCATCTACCACCCAGTGCCCATCTACCACCCAGTGCCCATCTACCACCCAGTGCCCATCTACCACCCAGTGCCCATCTACCACCCAGTGCCCATCTACCACCCAGTACCCATCTACCACCCAGTGCCCATCTACCACCCAGTGCCCATCTACCACCCAGTGCCCATCTACCACCCAGTGCCCATCTACCACCCAGTACCCATCTACCACCCAGTGCCCATCTACCACGTACCAGTGCCCATCTACCACCCAGTACCCATCTACCACCCAGTGCCCATCTACCACGTACCAGTGCCCATCTACCACCCAGTGCCCATCTACCACGTACCAGTGCCCATCTACCTGTTGTATCGAACGGCGCCTCGTAGCCCAGTGATCCTCGGTGTGGTTGGCATTGTGAGCGACAGGAAGGAGAATACTAAGAACCTGCTGCCAGCATGGTTGGTACAAGCGTTTGGTACAGACAGTTGCATGGTACAAGTAGCTGGTACAGGTGGTTGGTTGGTTCAACCGTCCCTCCCTTGTAGTAGTACTGCCTAGAAATCACTTGGCAGTTAATTCTAGAGCTTGTTAGGCTGCTTGACGTGCGGTTTCTTATACACTGAACGCGGTCGTCTGCTCGTCATGCTGGCAAACAAACGCAGGCGCTGAGCTGCCGCCCCCCCGTGAAGATGATGCTCAACCTGGCCAACCCCGAGGAGGCCTTCCGCCTCGCCATGCTGCCCAACGACGGCGTGGGGCTCGCCCGCATGGAGCACATCATCCTCAACTACATCAGGGTCCACCCGCTGGCGTTGCTCGAGTACGAGCAGCTGGTCATGTCGAGCGACCCCGAGGACATGGACTTGTTCGTCCAAGTCGAGGCCCTCACACGAGGATACGCCGACAAGAGCCAGTACTTTGTGGACCGGCTCGCGTACGGCGCGGCCACGCTCGCGGCCGCGTTCTATCCGAACGACGTCATCCTCCGCTTCAGCGACTTCAAGAGCAACGAGTACGCGGGCCTGCTCGGCGGGCGCAAGTACGAGCCGATCGAGGAGAACCCGATGATCGGCTGGCGCGGCGCATCCCGCTACTACCACCCCAAGTACGCCGCCGGCTTCGCGCTCGAGTGCAAGGCGGTCCTGCGCGTACGCGACACCATGGGGCTGACCAACCTCAAGGTCATGGTACCCTTCACGCGCACGCCGGACGAAGGCCGCCGGGTGATTCAGGAGATGGCCAAGCATGGGCTCGTCCAGGGGCGTAATGGGCTCCAGGTTTACGTCATGTGCGAGATACCCTCAAATGTCGTCCTCGCGGACGAGTTTGCCGATGTCTTCGATGGCTTCTCGATCGGGTCGAATGACCTCACGCAGCTCACGCTGGGGCTGGACCGCGACTCGGACATCGTCTCGCACCTCTTCGACGAGCGGTCGCCAGCGGTCAAGCGGCTGATCGCCGAGGTCATCCGCGTGGCCAAGGCGCGTGGCAAGAAGATCGGGATCTGCGGCCAGGGGCCCAGTGACTTCCCCGATTTCGCCGAGTGGCTGCTCGAGCAGGGGATTGACAGCATGAGCCTCACGCCAGACAGCCTGCTCAAGACGACCATGCATCTGGCGGGGCTGAAGGCCACGCCAATGAACTGAGGAAGATACAATATCGTCAGGAAGCTTGCGTGGCGCGTGCGTGGGTGCTCTGAGACTTGCTTCTATCGAGCCGGTGCTGCATGCTAGCACAGATGTGCACAACTATCCACCCTAGCATGACATACGCTTGCTGCAGAACGGGCACATTGGCTCTGCCGGGCATTGTAACCGGAGCTCATTGAATCCAGCGTGGCGAGTGCATTTCATGGAGGCCAGCCCACTGTTCTGAACGACTTTCAATCGCCTGTACTTCAAGCTCTCCAGTGGGGTGATCGATATCGAGACTTCTCCCTTCTGGTTGGTTTCCCTGCGCTGTACTTAAAAGTCCTGTGATGTCTTGAGACTTAAGTTGATTTGGGGTGTTGGGCCACACTGTTCCTGGCCTAGTAGCTGTCATTGATATTGGTGCTCCATCCATGGACCCTCTTGTTGAAACATTAGGCATGCACCCTCCATGTATAGAGTGATGCCTTGTCCCGGATTCAAGCCGTACTTTGTATCCTGCACAAGGTTTCCTGAGGGGAGCATGGGCGATGACTTGCAAGCAAGATGCAAGCCTCCATTTCCTGACTACCTGGCCGCTTGGCGTCGCGTGTACTGACAGACTGTGTCAGCCCAGTCACCATGGGGCCTGTTGTAGTGCTTGTACTGATTTTTTTCCAGCTGAGCTAGCAATGGCACGGCGTCTCACCTATTGGTATCTTGTGTTTTATGGATGCGCTCTTGGCATCCAGTTCCACTGGCTTAAACTGGCTAAGTTGGCTACACAACCTTGAACTTTCTTCGACAACATTCTGAATGTGACTGGCCAGTATACCGCCAGATGTGTGAATTTTGTACAAATATTGTACATAATTGGAGGATATAATGGACATCATTATTTTAATTTTACGCAAAGTAATGCTGATTGGCAACATAAACATGGGGTCTCCTTGATAAAAATGGGGTCTCTCCAATTAATTTAGGGCTGTAAGACTGTCACGTTACTGTAATGTTAACACCGTCGCGCCCGCGTATACGTCACGCAGGAGCGCATAAGCACTCCTCCACGGAAGAGATGGCGGAATCAGTGGAGGTGCCTAGCTAAACTCTAGTAGTAGTGTAGAACAACTGCGGGCGCCACCCGGCCCGATCAGATTAGCCGCTGTCATATTAATGGGCACGAGTCTAATTAATGGGAGCACGAGTCTAATTAATTAATTAGACTCGTGCTCCCGTTGGGGAGTCACGGAGCATTAACCCCGATGGATGGATGGATGGATGGGTGCAAACAGTCCTACCGGTCTAATCTATCTACATTGGCTACATACTACATCTATCTAACAGCATTCTAACTACAACATCTATCTAGGCAGCCGCACGCTGCCCTAGGGGAGCTATCTGGCGTGCCTCCCACGGGATTGCACACGCGGGCGCTTCCCCACTGGGGGGGCCTCGTTGTCCTCTATGACCTGGGCCCACTTGGCCTTGTCCATCATCTTCTTCCAAATCACGGAGAGGCCTAGGCCCCCCATGTCCTCTACTAGCTGTTCTTTGAAGGTGCGGGCCTTGCGGCGTCTAACATCACTGGGCCCGGCCCACGTCAGGAGGTGCCGGCCAGGCTGGGCGCTGTCATATACCGGACCGCATCACACGCGGACCGTCCCCCATCGGAGTGCATGGCGGTGGTCTTTTGGCCATAACTTCCGACTTCTGGCCTGCGCTGCAGTTGTCTCCTTGATAATTACTTCCTACTGATATTTCTTCTCCGCATGTGAGCTAGTCATGAGCCGGCCCCCGATCACAGATGAGCAGGGTCAGCTAAGCCACCCAGCTGGCATGAACGCATTCTTGCTACAAGAGCACATATCACCAGCCATCGATCAGGAGGGAAACTCTATGCATGCATGGGCAACCATGTCTTGCCGCGAAAAAAACAGGGGCGCATGCGGTGGCCAGGTGAGGACAAAACGCCCCAGGCAGCGGGGCGGGCATATCTGATGAGACCAGCTAGCCGGCCATATCTGATGTTCAGGGCTCTATAGGGTATACACTCTACCTAAAATTCCGGCAGCAAGGCTGCACTGACTAGGATCCTCTGCATCATTGTGGATCGATCAATTATGCAGAGGTCAGGCTCGTACATTACCGTAGCGCCTAAGTACATGATTGTTATAATTTGGACAGCTTTCATGTTATATAGCTCTCCAAGTGCGCAGACCACACGAGAAGGAATTTTAGAACTGTACGTCCCTCGCAACTAACGCATTATAATTGTTTAGAGTAAAGATGTGGTCACCTGCTTTGATTTATTGATCAAATAAGGAATATCGATTGCTCCAACCACCTGACATTGATGGGCATCACATGGACATGATATCTCAGGGATCGTCCTCACGGTGCTTACGTATGGCGCCGAGGCATGGACACTCACGGACACACTGGCTGCCAAGCTAGACGGCACGGTTTACAGGATTCTTCGACAGGTCCTGAATGTAGGGTTTTCCACGCATAGGTCATTAGAGTCTTTGTATCAGGGTATGCCTCGCATTTCGGACGAGATTAGGCAGTGTAGGATAGCATTTGTAGGACTGTCATCTTGCTCGCACCAGTCAGGTAGATACCGCCCTCAAGTGATCTGGCCGGCCTCCAGCGGCTTGGCCAACCAGGGCGGCACATCCTGACCTGGCCTGGCCCCAAGGACATTCCTAGAAAGCTGGTTAAACCTGCCATGAACTACACACAGATGTTGCTGGCTGACTAGTAGCTAGTGGTCCCAGCTCAGTTTGAACATGCCGCATTCACTCCCTCTCTCTTGCTTGGACTGCTATATGCAGAACAATTAAGAGGTGGCAGACGATTGTCCAGGCTCACGCGCCAGCCCCTGTGGGCAACTGAGCCCCATCCCCCAAGCGGAAGGGGCGCTTTGCTGAGTAACGTAGTTATGGTTTTCTAGACTAGATCTATAGCTTATTAGAGTCAGGCAGCCATAGCCAAAGCAATCTTGCTGCCTTTTTGCGATGAGAGCCCTTACGGTGTGGCGAGCTATGGATGCCGAGAATGCTCATAACTTTTACATCCGGGCATGAAATTTGGTCGGGTAAATTGCAGTAGAAACGTCTTTTGATGACGAACACGATGATATAATTTTCAGCCGCCATCGCCCAAGATTTAGCGCAATATCAAAAAACGCAGCACAGGCAGGGTTCGTATTTTCCCGGAACCAGCTATGGCAGAAACTCCGTCAACCGCCTCCCATACTCTCTCCGAGGGGGAGGCTTCAGCGCCCAACACGATTACGCAACTAATTGCAGATGCGGAAACCATTGCGACGCAGCCCCGGGCCAGCGAGGCCGCCATTACCGCCTCCTCCAAGCGGATTTGCGTCAACCCACCCGACGAGATGGATCGCCAGGTCCCTTGCCATCGTCTTCCAAAGACACCCCCATTGACGACGCCATCGACGACGACGACGACGACGCTAACGACGCTGAGTTCGACCCAGCATCCTTCATGCCTGGCCAGGTTGTCGACGAGCTCCGGTTCTTTTCGCTTACCGCCGAGCAGGCGCAGGCTATCCTGCACCACCTGAAGGCCAACGGCAAGGAGATATATTTTCCTTACACGTCTGACGGGACCATTCCAGTGGACGACATCGACGAATTGGACGAGCCACAGCTTCGACTTTCTGTTTTCTTGAGCCATGCGCAGGCCCCTTGCCTCCGGGCACTCTTTGCCGCTTTCGAGGACGCCGACACGGCACCGCCAACACCCCCGATGCTTCCCCGGAAGCAGCAGACCTGCACAAGCTCAATAAGAAAGTCGCAGACATGGCTGCCCAACTCGGCACCTTGTCCACCGCTATCCGTCAAGACACTGCTGAGCTCCGCTCCAGCATTGCCGAGGTCAAGGCCGCCCTGACCAGCCCGCCCCAACCAGCCGCCCCGCACCGGCCACCAGCTACGCTAACATGGTCAAACAGACGGACATTGCCAACCTGATGGAGGATGCCGCACGCAGGGGGGCTGCAGCCCACAAGACTGCTATCGAGGAGGACCTGCGCTCACGCAGTATAGTGGTCCGGTATTTCCAGGTCGCGCAGCAGCCTGAAACGGACCTGATGCTAGCGCAACGCCTGTACCACAGCCTCATCGTGGGCCGGCTGCAACTGGGCAACGAACGCATCCGCATTGAGTCGGCAGCCTGGATGGCGGGCCAGCCTGGCCCCATCCGGGTGACCTTTGCGAATGTGGCCAGCAAGGTGAAGGTACTCCAGGCCCGCAAGCTCCTAGGCGGGAGAAACGCGCCGAGCCTCGACGACCTCCTCTCACCGGCCCAGCTAGTCATCAAGAATGGTCTGCTGGGCAGCGACGTGGCGATCAAGGCCAGGAGGAGGCCAGAAGGTCTACGTCCGCCTCGTCCACGACACCCCCGTGCTATTCATCAACGGCCAGCGCACGGAGGCGCAGGCTCCTAACAAGCGGCACAAGTCGGGCCGTACCAGGCCCGCCCCAGCTGCGTCATCATCGTCTACGCACGTCCCGGGTATGGATGGCGCCCGGTAAGGGCACACCCTCGCGGCCTCGCGGTACAATAGGCTTTGGGCACAGCCTTTATAAACAAGCCCCTTTCCATCCTCATGTCGCACCGTGCGAGCATGATCAGGATGCAAGGTCGCCAGGCACGCCACGGTCAACCTTCCCGCCAATTTACCAGCCTTACACGCCTCCTAGCCCGCCTTGAGCGGGATGAGGCCCAGTCGACACGCCGGCGACCCCAGCCAGGACGGAGACGACGCATATCCGTCCTGAAAGAAAGCCTCCATGCGTTGACAAGCATTAACCCCAATCGCCACCCTCCCCCTCCCCCCCCCCCCCACCCCCACCCCCACCTCCAGCACTACCCTTCTCCACCCCCACCCCCACCCCCACCCCCCCGCTAATAGGGCAACGGCCCATTCTTGGTATTGCAAGTTTTAACGTGCGCACCCTCCCTGCAGATCCTTCTACGAGCGGCGGCACCCCAGCACGCCAACGCGTCGACGAGCTGATCGCCCTGTGCGCCGACAACAAGATCGCTGTTCTTGGAGTCCAGGAGCACCGACGCACCGTTGACCCTCAGCACGCGGTCAACGGTCTGCTGGTCGACGACCTGCGTGCAGGCTGGCGGTTCCACTATGGTGGCGGCGACGCGCCGGGCCAAGGTGGTGTGGGCCTCTTGTGCTCGCCGGCAGCATCAGAGCAGCTCCAGTCCATCGTGCTGCGGTCCCCGCGTGTGCTAGTGGCCACTTTTTCGGCCACTGAGGGCCATTCACACCACACGCTAACCGTTATCGTGGGATATGCACCACATGCGGGTCGAGCTCAGGCGGAACGTGAGGCCTTCTTCGACGCCCTCAAGGAGGAGGAGGCCAACATCCCAGCTCGGCACTTCCTGGTTATGCTGCTCGACGCCAACGCCACGCTGCCAGTTGGCACTGGGGGCGCTCAGTATTCCCCAACCAACACGACAGCCAACGGTAACACGCCTTTATTTGCGAATCTGCTGGCAGAATCTGCGCTGGTTGCATGCAATGCTTCTTTCGCACGCCCCGCTGAGCAGCTGGCCACCTTTTTTGGGCCGTCGGATCGGGTGGTGTGCCTTGATTATGTCTGCGTACGTCGGGCTCAGCGCCCCTCAGTTGTCGATGCTCGCGTCCTGCAAGATTCTGTCAGCACGGTGGAATCTGATCATCGTCTCGTGCTCGCTCGCATCAGATTGCGGTTTCCTGGGGTGAAACCGTCGCGACAGCTGGCACCTCAGCCAGATCTGAAAGTGCTCCGGATTGTGCTGAAGGATGCCGACAAGATGTCAGCAGCAGAGCAGGCCGCTATGTCGCACAGGGATGATTTCCTGGCCGTATTCGACGCCGGGGGCAGCCGACAGCAGTTACACGCCATTCCGCCGCCGGGGGATATTTCAGTGATCCTCCGTGGTGTCGCCGCCAAGTATCGCCTGGCTGCCCGCACCCTCCCCACCTTGCCTCCGCGTCGGCAGCTTGCTGTCCACCGTCACGCACCGACAGTGGTCGCCGCCAGGCAGATGCTCCGCCGCAACAGAGATCCGATCGCCAAACCTGGGCTGCAAGCAGCTCTGAGGGCCGCCTACGAGCAGGCTGAGAAGGCAGATGCTCAGCAGATGGTCAAGGACCTGCGCAGCTGCCAGCAGAAGCACGACGGCAAGGGGGCCTGGTTCTGGTACAAGCGCCTCGGGCACCCGGACGGCCTCGGCCGGCCCCACCGCCACGACGTCCCCGGCGCCCCAGCCAAGCGGCTTCGTACCTGGGCCACGGCCACGGCCGAGGTCGTGGGGACAGCTGCGCCGCCCCCACCCCTGCTCCCAGCCGCCGCCGCCCGCCCGGCCGCCCTGGCCGGCCCCGCTGGGCCCCCGGCCCCGCCTAGGTCAGCGGCGGACTACCTAGTCCCCCCGCTGGTCGGCCCACTTGGCGACCCGTCTGACATGCCTCCTTTCACCTCTCGCGAGGTCACGGAGGCGGTCCAGCGCCTGCGTTATGACGCAGCCACCGGCTCTGACGAGATTCCGGCCGCAGTTGTAAAACTTGCAGCCGAATTCGAGGACACAGGTGTTATGCTGCTCTTCCGGGACATCTGCAACCGCCTTCTGCTGTCGTCGCAACCACCTCCAGCGGCCTGGCAACACAGTTTTCGCACGATGCTGTACAAGAACAAGGGGTCGCCTGCCGACCCCGGCAACTACAGAGGGGTGTGCATTCAAAGTGCCCCCCTCAAGCTTCTTATGCGGCTCATCCTGAACCGCCTGCGCACGGCCCTGGACGGTCACCTCAGCGAGACTCAGCACGGCTTCCGTTCAGGTCGCAACACAGTACAGGCGCTCTTCGCTACTCGCCGACTGGTGGAGGAACTGCAACGCCTTCAGCCTGGTGAGTCCCCTTTGCACCTTGTGCTGGTGGACTTCATCAAAGCCTTCGATTCGGTTTTCTGGCCTGCGCTTTGGGACATCCTCGAGTTGTTCCGGATCCCCCGCCCCCTGATTGCTGTCATCCGCAACCTGTATGAAGGGTCCACCACTTCGGTGCGCACTTCTTACGGGACCACGCCCCCATGCCCTTTACAGAAGGGTGTGTGGCAGGGCTGCGTGCTGTCGCCCTACCTGTTCATTATTGTTGTCGAATACGTAATGATTCAGGCGCGCAAGCGATTTGCCCGCATCGTGGGCAGGGAACCAGGAGTGCAGGTTGCTAACAAATTCTGGCATGGCGGTGCGGACACGGAGATTCGGCTAGCAGACATCATTTACGCAGACGACACCACCCTCTTCGAGGACACTGAGCACGTGCAGACATGGCTTGACTGCCTGGCTCTCGAGGCCCGTGCAGTGGGGCTTGAGGTCAGCAAGAAGACAGAGGCCCTGGCGGTTGGGCTCACCAACCCAGCGCCGCCCCTCTATCTCCTAGACGGCTCTCGAGTCCTGTATCGGGACCGCGTTAAGCTGCTGGGCAGCCTGCTCCCTAGCTGCGAGGTTGATGTGGACCACCGCATCTCCCTCGCCTGGCACGCTTTACGCCAGTACCGGGCCCTGTGGCGCAAGCCCCTGGGCAAGATCGAGAAACAGGACCTGTTCAAGGTCCTCGTCCTTCCTGTTCTCACGTATGGCGCCGAGACGTGGACCCTCACCGCCGACCTGGCCCGCAAGCTGGACGGCGCGGTCACCAGCATGCTGCGTTCCATTTTCAGAGTAGGATATGCTGCTCATGTCCGCAATGAGGACCTGTACCAGGGCATGCCCTATATCACCAGCACCATTAAGCAACGCCGCCTGCAGCTAGTAGTAGGGCACCTAGCTCGCACCAACCAGGTAGACACCTCACGTGGCCCCCCCGCAGGACTGCGACCAGCCCAGCCTGGCCGGCACCTCCTGACGTGGGCTGGGCCCAGTGATGTTAGACGCCGCAAGGCCCGCACCTTCAAGAACAGCTAGTAGAGGACATGGGGGGCCTCGGCCTCTCCGTGATTTGGAAGAAGATGATGGACAAGGCCAAGTGGGCCCAGGTCATAGAGGACAATGAGCCCCCCCCAGTGGGGAAGCGCCCGCGTGTGCAATCCCGCGGGAGGCACGCCAGATAGCTCCCCCTCGGGCAGCGTGCGGCTGCCTAGATAGATGTTGTAGTTAGAATGCTGTTAGATAGATGTAGTATGTAGCCAATGTAGATAGATTAGACCGGTAGGAATGTTTGCACCCATCCATCCATCCATCGGGGTTAATGCTCCGTGACTCCCCAACGGGAGCACGAGTCTAATTAATTAATTATTAGAGTTAGCTTAGTTCGATTCCGCGGCTTCGCCCACCACCATCCATCCAGCAAGGAATATGTGCTACATGATCTCCCAACGGAGTCATGTTATTTTAAAATTCAATTTTAATCTCATCAGGGATCTGCTATAACAGCAAAGCTGGCCCTGCGCGCTCGAAAAAACTCTAGGCTAGCTACGGCACGGTCAGTGCCTAACTGTCGTACACAACACATGTAGGCTGGTTGTGACGCCAGCAATAAATAACGTACCAGCCATCATGACCGAGTTCGGTTCCTCTCTCGCCGCAATTAAGAAGCTGGCCGGTGTGCACCCCCTGGTCGCTTGACAACGAACTGACTCCAGCCGCCAGCAGCATGCAGCTAGCAACAGCTAGTGCAACAAGCCGCGGCCAGCGACCCGATAATTATATTATTCATCCGCCACAAGTCCAGCTCCGAAAAGCCCCAAGTGTACTGGCGGGGCGGGGACCTTTATGTCATAAAAATTATAAATACTTACATCAGAGTGAATTAAGGCACCCAATTAATCATGTAAACATAAAAAAGCCAACGCTAACAAGAGATACAACGACTAAAAAACTACAACTATCCAGCATGGGACACTCCACACCGTGGAACAAAGTAAAACAGCCTAACTAATAACCGTGCTGTGCCGCATGCAAAGTCAGCGGGCCTGCGTGCATGCGCCGCGGAGCAAGATGTCAGCCATTAATTATTTAATTAATTAATTAATTAATTGATAGACACGTGACTGCGTCAGGTGAGCATAAGTCCTCAGTGGGAGGGGAACATGGGATGGAATGGATGGTGTAAGCCATCTTACTGGTCCTAGTTACAGGGGCCGGTGTGGGCACCTCGGCCCGAATCGCTATGAATGCCATACGCGGTCACACGCGGAGCCCCCACAGACTTGGGGGTGGTCTCCTTAATCACTATACTTGCCATAGATCTATCCTTGCGTACCATCTGCCTCGATATTAATTACAGACAAACCAGGAGGCTGCCTGGGTGTGATCCCGTCACGTCTAGTGTAGCACATGTACATGTCCATGCCGAGTCTATCACGAAAAGTCCACGGGTGGCGGCCCTGCCGCGCGCGGCCGGGGGCACACCAGGTGAGGACATATCACCCAGGCTGGGCGGGCTTGGTGCCAGCTAGTCTAGCCCGCCCATAGCCCGGGTAAGCGCTACTGAAAGGCGGCGTTGGCGCCAGTACGACGCCTCCAGGTCCGCGGCAACCAAGGGGCCCGCTGGGCCCTCCAGATTCAGTCAGGCGGTCCTCCCGGAGCCGGCGGTCAGGGTCCCCATATATTATGGCCCCGAACTCCTCCAAGACAAATTAAGCCCTGGCACCGGCCATGCACACGATGGTGCCCGGCCGATGTCGCCATAGTAGGCCGCGTGAGCTTGGCCCGCTCCTGGTGCTGCCCGATCTGCCGTGTAGCCCCGCCGCCGCCTGGGATGCACCGACTACATGGCTAATTAGAGCCCATGGGCGAGCCACAGAAACGTCAATATGTCAAGATCGAGACAACCAGCGCAGGCCAGAAATCGGGAGAATCCGGACCATGGTAGCTCGAGCCTGCCGTTATCTTGTCCGCGTGTTCGAGTCGTTCAGGATGATGAAGATGAATGGCGATGGAAATGTGTATCCTTGTGCATTGAAATTATGGCTGGCTTACGTGTAGAGCGACTAGATGACCCAGACGGTGGGGCCGGAAACAGCATGCTTGATCAGGGCGTGTGTTTCGAGCCTAACTGGCCGGGAGTGTCTAGTGGTGAGCACCATTGCTGCGATCGCTCTCCTGTGGTCAGGGTCCCCATATATGGCCCCCAACTCCTCCAAGACAAAGCCCTGGCACCGGCCATGCACACGATGGTGCCCCGGCGACCGATGTCGCCATAGGCCGTGAGCTTGGCCCGCTCAGTGCTGCCCGATCTGCCGTGTAGCCCCGCCGCCGCCTGGGATCGATGCACCAACCACATGGCTAAGAGCCAAGGGGTGAGCCAGTGACAGAAATGTCAATGAGCAAGTGCCAGCGCCGCCTCCCTCAAAGTCCAGAAGTAACCACGATGTCAGGTCGGTGATTGGGGGAGTAGAAAGCCGCGCCGTCCACATCCGGCAGACCGGGGATGTTCGTGTGCGCCGGCCGGAAAACGGACCGGACCATGGCGAGTACCACCGTACGACTGACGTCAGGAGGACAGTGTCACTGCAAGTACAAGTACCAATTCTGATTCTGTTGGCCACGTCCCATGCAGTGATGGTTCATACGCGATACGCGTCGTACGCGGCCCCAGGTGTATAATGTATAATTTACGCGGTGTATAATGTATTATACGCTAATCGTACGCTAACTGTTGAAAACCCCTTTTTTGGCATGGTTTTGAGGGGTTTTCAACATTCTGAGCAACCAAGCATGGTCTGCTGGTGTTTTTGCCATACCTTTTGGCTATACATGACATATATAGCATGACCTTGGCATTGTCATCACTACCTAGAAATACAAGCATAGTTTCTAACGGTCTAACTTGATAGTTTCTCTTCAAAATCGAGACAACATGCAACTCAGTATCAATACCAGTACGTATCAGTTCACAACTCACTGGAAAGGATAATAAATTTGTAGAACTCAAGATATGAATGCACTATACAACATTGCCCCGAGGTGTCGATGACATTGAAGGGCGTCGATATGGCATTGAAAGGCGCAAATGAATGCCTCGCACAGCTCCTCGTCCAGCTGCTCTTTGCTGAGCCCATAAGGTGCGGGCAAATTACCGTCGGTGGATTGGCCCTTTGATGATCCGCTTGGCCCAGCCGCCCCAGCAGCGCGCCCCGAGGTGTTGCTGGCATGAGCGGACACCCAGTTAGAGGCGTCGGTTTCTACAACGTCTGCAAGCCTGTCTTTAAGTGCCGCCCGCACATCAGCCTGCTTCTTGGCGTCACTAGTCACCTTCCTCTTCCTGGCATTGCTTTCCTTCTCCGCCTGCTCAACCAGCAGCCTGTAACGGAGTACTCCATCATCCATGTAGTAGTTATTTGTCTGCTGCCCATTCTTGAGGATGCGCTCTTTGCTAATGTATGTCCAGACAGTTTCGGATGTGGCCTCTTCTTCATCGGGCCGCACATCATCATCGTGTTCCATTGACTCATTCGTGTCAGCCATGCCTGGATGTCGATAATCTACGATATAGGTGCCAGACGACCACGACGTTGCTGGCACACCTTATCACCTTCTTGATGATGAATCTTCAGCCTTCCCGCCTTCACATTCCCGCCTTCACAAGTCACAATGAACGCGCTTTTAGCTTTAGTGCATTATACACTAGCTAGCTCATCACGCAATTATTTGTTCCTACTACAGGTCGGCGCGCCGCAGTCTAGGCAAGCAAATGCACCCACCTCGTAAGCCAAAAATATGCCAAAAAATACGCGAAAATACGCAAAAATGCGCAAAAATACGCGTTGCGTATAAAAGTACCCCATTTTCGTACGCGCCGCTTGCGTATCGCGCATAATACGCTAAATACGGCGTATAATACGGCGTATGAATCATCACTGGTCCCATGCATGGCAGGTTAACTAGTGGGTCCCAGTGGGGTCCAAACCCTGCCCGCGCAGCTACCACACTGAGGGCCACCCTGCGGGAACAAGAGGTTGCGGGGCAAACACGTGGTGTACGTTGCGGCGCCACCGGATAGTGGCTGGACGCCAGGACGAATGGGGGGGCATGGGGCTCCAGAGCACGGAGGTAGGTCGAGCCCACACTCCGCAACGAGAGTGAGAACAGCCACGCGCGCGACGTCCCTGGGTGTTGAGGTCATCAACAAGAGCTGCTCCATCCAATCCAGCGTGTGCAGAATACCCGCGTAGGTCTTCTGGTTTTTATCAATGACGCGGGCAGGAAATGCTGCGGGGGATAAAACGGTGGCGACCGAGGGAGTGGCGACCTTTACGGTCTTGCAACAACAAACTGTGAAAGCCCCCCCGGCCGGGCTCCCCCGGGATAGAGCAAGCTAATTGTCTGGATGGAGGCATGATTGGAATGAAATCGATCCAGCTAATTAGGCATTAATTATAGCACGTCTTGGCATAAAGCATATCAGCTCGGCATAGCCTAGCTGTCCCATGTGTTTAGATATTGGCATGTGTGTGATAGATATCGCATTCGATCAGCCATGGCCCATTGTGGCTCATTTGCTTGCGCCTTAGCCAACGTCTTGAGCCCACCTCACCTAAGTTATAATTAAGCTATGCGTTAGCCCCAGCACGATGCACCATGCTGTGGAGAGAGCGCTCTGTGGCCTGCCCACTTGCGGCAGTGAGAGAAGCTAGGGCGCCCTCCCTCCTTCTCGCTGTGTATATAGGGTTGAAGGTTCCTTTACTCTGTATTGGCACCCACGTGACGCAGTCACGTGCTTATGAATGAATGAATGAATGAATGAATGAATGAATGAATGAATGAATGAATGAATGAATGAATGAATGAATGAATGAATGAATGAATGAATGAATGAATGAATGAATGAATGAATGAATGAATGAATTAATACGTTAGCCTACTTATGGTCATGCACGGTTGTATTGCACTCACAGTGTTGTGCCCCGGCACCCTGCTGTGGAGAGAGCGCTCGATCTGTGGTCTGCCCACATAATTGTGGCAGGGAGAGAAGCTAGGGAACCCTCCGCCCTTCTCATTGTGTATAGGGGTTGAAGGTTATTTTACTCCGTATTGGCGTCCATGTGACGCAGTCACGTGCTAATAAATTTATTAATTAATCCATCATGCCCTACTAAGGCTTTGGAAGCTACAAATAAATGCTGCCCTAGTGTAAGCAGCTGGTGGTCATGCAAACAGCTGCTTGTACGCCCATTCCTTCCAAACACAGATTGCCACTAGACAATACATAGCCGCAAGAAAGCGCCAATACATATCCTTGCAGAGCTCTGAGCTCTTGCCTGTATCCATAAGGCCCGTGAAGGGGGCAGAACTTGCGTGGACCCTGGCCGCACCAAAGCAAAAAAAATAAGAATAGATAGCCTGACTGTGTCAAAAAATTCTCCAAACCCATGCCACCTAAGTCGAATGCCACCTCACTTGAACAGCTGTCACGTAATGGCGCGACTTGCAATAAGGCCATCAAGCCCAGCATAGGGTATGCACAGTGCTCCGCAGAATGCGGTTTATAGCGGCTCCCCCTGACACGAGTGAAGAAGCTCCTCCCACACTGCCTCTGCCTCATGCAGCAGCGGATCCCCACCCGCACTCCTCTCACTCGTCACCGCCCCCGGCTGCGTCCTTGGGGATCCTGCCCCGCCTTTCTTGACCAAACCAGGGCTGGGCCCTTGGCCACGCGGAGGTGCCGAATCGTCACCCATGTACCTGGGGCCCTTCCAGGGCGACCCTGGGTCGACAATCCCAGCGACAACCCTTGGAGAGAGCCCTTGGGGGCAAGTGGCATTCGCCACGTTATCACCCGTCATGACCCCACGAGGAGCCGTCTCCCATGGGCCTCCTTGCCCGCTCGCTGCTCTCCCACCCCCCTGCCCTCCGGTCTCATTACGAATTAATGCTGACGTGTCATGGCGCCTTACAGCCGCTGTGGCGGGATCTCGGACTGGCTGCCGTGCCACCATGCCCTGCTGCGGTAGCACCCTTTTAGCGCCGGAGGCCGCAGCCCCATCTGTTAGTTGAGGCTCCCTTCCTGCCGATAGTTGTCGCTCCTTTCCGGCCAACAGTTGGGGATCCTTTGCTGCCGAGAAACGGGACTCCTGCCCGGCCAACAATTGGGGCTCCTGCCCTGCCAACAATTGGGGCTCCTGCCCTGCCAAGACTTGCGGCCCTTGCAACGGTATGGAGGTGGGCGGCTCCCCAAGGTCACGCGGTTCCACTAGAGTGTGCCCCTGCCGGTGAGGCCGCGATTGCTGCATGATGTCCAGATGGCCCAGGACATTATGGTGGCGTGGCCCAGCATCGGCACCATGGTCGCTGCGCATGACTGCATGAGCCGTATCGTGGTGGTTTGGAACCACAGCGTGGGGCGCATCACGGTTGCGGGTGGCAGCACGAGGGGCAATGCCCGCCACCGTGTCGCTGTCGCCCTCCCTGGGACCAGGTTCCTCCGAGACGGACACTTTCTCTCCCATTGGACCGCGCAGTGGACCCTGGCCCCCCACGCTCCTGATCCTGCTGTCATCCGCTACACCCGCCGCGGCGGAGACTAGCGCAGCATGCGGCCCGGCTGCCGGCCTCCCATCCTGACCCACCCCCCTCCTCGACTTCACGCCGGCCTCCCCATCTGCCCGTGTGCCAGCAGCAGCACGTTCCCAGGCAGCACCCTCATGCGCGGCCTGCTCGTTGGCCGCATGTCCGTGCGCGGCGTGCTCGTTGGGCGCATGATGCTCCTTGGCCGCATGTTGGTTTGGGGCGCGTCTCAGAAGCACGGGATGGGACCCCTCGGGCTCCGCGGCGCCGCCACCTGTCAGCCGCCGCGTCTGCTCCGCAAGCGCGCGCGCGAGCGCAAGCTCCATCTGCTGGCGGGAGCGCGCCAGCTGGCGCTCCTTGTCCGACAGCTGGGCCAGCTGCCGCTGCATCTCGGAGATATCCCCAACCCTTCCATCCCCATCCGTGTCTACGGGGGAGAGATCCCCACTCCTTGCATCCGCGCCTGTGGCTGTGGCCACTACTGGCACCCCATCTGTGTATACTGGGGAGCGATCCGCCAGAACCCACCCGTGGGTGCCTATTGGCGCACCGTCATCGTCCCTATTGGCTTCTGGCGCACCGGCTCTGTGTCTTGCTGGCGCAGCCACCGACGCAAGGCTGGACATTGGCCGACCCTCTACAGCCGCAGCGGCTGCCGTGACACCACCCTCGCTGTCCTGGTCCCAGCCCAAGGATGGCCCCCCCCTGGGCAGGGTGCGGCCAGGAGGATTGGCACCCAGCGCCTCGGGCGGGATGTTGCGACTCAAGGGGAATTCTGGCACCCCGCATGCTTTTCTAGTCACAACGGGCGCCCCATGGCTAGGGGCGTGGGGGCTATTTTTCACGGCGGGCGTCCCATTGTTTGCCACGGGGGAGCTGTTGGGCAGCCTTGGCTGCGTGGGTCCAGCGGATGCCAGCGCTTGCAGTATCCTAGCGCCCAGGTTTGACTGTGCTGGGGTTGATGAGGCTGGCGGAGCGCCTGGCACGCCTGCGGTCCCAGGGTGACCCTGGGGGAGCGCCGCGTGGGAAGCAGGTGAAGGGAGCACATCCATCGGGGGAGTCGCATTCGCATGCGCGATCCGGGGTGTGTTCCCATGCAAAATGGGGTGAGCATTCCCATGTGCCACGGCTGCATGCTGCAGCTCCAGGGAAGATGCAGGAGCAGCAGGAGACAGAGGTGCGGAAGGAGGATGATGATGCTGGCCGCCGCCACGGACGCCTGCCAGCCCGTGCGACATCTGCGCCCCTTCCAAAGGCTTAGCAGGGACGGGCATCCCTGGCAGGCACGCCCTGTTGGTGGCAGCGACAGCATTAACCCCGGGGGCGCGATGGGTCCCATCCACGGTCGTCACGGTGGGGTGGGAGGTGGCATCTACCGCGACATCCATGATGAGTTGCGGTGGGGTGAGTGGGGCGCGCGTGGAGGCATCCATAATCACTGGCGCGCGCGTGGAGGCATCGGTCACCGTCAACGATGCCTGCACAGTCCCAAGGCCATCCACCCCTTGTTCGTCGATGACTTTCCGGAACACGGCGCGCGCGCGCCGAAGCTCGTCGAGCAGGCCCAGGCCATGGTTCCCATCGCTGCCAGCATGGGCATCCAACGGGCCCAGACCGTGGGTGGGGTTGCCAGCATCCGTTCGATCATGCAGGCCACCATGGGCACCCCCTGTGTTAGCGTGATGATGCTCGCCGTTCCTTCCATCGTCGACATTAGCAAATGAGTGAGCACTGCTACCTCTGCGGGCAGTGACATCACTGCCAGCGCCCGTAACCATGTAACCGTCATCGCCGGCCTCGTTACGATGCCCAGTACTGGCATCCGCGTGGCCTGCAATGGGTCTTGTCACTGTGACCGCCTCCACCACAAACTCCTCCTCCTCCTCCTCTTCCATCCCCTCCTCCTCCCCCATCTCGTACCCCACAGCTGTCGACCCCACCACAACATGACCACCGACATGCACACGACCACCACTCGCCATAATGCTGGCGACGCCACCACTCGTGACACTAACGCCGCAACTGCCGTGGCTGCCCCCCGCGCTGGAGGCTCGCGGCCCAGCCTGGGCCGGGTCACACAGGCCAGTGTGTGCCGAGCCAGTCAGCCCAACAGCTGCTGGCAGAGCCGCCAGCTCATAATCTACCAGGTCATTCAGCGCGCCCCCTTGTGAGTTGTTGTCAACGTTGAGCACACACTCCAAGCCATCCATCGCAACCGCCTCTGACCCCTGGTGCTGATCTGCGATCCTTCCAGCTGCTAGCAGCGCCGCCAGCCCACCCGTTGCCGGATCACCCACAGACACCTGCCCGCCCGCCAGACCCTCGAGGCCTCGCTCCGCGATGACCGCGCGGAAAACCTGCCGCGCGCGCCGCAGCTCCTCCACCAGCGAGCCCGCGCAACCGCCGCTGCCGGCCCCCATCAGGGTCCCTGGGGAGGACGAGGGCGACGGCGGGAGGCCCCCGGACACGTCTGGACGGCTGACGATGTCGGGCTCGTGCCGCCGTGAGCTGGCAGCGGGGGTGGGGACAAGAGGGTGGTGGTTACTGGCGACCACGCTCCCCCTTTGTGCTGGTTGCGCCGCAGCCGGAACACCTGCGCCAGCAGGATCCTGGACATGTACTTTCTCCTTCCCTGGAACCGAGGCACCGCCAGCATTATGTACACAGACTCCCTCCATCCCAGGACTCAAACCAGCGTCAGCATTATATACGTGTACAGTGACTGCCTCCTTCCTGCGAACTGCAGCGCCAGTTGCACGGGTCGGCTCCCCTTGAGACAGCAGGCCTTGTGGCTGTTGTAGCTGGCCTGGTAGCTGTTGTGGTAGCTGGCCTTGTGGCGGGCGTTGGTCGTCACCTGCTACTGCGCCCGCGCCCGTCGTGCCTGTGCTATCGCTCGCGCCCGCCGCGCCGCCATCACTTGCGGTCGCCCACTTGGCCCGGAACGAAGACCGATGACTCACGGGTGTCTCACACGTGTCTGCGTGCTGATCGCCCTCGGGGCTGCCAGCATTATCATGGTCACTATCCTGATCGACGGCACCCTTCGATGCCTCCGTGGGCTCAAACAGCGGGTTGTGCTCCAGGGTCGTCACGAGGGCGTCGCGCCGCCGAGACCCCCGCATCTGCCCCCCGCCCCTGGCCACCCCCTCCCCACCCTGCGTGTGGCTTGGACCAGGGGTTCCACCCCCCTGGGCCGAGTGGTCACCTCTGTGAAGCCGAGGGTCATCCCCCTCCCCCTCCCCCTCCCAGCTCTCCAACGGCTCACTGTCTGTCAGCGAGAAACTGCGCGCGCGACACCCGAACGCCCCGCGCGGCGAGAGGGAGGAGGAGCGCGGCTTGACAATGGAGCGGGAGTTGGTCGAGCGGCGGCGGGGGCGGGACTGCGGGAGGGAGCTGGCCGAGGAGGCCGAGGAGGGGGGAGATGCCGGCTGGAGCCCCCGTGCCCTCGCACTGTGGGACGCAAACCCCTTCTGCTCTACAGGGTCCCTGGCAGCATGTGCCCCCAGGTGGTTGAGCGACCTCCCGCGGGGGGCGGGCGAGTGATGGTGGTGGTGATGCGGGCGCAAGGGGTGACGTCCGCCAGGAGAGAGTGACAGCTGCACCACAGGGGATGCCTTGACACGCACACGCAAGTGCGGCGACGCCCTCGAGCCGGCGCTCTGTTGTGAACGTGCACGCTCATCGACAACGTCATCACCATCATCACCGTCATCATCCGCTTGTTCAGGCCTTGATCCCGTCCTGCCGCGGTCAAGCTCCTGGTCACGGGTCCAGCGCCACCTGGCCGTGTCTCCTCGTGGACTGTACAACCCAATACCTTGGCCTCGGGGCGAACCATACCCCTCATGGATGCCAGCATGCGGCTGCCCTCTACAAGCATCACTGCGCCTCTCCCATGGCTTCGAGACAAGCTCCTGCTCATGCCCGCCTGCAGGCTTCCCATCCACCTCCCCCTCCCACGAGTCAAGTGTGGAATCCAGCTCCCGCTCGGGACCCTCTACAAGCAGCGAGCCCTGGCTCGATGACAAGAAAGGGGAGCTGTCGGGTGACATGACCGGGGACGATGAAGTGCTCGACACGCCGTCAGCGTATTCCCCCCGCGCCGCCATGTCCCATTCCCGGTCTCTACCCACACCCATGTCCCTGTCAGGTGAGGCAGCTGACTGGGCATCCCTGGCGCCTCCCCTAGGCTGTAACCCCTGCCCTGGCCTGCCGCGGCGTCCATACCCACCACCACCCTCATTCCCCTCCCCCCCATCCAGCTCCTCCCCATCGCTGCCTCGTATCCTGAATATTCTGTGGCAAGAGCGGTGGCCAGGGACCTGCTGGGAGGGAGGAACAACACCAGCCGCCGCCGCTGCGTGCGGGCTATAGAAGTGCTTGCCATGCGAGGCTGTCGGGTTGCTGATGCTGCTGCCACCCGGGACCGGCAGCGCTATTCTAGGCACGGGGGGTCCGTCCACAGCACCCTGGTCATCCTCCTCCTCGTCCTCCCCCCCCTCATGCTCATCGCCACCACCCTCGTCAATCTCCTGCTGTTTGGGCAGCGGAGCCCACCCCCTGCGTGTGCGCCGGCCCGCCGACACCGTTGCCTCGTCACTGTCGCTGCTGATGCCGTAGACAAGCACAGGAGCCTTGACATTATCCCTCACCTCATCCTCATTCGACGACGAGCTACTGCTGTTTGAGCTCGTATCATCCGAGGCATAAAAGAGGCCACCGCCGGCACTGCCCCCTTTGAACCGGTCAACACCACCGCCTTCGTAAGAGTCCGTATCATCCCCACTAGCTACGGCCTCAGCATTCGCCCCCCCCGACCCCCTGCCTTGTTCCCCAAGACCATCCTTGCCCTCAAACATATCCCCAATCCTGACCCCGATTTCACCTCCCCCCACCCCTTCTGGCTCCTCGCTGATGTCACCATACATCCGGCTTCGTGCATCACTCTCCTCATCCCCCTCCTCGTCGGTCTCGACCCCACGCCCATGCCGCGCCGGGTCAAACAAGCTGTCCTCCGAGTAGCGAGGCATCCGCAAACGGGAGCCCTCTTCCGCCGAGGCACCACTTAGCGCCGGTGGCCAGACAACCAGCCCGTCGACCTCTGAGGACCCGTTTCGACCCCACAGCCACAAGGGCTCGTCCTTGCTGACCTGGCGCTCATATCCCTGCCCCCTCCACCCACCCCCTTTGCTTGTCCCACTCTCCTCCGCAGGAGCCTCTTGTTCACCACCACCACCGCCACCACCATCAGCTGCAGCAGCAGCAGCGGTCAAGAAACCGTTGGTGTCAGGACTCGGGTACTCCTGCCGGCGCATGTCAACGTCTTCTTCCTCGTAGAAGGAGAGATCCACGGTCACCGCGCCCTGGGGATAGGCCGACCTAAGGACAGGCTTTGCGGGGGCCAAGCCTCGTCCTTCGTGGCCCCCACTGCTAATTCCCGCATCCGTTAAGCCCCGTGCGTCAGCATTGCCTGCATGAGGTCCCCTCGTGACAGCGTGACCCTCATAGCCCCCCCTCTTGCCCGCCCCGACCACCAACCCTCTGGCGCTGGCGGGAGCGCCCTCAATGACACGTGCGTCAGCATCATTAGCCCACCTGTCCTGCAGCGCTGCAGATGTGCCCTCGCCCACGCCAAGCTCAACCCTTGCCCCTATCCCGCTCGCCGCGCTTCCTGCCAACTCTGTCCTGCTAACCTCAACATCATCATCGTCCCCGTCAAAGCCAATGTCCGCACACCAGACGCGAGGGTGGGCCTTCTCAGGCTCCTCCTTTCCCTGTTCCTCCTTTCCCTGCGCCTGCTTTGCCTTGTCTTGCGCTGTCTGGTCTTGCTCTGGCTGCTCTGGCTTCGCCTGTTCGTGCTCCCCCTGCCCTCTCCCCGGCTTTACCTCCGGCTTGACCTCAGCATGATGGGGTACCCCCTCGCCTGGCCCTGGTCTCGCCCCGCCCTTTGCTCCGCCCTTTTCCACCACCATGTGGTCAAACGGCACTAACGCCTCACGGGCCCTAAGTACATGCCCCTGTTGCTCGCTTCCCCACAATTGTCCCTCCGCCTGCTTAATCGCCCTCCTCCCCCATCCCTCCCCCCCCACATCATTTTCTCTTCCAGCCCTCGCCTTCAACACCACCCCATGAGCATTTCCCGGGAGCCCCATTTGACCGGCCTCCCCTGCTGCGATTTCAGGTGTACTCGGCGCCGATCCCCCACTGCGGACATCATCCCATGCCTGTCCACGGCCATCCCCACATCCAGCATCCGTCACTGCAGCCGCACCGCGTCCTGCCGGGAAGGAGGCGGCCGGCGCATGAGCATCAGCACCAACAGGCGCACGTACAACATCTTGAAAGCCTGCGGGCATCCCTGCTGGCCCCCTGGCGCCAACCCCAGCCACCACACGCGGCCTGCTCACATCAAGCGCAACATGGGGGCTCAGCGCTGAGCCCACCTGCGCATTCAAGTGTTCCGTGGCCCTAGACACCGGACCCATGCCCTGCCAGGTGGCTTGACCGGCCTCATCCTCAGCCAATGCAAGATCACCACGACTTGCCTCCCCGTCCTCCCCATCCTCTAGGGCTGCGAGAAGTAGCACGGCATCCACACCATCGCCACCGCGGTCACCAGCCTCCCCTGTTCTGAATTCCCGGCCTCCTTCCTCCCCTGCCATCACCTCCGGCCATTTCCCCTCTCGCCTTGCCTTTGTCATTACCTTGCCGCCGCGTTCGCCCATAACAGCAGCTTCTTCCTCGTCCATCTCACATCCGTCACCACCGCCATCCACCACAAACACGGCGGGGAAGGGATGGTGCCCGGCACCCACCCCTGGCCCTGGCCAGGAACTGCCCTCAGAACTATCCGCTGCATCCTCACGCCCTCCGCTCGCATGAAAATATCTCGGCCCAACGTCCTCATTGCCAAGCGCACTAATATGGCGGGTATTGGGACTACCATCACCTGCGATGTCCCCTTCACCCTCCCCGATGGCCCTCAACGAAGCCTCAAGGGCATTCTCGTCACCGACCCCTGATGCGTCTGCGGCATTACCAGCCACGGGCTCACGCCCTAGCTCCGAGCCGTGACCGCCCGCACTAGAGCTAGGCGATGGGATGGCCACGGCAATTCTCGCAGCCGTAACGGGACCCGACGTGTGTGATGCGTCTCCGGCCACACCCGGCAGCGACGCAGGCGACGCCATCCCCACAGCACCGTGAGTGTCTCTCGATGACACCCCCATCGCAGCGCTTCTAGCATATGCAACGCTGCTAGCATCTCCCGCCCCCCCCCCAACACTCCTATCATCTATTGATGATGACCGTATCAACTCCCTCCCTTGTCGTGCGCTCCTGCCATCGACTGATGATGGCGGCATCCACTCCGTCGATTGTTGTGCCATCCACGACAAGGATAGACGGTCCACGTGCTCCTCCTTCTCCCCCTCCACAGGATAAGAATCCAACAATACCCCCCCCACCGCGCCCCCCCCCTGTCCACCCATGCCATGCTCTCCCCCTGGCCTCTCATTCGCCCAATCAAATGCACCGCGAGCAGACAAACCCAGATGGGGCATCACCTGCGCGGAGCCCAGCCCCAACCCCATCCCCGGCTCCTGCCCCTCCCCCCGCGCCTCCTCTTCGGCTCCTTCCCGCACCCACCGACGGTCCACCAGGGAGCTCCCTGGCAGCGCGCCGCCTAGGCTTTGCAAGTCCGACCCTTCTCGGGGAAAGAGCGCATCGGCAGGTTCCAGGCCGGCGGTGCCCACCCTGGAGCGCACCATGTGCTGGCGCACGCGCGCGATGGCCGCGACGTTCTCCGGGGTCAGCATGGGAGGAG
The DNA here is from genome assembly GCA_009746045.1 of Mesostigma viride. Taxonomy (NCBI): domain Eukaryota; kingdom Viridiplantae; phylum Streptophyta; class Mesostigmatophyceae; order Mesostigmatales; family Mesostigmataceae; genus Mesostigma; species Mesostigma viride. Next base: position 5,466,990 of record RPFO01000175.1, on the reverse strand, counting down.
ACGCCGCCACCTGTCCACCACGGTCCACGCCACCAAGCCTGTCCTGCCCATCACCGCACGCCAGGCCTCCGAGGCTTTCTTGGGGTCCCCCTGAGACCAGCCCAGCGGCCGTGGCCCGCTTGGCATGATCGCCCTGTTGCGCTGCTTCCAACACAGGCCCCCATTCCTCCCATTTCTTGACCCCCCCAAACGCTGTATTGACCCCTCCCTCCCCCATACCGCCCCCTCTTTCTAGGGGCAGGTCCTCTGACCCCGACAACCAGTCATCGTCGCCACCACCACGACCGTCCATCACCAGCTCTGGGTCGGATCCGTTGGAATGCTCCCCCGGCCCCGCCTCGCTGCCCACCCCCGCCACGCTCGCCTCTCTCAGCCCACCCGCCGCCCTGCCCTGCACGCCAGCAGACCTGGCACGAGACCCCCCCCCTCCCCCGCCCCCGCCCCCATCCTCATGCGTGCCAGGCCTGGTGTAAGACCCGCCCCCGCCCCCATCCTCATGCACGTTGGGCCTAGCATGGCCATCATGGTGCCCAACATCACCTCCATCCTCATGCCCACGAGACCTGGTGTCCTCGTCAAGGCCACGCGAACCGCACGTGTCGCCGCACGTGTCGCTGTCCTCGAACCAGTCTCCCGTGTCCCCACTGTTCTCACCCTCGGGGGCAAGGGACGGGCGCCAGCAGCCCATGGGCAGCTCGTCATCCCCCCCACCAAACGACCCCCTCTCCTCCTCCCACGAGCCCTCACTGCCCGTCGACTCTGCCAGATCGGGGGAGCCCCCCCGCAGGGTTATATGCGTGCGACCGTCATGACCTCTCATGCTGGCTGCCACACCGTTGGGCCCCGCGTCTTTCCTGCCGCCTTCTTCATCGTGGACCCCCTCCCGTTGACTGTCTTCTTTCCCCTTACTATCCCACGGCCCCGTCGCCACCCATGTGGCCCGGCCGGACCCCTCGGCCCCCTTCTCGCGACGACCCTCCCCGGCGCCGCCACTCTCAGCCTTATTTGTATTATTATCGACGACACGGTTCCCACTAGCAGTGACGCGCATGGCAGAAGCACGCTCCTCCCATCCTCCACGCGCCGGAATAGCGACCCCCTCCCGCCCTCCACGAGAGACGCTGGCAGACGCACCGCCCTCCAACTGCCTTGCAAAGCCACCGTCCCTGTTTTGTCGCTGGACCCCGTGCCATTGGTCGGGCAGCCCATGGCCATTGGCGATGGAGGAGCCCCCCTCTGAGCCCCCCACCTCGCCGCCCGAATAAACGCCATACTGCATGCTGGCATCCACCCCACGAGGCCCCCCTGCCCCGTCACCATGGGAAGCTCTTACGTGGTCCCTGTCCCTGTCCCTGTCCCTGTCCCTGTCCCTGCCGCTGCTTCCCCCCCCCCCTGCTACTCCCCACGCGGCGCTCTGGGCTATTGCTGGGCGACGCGTGGTCACCAGCCCGGCCCCCCTTGGGTGAGACTCCCCTGCAGGCCCATTCCCTCTCCTCCTTGTCCCTTCCGGCGTCCTTGCCCCTCTCCTTGCCCCGTTCCCTCTCACTTTCCCTTCCTCTATCCTTCCCCGTGTCCCTCTCCTTCCCCTTCCCCTTCTCCTGCTTGTCCCTCAGCCGCCACGCTCGCACCCGCTGCGCCGCCTTCTCCTGGGCCACCGCGATGTCCTCAGCGCTCGCAGCGCCGCTGACGTCAGCGTCCACGCGAGGAGCCGCCCCGCTCAGCGCCGTACGAGGGGAAGGGGGCCGAAGCTTCGTCTCTGGGTAAACTCCGGCTTTCCCGCTGCTGCTGCCATGCGCGTGCTTATATGTTGGGCTGGTATCCCACACATGGTAGGGCTTCGCGACTGCGGAAGCGACAGAAATGCCTCTTTTGGACACCAAGTTTTGTGGGGCCACAATAGAAGGGGCAGCCGCGCGTTTAGTGGATGTGGAGTGGGAGCGCGGGCGGCGGGGGATGTCAGAAGCGTGCACGATTGCTGGCTGCCGGAAGCTGTTGGCCCGGGGTCTTCTCCCTGTGATCTCGTGGCCGGTCTGAAATGATGGCCGCAATTCCGAACCGGGTGTGTCGTTCAACCGCTCGGTCGAGGTAAGGCTGGCGGAGGTGTCGGGATCCTGGTCAATGCTGTCCACACTGACGAGCTCGGACAAGACCGCCAAGGCCGCCTTGGCGGGGTCTTGGGCTGGATCGCGTCGTTCTTTAATTACGGTGGGCTCGGGGCTGTCGTCCGCGTCGGCAAATGGCTCGGTTGATTGTAGCAGCCGCTGCATCACCCTGCGCGAACCCACGGAAGGGTTATGACAAAAACTACGTGGTTACGAAACTTACATTTCGACTATATCTTCATAATCCGATGAGGCTGGGACATAAACTCAAGAGAAGATGTGCTCATGAATCTCACGCGGGGGTACGTAAAGAGACAGAAGAATCCACGTCTTTCATTTCTCACTTAACGAAGAAAACAGCGTACGTGCATTAGGAATGTATAAGGTCAAGATCGATGATGATGACTTGCCTCTGCCGAGCGATGTCGATGGCCTTGAGCTCCGGCAGCGGCCTTTTCACTCCCTCCATGGTAGTATGGGTATCTAGGCCAGCCGGCGACAATTACGCCAATCCCATTCCTTACCCTCTCCGCCACGGAGTAGAGCAGAAGAGACATGCGACTTCCTTGAACCCTGATGGCCAAGCTGCTTGGAGCATATGCGAGCTAATGAGCAGTTATTATTTTTATCAGTTCAACCTCGCAATTCCCAAGTGCAATACTACAAACACGTTGCACCATGCTCGTTAACCTCTTACTGAGTGACGCAGCCTGACAATATCTAGTCATGCAGGCGTTGTGAAGTCAATCTTCTGCCGAATTGTTAACTGCCCAATCATACACAGGCATTTATCAGTTCGCCTCTTTCCCTGAATAAAGTCGGACTCGCGCGTTTGAGAAAGCTGACCATTTTCATCACGAGCTCCATTTTTGCACTCGCGCAGTCGCGCGCCGTTGCCTTTGGTTGACAATTGCTGACAGCGAACACCAGCTGGTCCATCGTGCATGTAATTACAGTACAAGCAGGAGCAAGGAGATCTATCGATATTTGTCAACCACGCGATGACAACGCACCTTGAATGGCGAATAGAACCACACTGGTACTGTATGACTAGGCTACTTTCAATAGCGCGTGGTCCACGTCCAGCGCGGCGTCCGACCTGGCAAACGTAAGTTACAGTAGCCTATAGTCGTGAGAGGTTGATTATACTTAGCAGTTAGCACCGGCAACGATCCTCCTACGGTGATGCCCGAGGGCGTTGTTTATTGGTTCATAGTTGTATGCAATTTCCCGTTTCTGCAGTTCTGCACAATCTTGCAAGCAGGAATGCGTATGCCCGGGCCGGCCAGGGCGTGAAGGCTCGCGTCAACGCATCTGGGATCTCCCATCGATCACGCGGCGCGCGCCGTGGCACGGTGGCAGGCAGAAAAAAGCCGTTGGTGGATGGCAGCAGGGAGTAAAAAATGGCGGTGTCACACTACAGGCGAGAACACGGTAATGCCGACACGATTAAAAGAAGTTAAAGCATAGCAACGTCAAATAATGCCGTGAAAATTACACGCTGTCTGCTCCACGCTTTGACTAAATCGGCTGATGGTGTTTGACATCAATTGAAATGGTCAAGCCCCGCAGGAAGCCGCGCACGAAAGCGTTAGACGAGTGCGACTCACCGCCGGCGAAATGTGCACAGGACGGCACTACCGGTGTCGTTGCAGCCAATTGTCCAAAGCCCAGCAGTGCGCTGAAAGCCTTCGTTGCTCAACGTGCAAAACGCCCTGGTAACGATTCTGCATACGGCTTTCGCTGCGGGGTCTGCAGCGGTTTCGACGATCCGTTGGTGTGCTGCACGGCGTGCCGTGACGTCTTTCACCTCCATTGCGTCGGGCTCAGCGCGGTTCCCGCCGGGGATTGGGTATGTGCGTCTTGTGAGCAGGGGTGCCTCGAGTGCTTCAGCTGCAGGCTGCCTGTGAAAATTGGCCACGATTTGGTGGCCTGCAGCCATGTGTCCTGCGCCAAAGTGTATCACCGCGCCTGTGCGCGCAAGCTCTTGCAAGCGCCACTGCCACAAGAGACGACTTCCGTGATGGAGCAGGCAATGCCCGTCTCTGTCCCCACACCCGTGGAGCCCGAACTGGGTCGCGGTAAAACCAAGAAACACTATTGCGCATCGTCCGACGTCGTCCAAGAGTCGCGCGACGCCGCTCGGGCGGCAGAGAGCGACAGCAGTTTCACGACCGCGTCCGTCGGCACGATATTGCCGGCGAATCCACGGCAGAACGGTGCCATTATGGACACAACTCGAGGCTCCTTGTACATCCGCACTCCCGCCTTTGCGCGCGCCAAGTCCAGGAGGGGCGGGTGTGACAAGCGAAGCAAATGCAAGCCTAACGACGAGCAGGGTTCCCCCATGGCCCACGTGTCCTCCCCCCCAACTACCGACTCGACCCAGAAGGGCACCCCGCTGGCGCGCTCATCCCCTGGCCGAGCGACTCGCAGGAAAGCCAGCATTGCGACCATGGAGCGCGCCAGCATTGCGACCATGGAGCGCGCCAGAATTGCGACCCTGGAGCGCGCCAGCACGCCAACTGCCGGGGGTTGCGCCAGCACAACGGGGGCCGCGGCGGGTGCCAGCATTACAACCTTGCAGCGCGCCGGCAGCGGCCGCTGTGGGAGACCCCAGGGCCCCACCCAGCCGGACAACGTCACACCCGTGGTGGCGGCCAGTCCAAAGAGGCGGGGGCGGACTCCCAAGGATAGTAACGATAATGCTGGTCGCGTTCACGAGGGGTTGGCACCGGTGTCAGTGGCACGTGGCAGGGTGGGCACGGCTACCACCAAGGAAGCTGGTGCAGGGGGGTTGCCGCTCGCCGCCACGGTGACAAGTGGCGGCACCGCGGTGGGCCGTGGTGAGGCCGCCACGTTTGCCAGCACCCAGGACGGAACGCCCCCCGACAAGCTGGATGGTGTCGACTCTGTGGTGAGCATCATCGTGGCATCTGCAACCGCAAGTATTACCAACGAGCAGCATCCCAACCAGCAATACCGTGTCGCCGGCAACACCGTCATCGGCAATACCACCGGCCCGTTGGCGGGCTCCGGCCTAGACAGTGCCATTGTCGGAAAGGATGGGGCAGCTGCTCCCATCTTCCTCTCTGCCTTGGCACGCAATGACAACAAGGATTCTCCTGGGGAAGAAGCAGAGGGTCCCTACCTGTTTTGGGAGCTCGATGGGACCCGTTACGTGTGCCCGCATCACACGTGCTGCGTGTGCGAGAGCTATGGGGCCGGCCGCGGGCGCAAGCCCTACGGCGGCCGCGGGCGCAAGCCCTACGGCGGCCGCAAGCAGAAGCACAGCGCCGGGGGGCCGATGCGCCGCTGCAAGGACTGTCCCAAGGGTTACCACCTCGGGTGCGTGCCCAACGACACTCCGCTCATCGAGGACATGCCCGGGTGGCTAAGCTGCCTGGCCCACGAGGATGATTTCAAGAGGAGGGCCGGGGGGTGGGGGTCGCTAGGGGGTGTTTTGGGTCGAGCGCCTGGTGGTCTCTCATTGGGGGGAGGGGCGGGAGGGAGAGCGAATGCCAGCAGTATGGGGGGGGGGGGGGGGAAGGGCATGAGGGCGGTGCAAGCCCGTGGTTGAAGGCCGGTGCGGTGTTGGCTAATCTTCCTTGTCCCGATATAGTGACGGACTTCAAGCTTCCCGAATCGATTCAGGCTATCATGGGGGGCCTCCAGGGCGCCCCACCCCCCTACGTCCACATCCGCCGCAACCAGTACTTGACAGGGCGGCGCCCGGGTGGCGGGGGTGGCGCCGGACGCAAGCGCAAGGACAAGGAGGACGAAGACGAGGAGCACTGCGCGTGCACGGCACAGAGCTGCGCCGTGGGCGACTGTGTTTGCCGCAGCTTGCTCACAGCGTGCGCATCGACATGTGCGTGCGGGCCAGACTGCACAAGGGACATGTTCCGGAGGCCCAAGATGCCCCGCATCGAGGTGAAGGGGGGGGGGGGGGATATGGGGGGGACATAACTGGGGGGTGGGGGGCAGGGGCAGGGGCAGGGGATCAATACTGGATACTTTTAAGAAAAGGATGTGATGATAGCAAAAGGGAAGTGTTACGTGGCTCTTCAAAAGGATGTGATGATAGCAAAAGGGAAGTGTCACGTGGCTCTTCAAAAGGATGTGATGATAGCAAAAGGGAAGTGTTACATGGCTCTTCAAAAGGATGTGATGATAGCAAAAGGGAAGTGTCACGTGGCTCTTCAAAAGGATGTGATGATAGCGAAAGGGAAGTGTTACGTGGCTCTTCAAAAGGATGTGATGATAGCAAAAGGGAAGTGTTATGTGGCTCTTCAAAAGGATGTGATGATAGCAAAAGGGAAGTGTTATGTGTCTCTTCAAAAGGATGTGATGATAGCAAAAGGGAAGTGTTACGTGGCTCTTCAAAAGGATATGATGATAGCAAAAGGGAAGTGTTACATGGCTCTTCAAAAGGATGTGATGATAGCGAAAGGGAAGTGTTACGTGGCTTTTCAAAAGGATGTGATGATAGCAAAATGGAAGTGTTACGTGGCTTTTCAAAAGGGTGTGATGATAGCAAAAGGGAAGTGTTACGTGGCTCTTCATGTTTATGTTGTCCCAGATGTATGTATAGTTTCACGTGCACATGCAGTCCCAGATGTAGCTGATATATAATCTCAGAAGCCTAGCTATGAGTAATGGTTTACCGTGCAGTACACTAGTAAACCAATGCCATGTTGACTGGCTATTCGTCAAGTGATTGGCTTTGGGCCTTTGCGAACGGCATGTGAATGAGTGGGTGCAGCGCATTGGAATCCATGTTAGCTTCATTGAGCAAGCGCCTATCAACATTTTCCTAATCATTGGAAATAATTATCTCTTCATTAAGCAAGCGTCTACCAACCTTTTCCTAATCCAACCCCCTCGTTTTGCTTATGGCAAACAAAAATCTTCTTTCTTTCCTCTTCCCCTTGCTAGGAAATCAGTTCAGGTATCGGCAGGGGCAGTCACTCCTGCCACTCCTGTAGGCCCGCTGCCGGCCACCAGTTCAAACACCTGCTGCGCTCGCATACCTTAGATAGCTACCATGTCCCGTCACGTTTCTCCTGCGTGCCAGTCGCAATATCTAGTAAGTGGTCTGCCGCTCATGTTTCGGGTCCACGGCCTCGTTGTGTGCCACCCTCAACGCATGGTAGAAAAATGCATCGCCGCTCGCCTGTTGTTTTCGCTCGTGTGGCTGCTCATGTCTCTGGCTCGTGGGTTTTGCGTTGCCTCAGCCGCCAGCCCATCATCTGCCACTCCAGTGCAACCACTTTACCGTGCACACTCAAACAACAACAACGACAACAACATAAAGATGTTTTCCATGCTCCTGCATGCGCTCCATCAGGCCCTCCAAGGTGCCACTCGCCTCTCCCACTTCACCCTCTTTTTTTCCCCCTTTCCTACTTCCTTTCATGCCATCAGCCAGGTTTTCAAGGCCCCGCTTATCTTTACCTATCAACCTTTTTCTTTCTGTTCCCTGTCTGTGTCCTTTCTGCGCACATCGCCAGATCTCCATGGCCCGCTCAGCTCTCTTACGTCCCTTTTTCCTTCCACCTTTCTGTTTTGTGGCCTTGCTGTGTCCCGGGTGCCAGTTAATTACATGCTCCACTAGCTGATTGCGGTAAGGATCCATCACTAGCACGCCACTCTAATAGCCAACCAATGCCGCAAGGCTTAAGTATCCTCCGCTCCTGCGTGCTGTCCGGCAGGTCTTCAAGACGCCCCTGTGCGGCCACGGCGTGCGTGCACGGCAAGACATCCCCGAGGACACCTTCATCATCGAGTACGTGGGCGAGGTGATCGATGACGCCGAGTGCGAGGCGCGCCTGTGGCAGCGCAAGGCCGCGGGGGAGGTCAACTTCTACCTGTGCGAGCTGAGCCGCGAGATGGTGATCGACGCCAGCCTTAAAGGGAACCTGTCGCGCCACATCAACCACGGGTGCGACCCCAACTGCCGCATCGAGAAGTGGAACGTTGGGACGGAGCTGCGCGTGGGCGTGTTTGCGTGCCGCGACATCAAGCAGGGGGAGGAGCTCAAGTACGACTACAAGTTTGACAGCTACGGGCCCGAGCAGGCATGCCACTGCGGCGCAGCGATCTGCAGGGGCACCCTGGGGGCCAAGCCAATCACGCGCAGGCCGACCACGATCCGCGAGCGCGTGGGGGCGGCGATTCGGGACAAGGTCGAGGCGGTCCTTGCAGCGGGGGCCTTGGGCGCGGGCAAGGGCAAGGGGAAGGGGAAGTTGCCGGGCGTCTGCGCATGGAGGGACGGGGCGGTGCTTGCCGGGCGGCTAGACAAGCGGCTGGTGAACCAGGCAGTGCAGGTGGGTCAGGTTGGTAGGTGTCGGAATATTATATATTGAGTAGCGTCAATAGACACTGTATGGGTCGATGGATACTGTATGAGCCACTAGATAGTTCATGAGCAGCCTTTATTATATATTGAGTAGCGTCAATAGACACTGTATGGGTCGATGGATAGTGTATGAGCCACTCGATAGTTCATGAGCAGCCTTTATTATATATTGAGTAGCGTCAATAGACACTGTATGAGTCGATGGATACTGAATGAGCCACTCGATAGTTCATGAGCAGCCTTTATTATATATTGAGTAGCGTCAGTAGACACTGTATGAGTAGATGGATACTGTATGAGCCACTCGATAGTTCATGAGCAGCCTTTATTATATATTGAGTAGCGTCAATAGACACTGTATGGGTCGATGGATACTGTATGAGCCACTCGATAGTTCATGAGCAGCCTTTATTATATATTGAGTAGCATCAATAGACACTGTATGAGTCAATGGATACTGTATGAGCCACTCGATAGTTCATGAGCAGCCTTTATTATATATTGAGTAGCGTCAATAGACACTGTATGAGTCGATGGATACTGTATGAGCCACTCGATAGTTCATGAGCAGCCTTTATTATATATTGAGTAGCGTCAGTAGACACTGTATGAGTCGATGGATACTGAATGAGCCACTCGATAGTTCATGAGCAGCCTTTATTATATATTGAGTAGCGTCAATAGACACTGTATGGGTCGATGGATACTGTATGAGCCACTCGATAGTTCATGAGCAGCCTTTATTATATATTGAGTAGCGTCAATAGACACTGTATGAGTCGATGGATACTGAATGAGCCACTCGATAGTTCATGAGCAGCCTTTATTATATATTGAGTAGCGTCAGTAGACACTGTATGAGTCGATGGATACTGTATGAGCCACTAGATAGTTCATGAGCAGCCTTTATTATATATTGAGTAGCGTCAGTAGACACTGTATGAGTCGATGGATACTGAATGAGCCACTCGATAGTTCATGAGCAGCCTTTATTATATATTGAGTAGCGTCAGTAGACACTGTATGAGTCGATGGATACTGAATGAGCCACTCGATAGTTCATGAGCAGCCTTTATTATATATTGAGTAGCGTCAGTAGACACTGTATGAGTCGATGGATACTGTATGAGCCACTCGATAGTTCATGAGCAGCCTTTATTATATATTGAGTAGCGTCAATAGACACTGTATGGGTCGATGGATACTGTATGAGCCACTCGATAGTTCATGAGCAGCCTTTATTATATATTGAGTAGCATCAATAGACACTGTATGAGTCAATGGATACTGTATGAGCCACTCGATAGTTCATGAGCAGCCTTTATTATATATTGAGTAGCGTCAATAGACACTGTATGAGTCGATGGATACTGTATGAGCCACTCGATAGTTCATGAGCAGCCTTTATTATATATTGAGTAGCGTCAGTAGACACTGTATGAGTCGATGGATACTGAATGAGCCACTCGATAGTTCATGAGCAGCCTTTATTATATATTTAGTAGCGTCAATAGACACTGTATGGGTCGATGGATACTGTATGAGCCACTCGATAGTTCATGAGCAGCCTTTATTATATATTGAGTAGCGTCAATAGACACTGTATGAGTCGATGGATACTGTATGAGCCACTAGATAGTTCATGAGCAGCCTTTATTATATATTGAGTAGCGTCAATAGACACTGTATGGGTCGATGGATACTGTATGAGCCACTCGATAGTTCATGAGCAGCCTTGGTACGAAATTTTACTATGGCCTTTGGTGAGTGCTTCCACAGCAGGGCATAAATTTCGTAATTTCCAGGGTTCTTGATACTCAAACTTGTCAAAGTTTTGCGTCGTTATTACCAAAAGAGTTGTTGTGTTCGTCCATCTCATCATGCGGCCTGCAGCTCATGTGTTAGAGTGGCCTCTGGCTGCGAGCTGTTTGTTTTGGCTCGTCTGCCCTCAGCTCTGTGAATGACCACCCAGGCCCAGGGTAGAATGAATAGCCGGCGATCAAACGCGAAAAACTTTGTACAATGCACTTGCATATCAGCTTTTCTCACCCACTTTCCTTCCAGGGGACCGCTGCCCTGAATGTGGCCGAGTGCGGTTTCCTCTGATCTCCTGCTCCCTCCCTCTCTCACTTTCAAGTTTGCCTGTTCTCTTGCTCTTGCTAGTGGGCCCTCATCCTTAACCGCTGCCACCCTACCTTGGCAAGTCCTTTCTGTGGCGTTTCCCCTCCCCAGGGCGTTGCAACTGAAACAACAAATGGCGCTGGTCCCCACGCGATGGCTGCCACATGCCATGCAGGTCTACTGGCCGTCGGATGGGGAATTCTTCCGTGGGATCGTGACCGCCTATGACGCCAAGACGGGGATGCACAAGGTGTGCTACGAGGACGGGGACACCGAGGACCTGGTGATGTCCCAGGAGCAGTTCCAGGTGTTCACCAGGGCGCCGCGCGGGCCGCGGCCAAAGGCATGGCGAAAGCCCGCGGTGGCGGCCACAAAGGTCCAGACGAAGGAGATAGGGAAGGAGAGCGCGGGGAAGAAGAAGAAGTTGAAGCAGCAGCTGATCACGGAGCTGCTTCCCCGCGTCGTGAAGGGGGGGCGGAGCGCTGTGCGCGTGACGGCAAAAGGGAATAAGCCACACAGGAACAGGCATGCCTAGGGAAGTTTGTGCCAAGGCAGCCCATGAAGCATTGCTGCAGCTCGTGGTAGAGATGTGATAAGGTGTGGGTTTCTCACGACCAATCTGTCAAGGTATCCATCATGCCTTGCTAGAGGATCGGCTCAAGTATGGCTGCCGCATTCAGTTTGGGCAACACATTGGCACCATATCTGTAGTTTGAGCTAAAGCCACAGGGCTCTGAGGATATTTATGACTAGAGTTTTGCAAGCCAGGGGCATCTTTAGATGGCAGGCTTGCCGAAGTATACGGTTATGTGCGCTAGTAACATGTATCCTCACTTACGTTTACACGCAGCCCTATATACCAGCATGGGACTGGTCTTCCTAGTACTATTAGGCAAGTCTGTTAAATTTCCCTTGCTAATGTGTCAGATCCGTGTGGAAAGGTTCCCAAGGGGGCAGCGTTCGGCAGAGTCCTGCACACAACTCATGCAGGAAATCTCGAGTGATCTCTTAATGTAATTTTGAATACGGTCTGAATTCGATGTGAAAAATAATTCAAACATTTATTTTTCCTCTGAATATCGCGCAGAGCAAAGGGCATCTTCATGTATTAAGTTCTGGTTTTAATTAGCACATTCCTCCTAGGACAGTGCTCACGTGTCTAGGCCTAGCCTATCACAGATCAAAAGTCCAGCGGCGGCAACCTTGCCGCGCGCAGCTCCAGGGGCCTGCCATGTGAGTACAGAGCACCCGGACGCTGCGTGACTCTTGGTGCCAGCCAGTCTTTCTGATGCATGCCTACCTGATCTGTGTGGGATAGGTACCCAGCTAGCCTAGCTGGCAGGAGGCCTAATTACTGTACGGGTGCGCGGGCCCTGCATGGGTAAGTTCCCCTAAATCAGTAACCCACATGCAGGCCCTGGGAAAGGACGTCAATTAATTAATTAACTTATTAATAAATTACATAATTAAATCAATTTTAATTAATTAATTAATTAATTAATGTATTAATTAATGTATTAATGTAAACGTGACTGCGTCACGTGAGTATGAGTCATCAGTGGGAGGGGAACATGGGATGGAATCGTAGATAGAGTCTTTGTATACATCAGGGTATGCCTCGTATTTCGGACGAGATTAGGCAGCGTAGGATAGCACATTTGTAGGACACCTTGCTCGCACCAGCCAGGTCGACACCGCCCTTGGTCTGGCAGGCCCCCAGCGGCTTGGCCAGCCAGGGCGGCATATTCTGACCTGGCCTGGTCCCAAGGGCATTCCCCAAAGGGTAGGGAAACATGTCACGAACTACATCCCGAGATGTTGCTGGATCGACGACCTAGTGGTCCCAGCCCAGTTTGAACACCGCATCCACTCTCTCTCCCTTCTTTGGACTGCCATGCAGAACAAGACGCGGTGGCAGAAGATTGTCAAGGCTCACACGCCAGCCCCTGTGGGCAAGCCACCTCCCCCCAAGCGGAGGACGGGCGTTTTAATTGATGAGTAGTGTAGTTAATAGGGTTAGATCTAGACTAGATAGCTTAGAGTTAGGATAGTTCGATTACGCGGCTCCTTCCACTCAACCCATCCATCAAGGAATATGTGCTACATGATCTCCCAATGGAGGCATGTTATAATTTAATTTAGTTTACTTTAATGGGATGGAATGCCGGATGATGCTAGCTATCTAGTAGTTTCTAGTTACAGGGTTGTGGGCACCACGGCCCGAATCGCTATGAATGCCAAACTGGGTCACAAGCGTAGCCCCTACAGACTTCGTCCCCCCCACTTCAATGGTCGTCCTCGCAGTAGTAGGGAAGCGAACTGCCGAGCAACTTGAAGCGGCCTGAAGTAGGGTAATTGACCTCGGTGTCGTCTATAAGAGGCGGAGTGGGGGCGGGGGCCCGGCCAGGCCGAGACGGCCAGGGCCTCCGTTTTGGGGCTGATTTCGAGACTTACAGCGGCCCGAGCCGCGAGCGCCAGGCATTCCAGCCAAAGTTGGGCAGACTCCAGCTGCTCAATGAGCGTGATGTCGTCGGCATATTAAAACATGAGGCAGCTAGTAAATTCTGCCAGTTGGTCGGCCCCCTGTCCCCCAGCTCGTTCGTGATCACTAGGCTAATTAAGGGCACGGCCAGCTGAATGATCTAGCAAAGCGGGCACGTGCCTGGCGCAGAGCATAATAAGCCACTATGTAAAACGTAAATAAACAGGTACGGCGACAGGGGCGCAAAACTGCCCGGCAGACGCCGCCCGGTCTGCATGCGAGCCGGTGGTTTTGGATTCCCAGGATGACGATGTTCGTCATCGATGCAGAAACCAATAACATTGGAGACGTCCGGTTAAGAATTCCATTGGTTTGGTTCCGCGGTAGCCGTTTGGCTTGGATTTGTTCAAGTCTGGGTACCAGCCGGTGTGAAGTGCCGCACCGGATGCTAGTATATCCTACTCTATACGACGCTCTTGATGGGTTCCAGCCAGGCTTGGACATCCTTAACGTGAAAGAGCACGGCGGGGTTAGACCTGGTTATCGCCTTGCCCGGACCTGATTTATGCGGATGACACCACCCTCATCGAGAGCCCCGAGCACATTCAGACCTGGCTGGACTGTCTGGGCCTGGAGGCGCGGGCGGTGGGGTTGGAGATTAGTGTCAAAACCGAGGCGATGGTGATTGGGGCTTCCAGTACACCGCCGCTGCCGCGCCTGCTCGATGGGACAGAGGTCCCGTTCCGCGACCGCTTCAAGCTGTTGGGGAGCTGGCTTCCTGACACTGCCGACGATGTGGACACCCGCATCGGCCTTGCCTGGGCCAAGCTCCGTTCGCTCAAACCCTCAGTACTGGCGCTCGAAGGGCCTCAGTGGGTGAGCACCGCAAGCGCATGCTCTTCAAGGTCCTCGTCCTCACGGTGCTCACGTATGGCGCCGAGGCGTGGACAATCCCACTCAAACTGGCAGCTAGGCTAGACGGCACGGTTTACAGGATGCTCCGACAGGTCCTTAACGTTGGGTTTTCCGAGCGTCCGTCATCAGAGTCTTTGTATCATGGCATGCCCCGTATTTCGGACGAGATTAGGCAGCGTAGGATAGCATTTGTAGGACACCTTGCTCGCACCAGCCAGGTCGACACCGCCCTTGGTCTGGCCGGCCCCTATAGCGGCTTGGCCAGCCAGGGCGACACATTCTGACCTGGCCTGGCCCCGAGGGCATTCCCAAAAGGGTCAGGAAACATGTCACGACCTACGACCAGATGTTGCTGGACGACCTAGTGGTCCCAGCCCAGTTTGAGCACTCGCATCCACTCTCTCTCCCGTCTTTGGACTGCCATGCAGGACAAGACGCGGTGGAAGAGGATTGTCAAGGCGCACACGCCCGACCCTGTGGGCAAGCCCCCTCCCCCCGGCAAGAGGAGGCGGCGTTTTGATGAGTAGTGTAGTTAGGATTTTCTAGACTAGATAGCTTAGAGTTAGGATAGTTCGATTACGCGGCTTCCTCCACCCCATCCATCATGGAATATATGCTACATGATCTCCCAACGGAGGCATGTTATAATTTAATTTAATTTTAATTTACGACACTTGTGGCTGAATATTCACTTTTGTAGTATGTTCAGTCTAGCTACCACGTTGGTAGATATATTGGACGGCACAGTCATTATGTTATGATGACTGAGTGTCGCGCGTCAATCATTATTGTATTGCTGCCGTGCAGACTGATTTGATTGATGCGCACACGCGTCGACGCTCATATGCATAGCCTGCATGAGCGCGCCGGCTAAAGCCTGAAATGTGTTGTGACCAGCAGGCAGGATCGGCATGCAGCACATACGATTTCAATTAAAATTAAAAATTAAATTATAACATGCCTCCGTTGGGAGATCATGTAGCACATATTAATTCCTTGATGGGTGCATGGTGGAAAGGGGCCGGAGAGCCGCGTAATCTAACGATCCTAACGCTAATCTAGTCTAGAAAAATCCTATCTGTACTCGTCAAAACGCCTCCTCCTCTTGGGGGGAGGGGGCTTGCCCACAGGGTCGGGCGTGTGAGCCTTGACAATCTTCTGCCACCGCATGATTCTTGTTCTGCATGGCAGTCCAAAGACGGGAGAGAGAGTGGATGTGGTATTCAAACTGGGCTGGGACCACTAGGTCATCCAGCAACATCTGTACGTAGTACGTGACATGTTTCCCTACCCTTTTGGGAATGTCCTTGGGGCTGGCCAGGCCAGGTCAGAATGTGCCGCCCGGGCTGGCCAAGCCGCTGGGGGCCGGCCAGACCAAGTGCGGTGTCGACCTGCATGCATGGCTAGTGCAAGCAAGGTGTCCTACAAATGCTATCCTACGCTGTCTAATCTCGTCCGAAATACGAGTCATGCCCTGATACAAAGACACTGATGATGGGCGCTTGGAAAACCCTACGTTCAGGACCTGTCGGAGCATCCTGTAGACTGTGCCGTCTAGCCTTAGTAGCTGCCATGCAGTGTGGGTGTGATTGTCCACGCCTCGGCGCCATACATGAGCACCGTGAGGACGAGGACCTTGAAGAGCATGCGCTTGCGGTGGTCGCCCAGGCCCTTGGAGCGCCAGTAGGTGTTGAGCGAACGAAGCCGAGCCCAGGCCAGGCCGATGCGGGTGTCCACATCCTCGGCGGTGTCACTGGAGCCAGCTCCCTAACAGCTCGAAGCGATCACGGAACGGGACCTCCGTCCCATCGAGCAGGCGCGGCAGCGGCGGTGTACTGGAGGCCCCAATCACCATCGCCTCAGTTTTGACACTAATCTCCAACCCCACCGCCCTCGCGCCTCCAGGCCCAGACATGCAGTCCAGCCAGGTCTGAATGTGCTCGGGGCGCGCGATGAGGGTGGTGTCATCCGCATAAATCAGGTCGGCCAGGCGGTAGCCAGGTCTAACCCCGCCATGCTCTTTCTCATTATAAGGATGTCCAAGCCTGGCTCGAACCCCTTGAGAGCAGTAAAGCGCGCACGTGCTCGACGCATGACGTGATCCACGACAATAATGAACAGGTATGGGGACAGGACACAACCTTGCCACACCCCGGCGTGGTGAAGGGGGAATGGTGGGGTGGTGCCTTCCGCAGTCCGCACTACTGCCTGTGAGCCCTCATACAGTCGGCTTCACGATTTCAATGCTGTATTGCTGGGAATCTGGCCACGAGCCACGAGCCACGAGCGGACATGGCTGACGGCGGAGCTCAGAACTTTTGCGTCTGAGCCCCCAATTCAGTCAGGCTACTTGCATCAGATGCGTCTTTTCAAGACGCATCCGCTAGTATAATCCGACGGTTATACGGCTGTAACGCATTATTTTGAAAATGCCACCAAAACGCAGCCTTGACAAGCAAATTTAGCTGTCGTCGGCATTCCCGTCGCCAGCAGCACGTGCGACATCAACTCGATCCTGCGGACGCCAACCTTTTCGCGCTGATTGAAGCTCTCCCCCCCGGTCTGCCTCCCTCGACGCAATGCTCTACGCCAAATTCGTCGCCCATTCCCAAGAAAACCCGAACTTCCCATACCAAATGGGATGTCCGCCGCTTCGGCGCCGGCCAGCGGGATTTTTGCATCTTGGAAATCTTTACGCTCACGAAGGAACAATGTGACGATGTTATCAAGTTCCTGGCCCGCCATGACGAACTTTTCCTGCCTACCCCTGGCGACAAGGTCACCAAGCCCGCCTGGGAATGGCTGCTTCAAGAACCGGAGGCGTACTTGAAGGCAGTCATCATGTGCAGCTACCTGCGCTGCGACGCCCAGGACATCACCCAGATTGGCTACGCTGGCCTCAGGAGCCTCCTGCATGAGCGCAGACGGGCAGCCACAGCAGCTGCAGCATCCCCGCAGAGCAGCACCTCCGCGCCCAGCACTGTCAGACTCCATCCGAGCCGGCTGCAGTGGCGGAGCATGCAGCTGGCGCCGATGGCTGAGCAGCTCGCCGCCCTGAACGCGCCTGACGACCCACTCAACACTCTCTCGGCCAAGGTCAACAACATTGAAGCCAGAGTCGCACTCAGTAAGCTCCAGCCTCAGTTTACTGCTACGCAAGAGCACATTGCCACCAAAGTTTCCGAGGCCACAGCCACTGTGACCACCCGCCTTATAACCAGGTGGAAGGCCGAGTCGGCCAAGGCACCGTGAAACTTGAGGCAGTTGCTACCAAGGTAGACGCCCTGGCCACGGCAGGTCCCCGAGATCGCCGAGCGAACGGCCACCATCGCCGCCCAACCTGCTGGTATAGGGCTAGCGATGACCCCTCGACTCGCGCCTCCTGGGCGGACCTGCTCAAGAGCCAGGCATCCTCTACCACGACCGCCATCACCACCAAGCTCCAGGAGCTGGAAGACACGCGCCGCGAGGCCGCTGACCGCGACCGTCGCCGCTGCCAGGTCATCCTCAGCTAGGCGCTTCGACATGCCGCCGGAGGAGACCCCAGACTCTCTTCTCGACGAGCTGAAGAAACAGCTCTTGGCGTGCATGCAGCTGCCAGGTGCGGCACTGCAGGGCGCCTACCGCCTGCCCCATCCACGGGCCAAGGCTGGGCCCCCTCCAGTGGTCCTCACCTTCAGCGACATCACAGCCCGAGTTCGGTTCAGGACTCTCTCGCCGCAAGAAGCTGGTGGACACCTCCTGCATGGTCGCTTGACGACGATCGACCTGACGCCAGCCCAGCAGCAGCATGCAACGCCGCGATCAGTGGCCCGACTACATCCGCCACAAGACCAACCCCGAGAAGCCCCAAGTGTACTGGCGGGGCGGGGACCTCTATGTCAACAAGAAACTGTGGAAGCCCCCCCGGGCTTCCCCGGGATAGAGCACTCAAGCTAGTTGTCTAGATGGGGGCAATCGATGATGGGATAGCTTATTATAGGCATTACAGCACTTGAAACGATATTAGCGCACAGCGTTATAGTACCTTCATTGAATTAGCTCTGGCACCTTGTGGCCATCATGCAGCTTGCGCCGTTAGCCGACGTGTTGAGCCCACCTCACATTTGTAGCATAAGCTATGCGTCAGCCTACCTATGGTATTGCAATGGTTGTATTGCACCCACAGTGTTGCGCCCCGGCATGATGCACCATGCCGTGGAGAGAGCGCTCTGTGCAGCCTGCCGGCGCCCACCTGCGGCAGTGAGAGAAGCTAGGGCGCCCTCCCTCCTTCTCGCTGTGTATATAGGGTTGAAGGTTCCGTTACTCTGTATCAGAGTGCAATCATACGCCGTATAATACGGTATAATACGGTATAATACGTAATACGCTGGCTTTGAGCGTATGATTTTTCATACGTAATACGTTTTAGCGCATAATGACGTATTATACCGTATTATACCGTATAATGCCGTGTTTTCCGCGTTTTTTTTACGTTTTGCGCGGCTAGGATGCCAGAACGACAGGGCAACGATTTGAAGCAACAGATTTCGTATCTCTACTAAGTACTGACCCGTCTGAACTTTCACAATTCGACGCGATCTTATTTTGAAATTGTGGTGCACAGTGCGCGCACCGTGCGGAGGTGGCCATGGCGACGTGCGTTCCGTTAAAATATGGCTAATCCGGCGGGCGACAGGCGAAAAAATTAAGCCGATGGTTAAAAGTGATGTTCTATTATGATGTTTCATAGCAAGATCTGCACTATTTGCAAATTCGCTGCCTTTGTTGTTACAGATTTGCACGGGGGTCTCATCCAACAATTTGGCCGCGATGAATAATCTAGCATGTGTGCCTGCGACGGTAGAACTCGATATTCGTGGGTTATTTTGATGCAGCAAGAGCCGTTTAGTAACGGACACCATGAAAATAACCTAAGCATCTTCGATCTGCGGCCATTTCCTGTCATTTCTAAAATGATTTCGTTCAGGCCTGCGCGATCCGCGGTTTATCCATCCATGGCTGGCTGGCTTTTCTTGCGCGCCTGGGTAGGAAATAATGCCGGCCGTGGTACGTTGATTTGCCGCATGTCACCGCCCAGTCTGTTTGCGCTCTTAATGAACCTGGCATGAAACTTTTTGCGCCGTTTCTGGGCTTTTCTTGCTATTTTGTTCTCCACTTGTTGCAGTTGTGCTATCAGATTTTCCGCAGCTTTCAATGGTTTTCCTTACGCTGCGTATGCCATGCTTCCTAAAGCTACCCAGAATTGATCGGGCAGTTATCTGGCTTTGCTACGCTTCCTGTATGGAGGTTTTCACACGGTAGACATTCTATATTGCGTAGTCAAGGACCCTAGCTGCCTGGGAGCGGCATCACCGTTGCAAGGAGCTGGCGAGCTCATAGACGCCTGTCATGCTCTTCAGCCTGCTGGAAAACAAGGTTGTTGTATGGAAGGTGAGAATATGTGAGTTACTTATTATCACATCCCCACCTGTTTAGCCATGTTTAACATGTTGGCCCGTTGCTGGCCCACTGCACGGTCCCCTAGTTATTGCTGGCCTTTTTACCATATATAATTACTTGCATCAAAGTGAAGGCACCCAAGTAAACATAACCAATATAAAGCCACATATATACAGTTATACACATACACACAATTATGCATGCGCACGTTTACATTCTCAGTATTACATGCAATATATCGATCGTGTCCACAATATCCACCGTATAGAGTATAGCCGAGGGTAGGGCAACCTTGGATTATGTCCAAAACAGTGTTAAAAACATGTGGATTGATGGTGGGTGTCTTAAAATGTGTAAAATCAGAGTATTCTGAGTGTGTCCGTACGAAAACGTATAATACCGTATTATACCGTATTATACCGTATTATACATTATACTCCACCGTGACCGTATAACGCGTATAACGTACGATTGCACTCTGCTCTGTATTGGCACCCACGTGACGCAGTCACGTGCTTATTAATTTATTAATTAATTGCTGGGAAATACGCACTAGTTTGGCGCGCACGTAGCCAGGTTTGACAGCGCTTATAGTGCTATGGCGCGGGATTTGCCTGTGTCATCAGCACTTTTGGAAATAGCTAAGTAAGGGGAACGAGCCTCGATGACCATGTCCAGAGGTCGTTGTTCGCTCGTTTCTCGATCTCCCTCACAACTGGTTTGGTGTCTTCATGGCCTCCGCTCCTTGTGCTCCATGTACGTATGTTCAGTCTACTGTTGGTAGATATCGGACGGCACAGTCATTATGCATGTTATGATCGATCGATGACTGAGTGCCGCGCGTCAATCATTATTGTACTGCTGCCGTGCAGACTGATTTGATTGATGCGCACTGACACGCGACGCTCATGCATAGCCTGAGTGCGCCTAACTAAGCCTGAAATGTGATGTGACCAGAAGGCCTGCAGAATTGGCAGCACACTACGATTTGCTGTATTGCTGGGAAATGCGCACGTACTCATATAGTTTGGCGCGCACGTAGCCAGGTTTGACAGCGCTAGACGCTAGTGCTATGGCGCGGGATCTGCTTGCGTCAGCAGCACTTTTGGAAATAGCTACAGCCGGGAACAAGCCTCGGCCATGGAGGTCGTTGCTCGCTCGTTTCTCTATCTCCCTCACAACTGCATGGTTTGTAATTGTCTTCATGGGGATGAAATAGTTCGAGCATGCAGCCCGGAGCAGCCCCCGTGAGTGGTTGCATGCAGTCCATAATTGCCACAATCTTGAATGGATTGACGGACATGGCAATAATGTGTTTTGTTAACTCGAGTTAAGAATGTGTGTAACATTGGGAACGATCAACATGCAGGGAAGGGGACAGCCCCGTAATGCCCTAGGTAGGCCTGTCATCGGTAGCTCAGGCGAGCCAGTAGCGCTCGATCGCTAGCGGGATGGAACTCCTGAGTAATGTCAGCTGCTCTTATAATTGCAACATTACAACTCGACAGTCTTTATTTTGTAATTCGTCATTGATCTTATTGGAATGGAAAGGTCTTTTGCTTGCTTTGATGATCAAGCAATATCTCAATGTGAAATCGGCTGGCGGGATTGTCTGTCATGAAGATGCCGGTGCCGTGACTAAGATCGACCGCACCTATCATTTTTCACCCATTTAATATCAAGGAGACAACCAGCGCATTTTTCACCCTTTTAATATAGTGGATCACACACATGAGTGCTCTATTGCTGTGGATATGTCTTCCAAGTGATAGTCTAGCTAGGACATAATGGCACGCAAACGCGACAACTGCACCATGTGTCTTGAGCATTCGACTAGGTCGATGCATGGGGGTGGAACGCCGGATGGGACTTAGAGGCTGTCCCCGAAGCCTTTTAGCCGCGAGCCGACGAGAGGGGTTGTCTATACCTATACTGGAACGACCAGGGGCAGCACGCTTGTTACGAGACTCCACACGATACTCTACACTATTGGTGTCAATAGGAACACCTTTCCCAGGGAATTAGCAGCAATTAAGCTGCCATCCGGCATCAGACGCAGCTGAACACGCTCCCCCCCCGCTACGTACCCCTGTCTCAGTTGCCGCCACGACTGTACCTCGTGATTCCAAAGCTTGCTCCTCGCCGCCAGCTGGGCAGGGGTGTAGTCCTCGTCCATGAGCACTGATGAGGGTGTCCTTTGAGCAGGCGACGGGCACCAATGACCCGTTTCTTGTCGTTCAGGGTACGTGGCCATGGTGACAAGAACCACTGGACCTGAGGCCCGCCTGGCCTAGCTGCCGGGCAGCTAGGCGTATGGCCCTGTCAATTACCACGCGGTGTCGCAGCTGCAGCACCCCCAAGAAGGCGGGACCTCGCAGCTAGTGGCTCGGTCAGAGCGTTTGTGCCGTCTCATCATTGCCCACCTCAAAGTTCTTGAGGACTGTACTGCGTTGTCTCATGATCGAGCTGTGCGCCCACGTTCTGGGACAACACTGCATGCAGTGCCAGGCTGATGTCCTATATCGCCGCGCTTGGGCTACGATGGCGTCTACAGGCTTGCCCGTCACGTCCGCGAACAGTGAACCGCTTGGGGGGGCCGGGGGGGGTGGCCATGGCCGCTTTTAATTCCAGAAAAGTGGCTTGAGTCGCAGCAGAGGCAGCAGCCATGGACTTGAGCTCTCCTCGAGGTGAGGGACTGCTGCATGCCACGCAGCAGCTCAGCGCCGGGGGTCGGCTGCGCGCTGGCAGGGCTGTCGGCGTTGGCCGCGGCGTCGGATGCGGCAGCGATGCATGGTCGCTGGCGGGTTGCAGAGTTCAGGGCAGCATGCAGCTAGTTAAGAGGCAGGAGGTGCGTTGTTGGTCGTCTTCCCATTTCAGCCACTCAGCGCGGGTCCGTCAGGCACAGCTGCGCCGGTTGCGGGATGGCGGACGTGATGTCGTCGGCGTCGTATCGGAATTTGAGGATTTGTTGCACGTCGGCGAGCGGCATGGTGCATGAAAAATGCCGGAAGGTCGGCCGATTGCAGGCGGGTCGGCCAAGGCTTGTATATTTGGTTAAAGCATGCAGATGGTGCTGAGGCGGTGGGGTTGCAGGCGCGCTGTGTTAGCCTCGCGTCATCCATGGAAGTGGCTTCCGTGGTGCGCAGCTTTTTGTGAGCAGCGGTCCGAGCGGTGTCAGCGGCAGGGCTGGCTTCCTCAAGAATGTCTTCGATCAAGCGGTTTTCCGAAGCGGGGTGTGTGGCTGTGGCCTCCATAGCTATGATTAAAATAAGTCGTATGCTATGTTGGGGATGCAGGCATGCTGTTCACGGGCGGAATGCCGCCATATCGAGCCGAAAATGATCGATATCTGCTGGGCATGCAGGCCGATGGCTGTAGCGTACGAAATCGGAGGCGATAGCTGCAGGAAATTAGATCAGCCTGTTCGTCATCAAAAGACGAGTCGAATGCAATTAACCCGAATAAATTTCATGGCCGGAGTCGAAAGTTATGAGCATTTTTGGCAGCCATAGCTCGGCATATTTTCGCGCCTACACGTAAGCCAGCCATAATTTCAATGCATGGCTATATGGGATATATATTCATTGAGAATGATAAATTACGGAGGTGAGATTGGCATGCACAACATAAGGAAAAACCCCGAAAAGAAGAAGAACTCTGAAGAAAGTAATAGTAATCTGACACGGACATCCAAGGATCACGCCAGCTTCACAAGGTAAAACTAACTACATCACAAAACTACGACACGCAGCAACATCGCTGCCGGCCCACCATGCAGGCCTGGGAGGGATCTAGACCGCATGGGTTGCAACAAACTTGGCCCGGGTGCGGCGGAATAACACATCAGCCACGGTGCGAGTGAGGGCGAGTGACAGGCGCTGCCGCCAATACGAGAACCACGTGCGGGCAGACCACGGGGCGGTCTGACCCTCGAGGTCGAGGCGGTCTTCACGGCGCTGGCAGCACTCGTGGAAAAACTCTGCTGTCTTGAGGCCCATGGCCCCGAACTCCTCAAGGACAAAGGGGATGACCCAGTGGGGCCCCACATTGCCGTAGGAGGCAAACTTGTCGCGCTCAGCCACATTGGCAGCAGCGCCGGCATTCACAGCCGCCCGGAGGATGTGGCGACCGGAGAGCGGCCGAGCCACGGAGACATCGATGAGCAGGTGGCAACCCTGCCCATCGTAGTCAAGCACGGTACGTAATGTCGGGGCGGTGGTTGGGTGAGTAGAGGGCGGCCCCATCCGCGTCCTCGCATATATATTTCAAATGAGTGCCCAACGATCTTGCGCAGTGGCGGCGCTGTCGAGCTACCTGCATGCACGCCTCCATCGATCGCGCCGACGTCAGGTCCACGCCTCGGTCCTCACCTTAGGTGAGGACCGTCTCATAATTAAAATCATTACACACCTTGAAAAGGTCATGTTTGTCCAGCTAGTTCTTGGGCGCAGGGCGGGGGGCTAGCTGCCGGCCCACATAACGAAATCCCGGAGCATGATTAATTCCCTCAAAAGCTGAGCGTGCAACCACCACGTTACACGGAACCTCTTCTAAAGCACTGGAAGACTTCCAAATGCAATCATCTTCATACTGACCAGAGTGGAGGTTTGAATGCAAGCTTTCAAACAATTAACCATGTCGTGGTGGCTCACACCCGGGCCGCCTCCTGGTTTGTCTGTAATATGGCGGCAGATGGTTCGCAAGGATAGATGGCAAGTAGTGATGAAGGAGACCACCCCCAACTCTGTGGGGGCTCCGCGTGTGACCCAGTTTGGCATTCATAGCGATTCAGGCCGTGGTGCCCACAACCCTGTGACCAGTCCTGAACTAGATGCTCACGTGACGCAGTCACGTGTACATTAATTAATTACTCAATGTCGTGGTGGAACCTAAGGCATAATGCTTCAGAGCCGTTGGATTAGCCTCAACAACTATTATGTACAGTGGTTGTTTTCCCTGGCCATGTTTTACCCAAGTCAAAATAAAATTTTCCCTATATATTCTAAACCCTATCCATAACTATTCCTGAACCAAGATCCAGGAATTTTATCTCCCCTGATTCCTGATCTATAGGTGCACACATCCAGCACCCCCCGAGAGGACGGCCAGTGAGCACAAAAAGATCCCTACGATACAACAGCAAGTGCCCAAGCCTCAGCCGTACAAGAATAAGAAGCTGGCAAGGGAAGTAAGGCCTAGATTTATCCCTAGCGTCAGCACCCAAAAGCCTCGCTTATCCTTTGTACAGTCGAAGCGCCCCGCTCACGCCGCGCCGGCAGAAGGGGCAGCGGTGCAACCCCGTCGAGCACCCCTGGCACAGCACGTGGCCGCACGGGTTGAGCGCGCACGCGACTTCGCTGTGCAGACAGATGCTGCACTGCCACGTCGCCTTGGCGGCCTCCGCACTCTTCTCGACCTCGGCCAGCTTGTCCTGGGACGCCAGCAGCGCAAGCTGTTGCGTCGCCAGCTGCTCCTGGAGGCTCATTGCGCGCTCGAGCAGCTCGCGTTGGTCCAGAGAGAGCGGCATGTTGACTGGGGCCGGAATAGAGATCAGAGGCAAAGCGAGGGACAGAGAGACTTTGTTAGATAGTGTTCCAATTGGAGCAGCCAGAACCATTGACCTCCACCACAAACACAATCACGTAAGAACCACCACACGCACACGCATGTGACCGAGCCATGCTGACTCTGTTGGCATGCCAGCCAAGAAAACAACGGGTAAAGAAATGGCGAGAGAACACAAGGCAAGGCAGCAGGCAGACGCGGTTCTGCAAGGGTTTGCGTTGATAATAAGAGCAGCCATTGAATGATTGAGAGCTCACACATGCACAAAAACACACACACAAACCAACACCAAGGAAAGTTCAAACAAGTTTAATTAGTTAGGCAAAAGGCCGCGGAGCCGAGGCATAAGCGGCGCAATAGCATAGGCAAACGTGTATGCAAAGTGTGGGAGTGGGAAAAGCAGATGTGGCGAAGGGCCACAAACGTGTTTCAAATATGCAGGCCTTCACACACGTTGCCTCAGCATATTTGTGCACCACTTTACATGGTAGTCCCAGCAGTTATGTTATTCATAATGCCTATGATGATGGAGTTAAGGCATTCTGCACGCCTGCATTTGAAAAGGTACAAAGAAATGGATGCCATGGATTGCAAGGGAGTGACACTTTATGTTAAGTCCTATAGACCACATTTGACCTGTATACATCGCTGGAGAAACAAGGACAGGGTGACATGGATGACAGGGGTATATCCCTGCTCTAAACTCTCCTTCACACCATACCTGAGCGCATCATGTCGCTGACGGCCCGCACAACTTCTGCCGGTGTGACGTCGGCGGAGGCTGACGCGCCTGCCTCATGCCGGTGCTGTCGGTCTCCCTGTTCAACCCCAGCCGCGTTCAAGAACAGGCGACCCCGTGAACACATGAAGTCATCCACAGTAGATTAACAGGCAGTGAAGACCACCTAACGACCATTGGCGGCGAAAGCCATGATAAGGGGGGGCCGAGGCTTCGCATCACTAAGAAAACAAGATCTGGGCTGCAGACCGGATATTGGAAGCTGAATGCTGACAATGATAGCAGTCCAGGTGCCATCCAAAACGACAGCACTCGGCACTGTAGAAACATTGGTACTGTACATCTCAGCAACAATCTAGGAAGTGTTAGCGCAAGATACCCCAGTACATCCCTACACTGGGGACGCAGGAGCAAGTGCACGAGATGCAACCGACGCAAGTCAACCGCAGGTTGATACAGTGCGGAATGCTGACACGCGGCACACACGGTCTGGACACACCTTGCGAAGGCACACGCACTTGGAGTACACACAGTAAGCAAACACATGCACGTACACACAAGCAGCATAGGCCACACAGATTCTGGATATGAGCGTCCCCAGATGGTTTTGTGGGCAATATGTGGTCAACACGTGGCTGCAGAACGTGACTGCGTGACTCATTTATTAATACATTCCTTTAGTCCTGGCTCAAAAGACTCTGCATGCCCGATGCAACGGCGACTCACCGCTCCTCTCCTTTGGGGCGCTGGCAGGTCCAAGCGGGCCCCTCCCGCCGCTGCCCCCAATCCCTGCGCCCCGCCGCTGCTGCCAACCCCCCCACGACCCGACGGTAACGACCCCATCCCCGCCGCCGCCAGACCCCCAACCGTTGTGGCCCCGTTTCCAGCGCCACTGCCTGCTCCCCCGTCACCAGCAGCCGCCCTGCTGCTGCTGCTGCTGCTGCCGTCTGCCCCTGGCTCTCCAACCGTGGATGCCGCGACACTGCTGCGGAAGCAGAGCACGTCGGTGGATCGCAACTGGCGGACGTCACCCGGTTGGACCTCCACGGGCATGCGGTACATGGCCTTGCCAGGTGGCGCCCGCACGGTTGCCGCCACGATGCCATAGAGGACGGCGCCACGTGGCGCGCTCGCAGTGGGCGCGCTGATGGCAGTGGCAGGTGTGCCGGCTGCCTCGGATGCGGTGTCGGGTGGCAGATCTTCTGCGGGACCCTCGTGCTGCCAGCCCACCACCTGCGATGTAGTTGCAACGCGGGGTGTGTGTCGGCATTCATAAGTCAAAAGGAAACGACCGGAGTGCAGCATAAATTCTCCATATCTCGGCATCGGAGCACCATAATTAGTTGTGTATGTGTGTGTGTGTGTGTGGGTGTGGGGGGGGCACAACCGAGCAACCGCGGCGGATGTGGTTAAAAGCAACGAATACCACTGAGAAGGGATGGATGTGGGGTCGAATGGGGCAAATGCACAAAATAGGGGAGGATTCCTGGCTAAAATTGTGTGCAGGATGATGATTAGCCCTACACGAGAGTGACGCACTTGCTTAAACAAACAAACAAACAAACAAACAAACAAACAAACAAACAAACAAACAAACAAACAAACAAACAAACAAACAAACAAACAAACAAACAAACAAACAAACAAACAAACAAACAAACAAACAAACAAACAAACAAACAAACAAACAAACAAACAAACAAACAAACAAACAAACAAACAAACAAACAAACAAACAAACAAACAAACAAACAAACAAACAAACAAACAAACAAACAAACAAACAAACAAACAAACAAACAAACAAACAAACAAACAAACAAACAAACAAACAACAAAGAGTGATTCTACCATCCCTCGCCTGCCATGGCAGCAACATTGGGTATAGACAAGAGCCCCTTGCAGCAGCCAGAGGGTATATGCAAAGAACTCCCCCTCCCTTGATCTCCCCTTCCCCACCCCAGGCCTCACCTCCCCCTCCAAATACGGCCGCAGTGGGCGGTACTGCAGCAGTTCCCGGTCCCGTGCCGCCACAAGGGCACCCGGCACATACACGTATCCCTGGCCGCCCGCCCCCCGCGCTAGCCACCCCGCGGCCGAGCCACATCCCCGCGCATCCCTGTCGCTCAACGACGATGGCAACGACGATGACATATGGAAGGCTGATGATGAGCGCTGGACATGGGGGACCGTTCCCGTTGGAGTGACGGCCGAGGTGGCCGCGCGCGTGCGCAGGGTGCGGCGCAGAAGCAGCAACGACTCCAGGGGGCACTCGAACAGCGGCGCGAGCGGCAGCTGCATGGGACAGCCCAGCAGGCGGCTTAGCACGGACGCCAGCACACAGGACAAGGGCACGCCAGCGGGCGGCTGCGCGACGAAGATCGTGCCCGTGCGCCCGCTGATGAAGTCGTAGACTTGCTCTTCACGCTCCTCGTTCGAGTCAGAAACACTCGCTCGAGCCTGTGAGGCGTCGCTGGTGCTAGTCACGTCGCTCGACTCGGATCCAGCAGTTGCCTTGCGGGCGGTGGGCTTGGATCCCACGACTCCTACATTGGAACTGCTGCCGCCCGTGCCGTCACCGCTGTTGCCCCCTGTGGATCCTGATGCTTGACCGAGGGCTTCCTCTTGCGGGCCATGTTGGACGCCGCTGTCTAGCGCTGTCGCATTCCCCTTGGACTCGGCCTCCCCATTGGACCTGGCCGCGGATGAGCCTGGAGACGCCGACTCGGCTCCCTGTGCTGTTCGGCCGGCTGGGCCTGTGGTGGCATCTTGTCCGGTTCTAGTGGGGGCAGAGACAGGGGCAGGGCTCGAGGCGGCCGTGACGGTATCAGCAGAAGGACCCGCGGTGCCGGCTGCTGGCTGCGACATGTCAGAAGAAGCAGCGGTGGCGGCTCTAGTGGGACCAGATGTTGAGGTGGCAGGGGCGATAGCTGCGGGGGCGGGGGCGGGGGCGGTAGTCGAGGACGGGGCCCTCTGCACGCGCCGGCGCCGGGTCACGTCCTGTCGTGCCGGCAGCAGCAGGAACCGCGTGCGCAGCGACCGCACAAAGCACAGCCGGCCGCCCATGTCGCGGAGGACCTCCGCCAGCGCCTCTCGGGTCGGGGGCGGGTCGGCCAGACCCGGCACGACGCCCGCGTGACAGGTGGCGACGTCGTGGACCGCGGCGGCCATGGCATCGCTTTCCAGGCGGCGTGCCAGGGTGTCGAGGGACAGGCCGGCAAGGGAGGGGACGGTCTCCAGCGGGTGGGTGATGTCCAGGACCTGCAGCGGGTGGTGGTGGTGGTGGTGGTGGTGGTGGTGGTGGTGGTGGTGGTGGTGGTGGTGGTGGTGGGTGGTGGTGGGTGGTGGGTGGTGGTGGGACCGGGAGGCATAATTGACACAGCAACCGGCAGTGTTATACTGCAGACAACTTGATCCGAAGCCAACCCCTTTTGTGTTAGTATACTTGGTTATAGGTCTCCGTCCGAAAATCCCATCACTTGTTACACAACTTGATCCGAAGCCAACCCCTTGGTGGCCCCCGCCAGGTTGCCTGGGTGGACAAGAGGTTGCCTGGCAAAGCCGTAGGACGTGTTCTGTATCTGAAACCGCGGTCCTTGAAATTCAAATCTTGGAAGAGCAGCTCACAAGATAGCGTGACAGCGTGCACTTCTCGAAAAATCAGGTGGAAATTTCAGGTCCTTAGCTCTACACATGGTGGTGATCGTGAGCCCTCGGAGTGGCAGGCAACAATACTGCGCGTGCAGAAACCACACGATCCCTCACCCCGCAGCTCCCAAGAACCCAGAACCCCCTGCCGGCCTACCTCCTCGATGATGTCGGAGAGCTGGCGCACACCCAGCGCACGGCACACGCCAGGTGGCAGTGCCGGGTGCACCCGCCGCAGCCGCCCCCGGTCCAAATCAACATATTCCAGGAACGAGGAAGAGGCTGGGTCGGCGGCAACGCATGCACTGGCTGCCACCAGCCGCCCCGCCTCGTCAGGAACCAGCAGGGACGCCAGAAAGGTGTCTGTGGCGCCTAGTGCCCCTGCGGGCACATTCTGGGGGGGGTCCACCCCATTCTTGACTGACCCGCCCGCCCCCGAGATGCTTGCCCCATCCCTTAACCCGGGCATGGCGGTATATGAGGATCCTGCGCCTCGTGCTGCATGCAGAACGCCAGCAGAAACATGCGTAGACGCGCCCCCATGGCTGCGATGACCTGTGCTGCTGCTGCCGCCGCTAAGACCGGCATCGGTGCTCTCGCTTGTAGCAGCGCCCCCACTCCCGCCGACCTTATCGGCCTGGCTGCACAGGTACTCGAGCACACGTAGCACTGCCAGCAGGTCGTTGGGTGACAGCGGGCGGTAGCCACATTTGTCGGCCAACGCCCGCAGTTGCGCCCGCAGGCCCTCCGCCGTTGGGGTCTCTTTGGCCCCCAGCTTCTCAAGCAGCGCTCCGAACCCGCGGTACTCGCGAGGGAGTTCAAAGGCAAAGGGCGCGAGTCCCGCAACCACCGCCCGCGTGTAGAGCCGGTCGGGGGAGACGAGGCGGGTGCCGTTGGCCACGGGGATGAAGGCCACCCCTCGCAGGCGGTTCTTCTCTGTCGTTGTTGTTGATATATTTGTTTATGTTTTTGTTGGTGTTGGTGCGTATGAGGGGAAGAAGGGTTGGGTGAGGGGGTGGCCGCGGGAACAGTACCAAGAATTAAAAGATATACAGGAAAACTATAATAAATAATGAAAGAAAGAGCTGGGCGTATCCAAAACAAAAAGAGCAAAACTGGCTGGAAAGCATTAATCGTGATGGAACGTTTAGATTTATGATCGGCATCTGTCAAGTGCCTCTTCTAGGAAATGGGAACCTTGGCTGACAAGCCATGATGGTTTTACGAGCACATTGGCTTGTGATCAGTCCTTGATAACCAAAATGATGATAGTCCTTGATAACCATAATGATAATAGTCCGTCATACCAATAACTTGTTTGCCTCCAAAGCACCCAGCTTCTGCTTGGTTCCCCATGCCAAAGGGCAATGCCAAAGGTTGCTTATGTGCTGATATTCTTCTCTAAGGGTGCTCCCCTATTCCACGCTTCCCGTATTGTATTCCCCACTCCGCGAGGACTTTTGTGATCGTGACATCTGTGTCATCTTTTTTTCTCATCTTGACAAGGTAAAATCCTGTCGTCTTAATTGCAGTGTCTGGCTCAACGCATCAAAAGACAGTCGACAAAGGATCGTGGTGTCGTGGCACTCACCGTTGTCCGATAGCCCGTCCCAGTGCCCCTGCAGGTACTGGAGCACGTCACCGTACGCGGCGGCGACCGACTTGCCCACCAGCGCCTCGGGCCAGCGGGAGAGGACGTCCTCGCCGTCGTTGTGCGACACGTTCTGGTAGGGAGGGAAGAATAACATGGGCACAAGAGGCAACAAGTATGCAGATTAGCTGCGCGACACATTCTGGAGAGGGAAAATTCACAAAAAAGGTAGAAGAGGAAACAAGTTGTAGTCCGGAGTCTCCAGACGTCCGGCCT
The DNA here is from genome assembly GCA_009746045.1 of Mesostigma viride. Lineage (NCBI taxonomy): Eukaryota > Viridiplantae > Streptophyta > Mesostigmatophyceae > Mesostigmatales > Mesostigmataceae > Mesostigma > Mesostigma viride. Next base: position 5,435,748 of record RPFO01000175.1, on the reverse strand, counting down.
GCGCTTGTTGTCTCATTGAGAAAGATAAGTTGTGCGCCATGTTCGCGGGGGGGGTATCCAGTGTGGCGCACGGTGGCATACGCAGGAGTAGGTTACATACAAGTTTAGGTCTTGGAGGGGCACACTCTAGAGTGGAGGGACCAATGGAATAGATATAAGAAAAATACTGTATTAAGAGATTATGACATTGTGTGAGGGACCAATGGAATAGATATAAGAGAAATACTGTATTAAGAGATTAAGAAATTGTGTGACACTTTCTGGGAGGGAGGGAGGGAGAGAAAGAATAGATAGATGGAAGAAATCATGTGTGAAACTTACCATGTGGCGTGATATGTTCTGGGGGATGCCAGTGGTGAGGGACAGGGGACGACACGAACTCAACGGCGAGGTGTCTGGTGACGATGACAAACGCTTATAAGAGACAGAATGGCTAGGGCGCCGTGGTGATCACCCGGCTCATAGGCCTGGATCCACGGCCCGGCACACAGTCGCTTATCTGGCAAACGAATCCGCCTCACGGAAAGACTCATTATTCTCTCATTCTCGGTCAACCTCACCCCCCCTCGCAGAACAACAAGAAACCAGCAAAGTCATGCACGCCACGAAACCATACACACTACAAACTACCCCCACAGAGCCATCCACCCCCCAAAAGCCTTGAAGCCACCAAGACCACCCACCCGACGACCCCCCTCACCTGCAAGTGCTTCACAACGAGACCATATGGCGGCGGGCTGCGCAGCGACAACGCGCCCCACGCGAAATTGGGCGGCAGCAGCGTGGCGGGCTGCGGCGGGATGATCGGCGCGGACGACCAAGCAAGCGGCCAGTCCGCCCAAAGTATGCTCCCTGCGTATGACCCCAACACGTGCACCTCGCTCGTAAGGCTCCCCACAGTGGGCGCTTCGCCGCCGCTGCCCCCGCCCGCGTGGGCACCCCCGCCGGCTGAGGGCAGCCCAGGGAGTCCCTGCAGCGCGGGCAGGAAGCGAACCGGCGCCAGCTCGCGGCAGAAGGACGCGCTGTACAGGCCCGCAAAGTTGGCGTGGATGTGCTCGGTGAGGCGGCGGGCCAGCGACCAGAGCGCGTCGTCCACCACCAGCATGAGCTCCTCGGATGGGGGTACAGCGGCTGGAACCGTGGTGGCGGAAGCCGCGGACCTGCCGGTGGCGCTTGGGGTGGCGGTGCCGGTACCAGCGGTGCTTGGGGTGGCGGGGGGGGGTCGGAGTGTTGACCCCCAGTGGCCACCTGTCGGCCCAGCGCCTCGATCTTGCGTGCGCATTGGAGGACGACGTCGGCGCCCGTGCAGGTGCGCAGGCCCGCGTCTGTTGAGGGTGGGGTGGGGCATGTTCAGGTGGCGGTGGGGTAGTGCATCAAGTAAGGATAGGGCCAGGCATCCTCCCCCCCCCCCCCCCCAAATAAAAAAAAAATAAAGAATGATCACAATGATAATACCATATAAAAAACGTGTCTCAGAAATTTAAATCATTGATAAAAGGGCTGTCCCCCAACCCCAACCACCCACCTCGCAACACGGCCAGCCACGCATCGTCCGCGTACTCGCCCAAAGGGAACACCGGGTCTTGGGCAAACACCGCCGAGAGGATGCTGTCCCGCGGGTCATATAGCTCTGCTGGCGTACGCAGCTCCTCCTTGACACCCGCCGCCAGCTGCCCTCCCCCATCGCCCGACACTGACAGCTGTCCTCCCTCCGCCGGCATAACGCCACTAAATGCCGCCACCGCTGCGGCCGCTTGGGCCGTCACCGGGATGAACCGGGCGGACTTGACCGCAGCCACCACGGCCGGCTCGCCCTTGAGGACCGCCCAGTGGTCCCTCAGGTGGTCGAGGCAGCGGCGGCGCTCAGGGCCCGCCAGGGACCCTGCGCCGAGCCCGGGGAGCGCGAAGCGCACGAGTGCCTGCGCGGGCGTCAGCAGCTCCACGCCGAGCGCGAGCAGGAACTGGAGCGCGGACTCGGCGTCCGCGTCGTCGAGGGGTGACGGCGGCAGCGCGGACCAGCACAGCACGGACCAAGCCGATAACCGGTTTACCGTAGGTAACATGGTAGAACGGGAGGATGGCGCGCCCACAGGAGAGGGGACTGAGGGTGGGGGGCCTGCAGGAGCGGATGTACTGGGCACAGAGGATGGCTGGCCCAGCGACAAGGAGGACGCGCTCGCAGCACCATTATTGAAGAGATTGCTACGATTGTTGCTATAATTATTGCTCGAGCGGGCGGCTGTCACCCCAGCACCCAGGGCACTGTAGGATGACGACCCACGCTGGTCCGGCGATCCAGGAGCCCCCTGGTCCGCCCCCATCATGGCACCAGCCTCCGGCCCCCCAATGGCGGCAACCCCCATGAGCTGGGGATGCACGAGGCAGCTGGCGTGCTTTGGCTGGTGAAACAGGCCCGGATCCGCCACGCACACGGGGCCCTCGCTGCCATCCGGCACGGGGGATAGCCGCCGGTACCCACCAGCCGTTGTCGCAAAGATGGGCAGGCAGCGCACCAGCTGGCACTCCGACGCCGAGTACTCCCCAGGCCGGAACCCTCGTGACAGCAGCCAGAACAGGCCGGCCTGCTCCGTGGGGCGCATGGACACCAGGGCGGGCGCCAGCAGGGACAGCTGCTCCATCTTGCGGAGCTTGTCGAGGACCAGGTGGCACACAGAGCGAATGTAGGCGCGGTCGGCCTCTTTGGCTTCCGCTGGCGCTTGTGACGTCATGGCGTCGGCTCGCCCGGAATGCCCACCCCTACCCTGGCCCTGGCCGCGCGCCTGTGCCGCGGAGGAAGCACGAGGGCCCTGTGCCGCGCCGCCTTGACCTGCGGAATGAGAAGCGGCGCCCTGTGTTGTGGCGGTTGCGGCAGCTGCCCCCCCAGCCACGCCAGCTCCCACACTACCTGTGCTATTTACATGACTAACGATGGCACCACTGTTATTGTTATTATTAATGCTGCCCTGCAAGGCAGCAACCGCATCCAGCACCTCCCGCCCCCATGCACCAAACCCCGGGACTTCTGCCAGCCACGCTGCCAGCTCCGCCCCCCCTTGCAACAGCCCCGCGGAGAGCTGCTCGATCGGATCCCCCTGGCTGCTGGCCGCTGCCACTTGGCCGCTCTCCCCCGCGCCAGGTGGCGGCGCCGGGATGGTCGCGGACGCGCAGAACCATGCGCAGGCGGTGTGGAACTTTTCCTCCAGAACAGGGACGCCCAGAGTGCGCAGCAGGGGCAGCAGCCAGGGCCAGCGCGCGTCCATGAGCGCATACGGAGACACTGACTTGGATCTGTCATCGGCAGGGACCCTGATAAGGTCCGCTGATGAGGGGGCAGATGCCAGCGGTAATTCTGGCAGCTCCCTTCCTGGCGGTCCATCACCCTGTTGGCGTTGGGAAGAAGAAAAAGTGGACTGTGCATGCCCGGACGAGGAGTGTGCATGGGCGGGCCCGGCCTGGCCCTGCGCGCTCGTCAAGCTGCTGCCACCTGGCACGCTCCCGACCCCCGATGACCCTCCGCCAGGATAAACCATCGGACCTGAACGTGAGGGGGCCGCATCCCCTTCTCCCGATGGCCCATCTTGCACAAGCCCTTCGTGCCCAAGCCCATCTTGCCGCGGTGACGGTGGTCCGCACAGCAACGGGTGGGCGGGGGGCACGAACACGACCCCCCGGTGGCAGGCGCGAACGAGCACGGGGGATGACGTGACGGCAGGAAGCAGCGGCCAATTGCCCAGCTGGTCCGCGACGCGACTGGCAGCCATCACCGCGCTACTGGGCATCGATGCCGTCGCAGCCAAGCCAATTGGTGGCAGTGGCGGCCACGATGGGGGTACCCTCGCCAGCATGTTCAAGGGAGCGCGTGGCACAGAGGAGGCCGACGCCTCCTCCCCCGCCACGTGGTGGCTACTAGGTAGGCTACCAGCGGGCAGGTCAGGGGGTGGCTGACCGTCCAGCCACAGACCCTCCCATACCACGTGCCAGAAGAGGGCGAGCCAGCCGGGGCAGGGGTGGGCTGAGGGCGACCCCCCTGTGGCCCCGTTCAGGCGCAGGTACCGGCACTGGGAGTGGGCGAGGCTCATAACTGCAGTGCCAGCGATTGGTAGTGACGCCAACGATAACGAGGTCGACGATTCCGCGGGACTTGAGGATCCGAAGGAAGGTCCCCCTGCCCGTGCATCCGCAGACGCACCCAGACCAACAACCCCGTGGCCGATTGAATTGTCGGCAGAGGCAAATGGGCAGGTGCAGTCGGAGGGCACCTCCCAGGGTACGGCCAGGGTCATCCCCCTCACGCTGGCGGCGGTTCCCCACGAAGCGGGCAGCGCGGTGGGCAACCCGTGGGCGACCAACTCCTTGAGCGAGAAGCGGGCGAGGCCGAGGGAAGCGCCTTCCGCAACATCGTTCGATTCCTGTCGCCGCGCCAGTTGCTGTTGCTGCTGCGGTAGCATGCTGGCATCCGCGGATAGTGCTGCGTTCCCTGGAGCAGAGCCGACTCTGCCAAGGGTTGGCGGCAGGCAGCAGTGCCACAGGAGTTTGGCCAGAGGGCGGCTACCGCTATTCACCCTGCCCTTCTCCATGCTGCTAGTACTGCCATAGGGATAATCGCTGCCCCCCGGCCCCCCGCCCCCAGCCCCCTCGAGGCACCTCTCGTGCACAAACCTATGAGATAGCCGCGGGAACAGCTGGCGCTCGGCCCCACTGGCCACGAAGCAGGGCGCCGCCGCCGGCCCAAAACGCAGCAGCTTGCCCGAGGCGGCCGGGAACGGGATCCCCTTGAGCTCGAGGGGGGAGGCCAGGGTTCCTGGGCCCGTGGTCGGATGCTGCCTGGACGGCTCGCCGCCAGGAGGCGCTGCGGATGACACTGCCACCGTCCCTGTCGACGATGTTGATGCTGTTGATGGTGGTAATGATGTGGATGGTGCTGGCCTGGGCGTGGCGCTTGTGCCAACCTGCGTCGCCATCGCTGCAACCGAAGTAGGTGGAGAGGCCGCTGAGACGCTACTTGCTGGCGTCCGGGGCCCCAGGTCAGGCCGCCCCTCTGCTGGGCGAGAAACGGTTTGCCCGCCACTCCTTCCCTCCGGCTCCGTCCTGCCCTCTGTCCCTCCCTCCTCCGCCACCCCCACATTATGCCCCCTGATGCCGCCACCTGGTCCTGCCGCCACCACCACCCGGCCGTCGCCATGCTCCTGTGTCACCATGTCACCATGCTCCTGTGTCATCATGTCGGCATGTGGCTCTGCCGCCACCATGTCGGCATGTGGCTCTGCTGCCACCATGTCGGCCACGCAGAACGCCAGCAGCTCCACCAGCGTGGCCACGCGTTCGTCCACGCTGGCTGCTGCCCCCGATATCTGTGCGTGCGCGCTGGACGACTTGAGCAATGAGCGCAGCATGGCTGGGGACAGCTCGCGCGCCGGCACGCCCGCGGCCGCCAGCTCGCAGCGTATACCCCAGGGGACGTCGAACACACTGTAATGGCTGTGCAGGAAGTCGAGAACGCGGGTCAGCGGGCTGGCTCTGGGACTACTGGCGTCTGCCCCTGCCCCCTGCCCTGAAGAAACCAGGTGGGAGGAATGGACCGCAGATGCGCTCGAAAAGGCCGACGAGTATGAGGAACGGCTGGACGGTGAAAGGGCGGGCGCAGCAACCATCAAAGGGGAGGCGCGATGAGTCCCATGGCCAGGGAGCGAGTCCAACGAGGGGATGAATAAGCCATCTACCGCCTTGGCGAGCGCGCCGCCTCGCACGCGGAACAGCCTGCGGCCGGCCGCTTGTCGATAGAAATGCGCCCACAGGCATCGCTCGATCATGTCGCGTTCGGGCCCTCGGCCCAGGGACTCCCTGCGCGGCCACAGCGAGTAGGCGAACGCGTCCAGCTGGCGGAGCGAGCCCGAGGGTATGTAGGGGAGAATAACTGTGGGGTCAAAGGGGCCATCGTGGCTGCCACTGGCGCCGCCACCGCCTCCGCTGCCGCCACCGTGGGATGAGGATGAGGATCCGGAGGACGCGCTTGACTGGAACCCGCCCCACGCAAAGCCCAGCAGCATCTGGAGGGAGGATGATGCCGAGGACGTCAACGAAGACGAGGTCTCCTTTGCCAGGCTGGGGTGGTTGCCACCGCCGCTGCCCCTGGCCACGCCGTCACCTGCTCCTGCCCCCTGGTGTTCGCTAGAAGAAGAAGCAGCACCGGCGCCCCGGATTGGTTTCCTACTCGTGGCCAATGGCACGGCGCCATGCAGGGCCTCCAGTAGCGCCACGTAGGCGTGCGCGGTGCAGGCCAGCAGCTCCTTGTTCCAGTGGGCGGCGAGCAGGTCGTGGCTGGAGGGACCACTGTCGGGGGACACGACCACATCCGAATAGGCCATCAGGCGACGACCGGTATCCGCATGACTTGTACTGTTATCGCCACCACCGTTACTTGTATTGTTACTACCACCGCCAGCGGCGCTATTTGCCACACTTGGATTGTTCGCGTTATTGCCGCCGTCGTCGCCTCCCTCCGGATGGCCGTGGCTGTGAAGCACCCCTTGAGAGCCGGTGATGCTGCTGGTTGGTGGGAGTTGACCGTTAGTGGCGCGCAAGCTGTGGAGCAAAGGCGCGGCCGAGCTTGAGTGACTGGCGCCGCTGCTAGAGTGACTGCCGGTGCCGCTCGCGCGGTGGGTGAGCGCGAAATGACCCAGGATGGTCACGGGGAGACCGGAGGCGCTCACCAGAGGTAAGGGGGAGTGGATGGAGTGCGCGGGGCGGTGAGACGCAACGATGGACAATGCGGCTGCTCCTGCTGCTGCTGCTGCTGCTGCTGCTGCTGCTGCTGCTGCTGCTGCTGCTGCTGCTGCTGCTGCTGCTGCTGCTGCTGCTGCTGTTGATGATGATGATGATGATGATGCTGATGATGGAGGATATGTCGGATATGGATTAGTGGAGGATGAATGGCCAGCATTGGCACCATAGCCCGCAGGTGTCCCGTCCCTGGATCCGGCAGACGTCCCCCCTTGCTGTGACGGCTGCCATGTTCCATCTGCACACGCACCATTCTCCCCGCAATCCACGGCGCCTGAACTACCTGCCCGGTTCCTGGCAATGCCCGCATCGTCCACGGTACCCGGTCGCCACGCCAGCTCGTCGTCCCTGGTCAGGTGGGCCGCGACCGCTGCCAGGGGCACCAGGTGCATCGCCAGGTACTTCTTGTCCACCGCCATGTCGCGCGAGCGCCCCCCCCCCAGGATGGCACTGACCGCCCACGTGTCGTAATGGGCCAACCGGCCGGCCCCGTCCAGCGTCTGCGTGTGCAGCATGGCCAAGGACTGCTGCGCGGACGGGCCCACGCCCAGCAGCGCGCTGAAGGAGGTGCGGCGCCAATCGGCGTCGTGGAAGGGCATGCGCGGGGGAGGGTCGCCCACGTGACCATCGCGGGGGTGGCGGACGAGGCGCACGGTGTGGGACACCACCCCCGCCCGATCCGCCCAAGTCTCTTGTCTCTGTGCCTTCCTCGGCTTACCCAGCAACGGCTCCTCCCGCTGGCTGCGGGCATTCGAATCCACGGCATCGTTTTGGCCATCGCGGCTCGAAGCCGCTTCCGAGGATGCAGGGCTCCCCTCTGCAGGGCCTGCGTCTGCGGGACTTGCTCGGCTGGCATTTCCGTTCCCACCCCAGGCTGCGCCACCCTCCCTCTGATCAGTCGAAAATCCTACCGCCCGCATCTGACCCCCACTCCTACCCCCACCCCCGCCCCCCGCCACCCCTCCCCCTTCCCTCTCCTCCCCTTCTCCCTCCTCGTCCACGCCCGTGACCACCACGGAGAGCTGCTCGACCGACGCTAAAAATAGCAGGCTGGCCTCCGAGTACCCTCGGAACGCCACCAGCGCCCGATAGACTACGTCGTCCCCTGCCAGCTGATCCCACAGGCTCTGCGATGCCGACGCCAATGATGATGATGATGCCAATGATGACCCCGCTGTAGGCCCACCCCTGCCACCCGCTTGTGGGTCTGTCCTGTCTCCTGTCCCTGCACTGGCAGCCGTCACCCCCCCACCTCCACCCCCACCCCCGGCTTGCTTTCCCTTGGAGGTGACGGAGCCAGCATCGCTTCTGGTCGATGCATTGGCTCGCGAGGAGGCAGCAGCAGCATCTCCCACGCTGCTCATCGGGTCCGCCTTGATCCCCGACGATGATCGTGGGATGTGGCTGCCCGGCTTGCCGAGTGCAGGGTGCACTCGGCTGCCACCCAGGCTTGCGTTAATGCACGCGCCGCCCCGCCGCAGCGGCATGCGTATCAGTACACCCTCGAACCGCCGGCGGCTGTCGTGGAATGCGCGGAAGGGGAGGAACTGGTCCGGGAACCGCTGCATGAGGTCTGACCCCACAAAGCTGTACGCTTTCGCTGCGGGGGATGTCGTGCTGGCATCTGGCACGCCGCCGACGTCCCCCCCCCTGCCAGGTGCCCCCGAGGGCACGAGGATGCTGCCCGAGGGGTCGAACAGGAAGATGTGGTCCCCCGAGAGGATGATGGGCAGGTCGGTGAAGTAGTACGCCCCGGCGAGGCCGTGGCCATACCCGCACGCGCTGGCGCCACGTAGACGGAACGGCGTCGGGGGCGCCTGCAGCATGCAGATCTCCTCCGGGGTCAGCGCGGCGCCCTGCACGTGGAAGCAGAGTGCAGGCCCTTGGAAGGCAGCTGCGGGGCCAGGGAACCAACGGAAGGGGGTGGGAAACGAAGGGGGCAAGGAGTGAAGGGCCATCAAGAGGCAAGGACACATCAGAGGAAAGGCCGAGCAAGAGGAAAGGCCGTCTGGTGCCTGGGCAACCCAAACTGGCAACAGGTGGATGGGCATCCCAAACTGGCAACAGGTGGATGGGCAACCCAAACTGGCAACAGGTGGATGGGCAACCCAAAGTGGCGGCAGGTGGATGGGCAACCCAAAGTGGCGGCAGGTGGATGGGCAACCCAAACTGGCAACAGGTGGATGGCGACCCAAAGTGGCGGCAACAGGGTGCTTCCTGACCCTGCATAGTCAAATCTTGTCTAACCATACATATACCTGGCAAGCAATAAGACTTCTGACCCACGTTCCTTGGGGAGGCAGTACATGGAGCATGTGGGAGGTGTCTCATTGATACGGGAGAACATAGGGGAGGGCATACGGGAGAACATAGGGGAGGGCATACGGGAGAACATAGGGGAGGGCATACGGGAGTACACAGGGGAGGGCATACGGGAGTACACAGGGGAGGGCATACGGGAGTACACAGGGGAGGGCATACGGGAGTACATAGGGGAGGGCATACGGGAGTACACAGGGGAGGGCATACGGGAGAACACAGGGGAGGGCATACGGGAGAACACAGGGGAGGGCATACGGGAGTACACAGGGGAGGGCATACGGGAGAACATAGGGGAGGGCATACGGGAGTACATAGGGGAGAATATATGGGGGAGAATATATGGGGAAACAGCGAAAGCCCGAGCACCATACCAGAGGTACAAGGAGCCAGAAATAGTTAGTCACTGGCTTGCACCCACACAGCATTTTCTTTTAACAAGAACCCACACACACTTCCCATGCAATAAAAGCGTACAATGGAACATGACGCAACCCATTGATGCTCACAGGACGACAGGACGTGGTGTCCTACGGTAATGCCGCCTAAGTAAAATATATTTCTGTTAAGGTCCAAGTAAAATAAAATTCTGGATATTAAGGAAGCAGTGCTGGCGCTCACCTAGGTTTGGCTGCAGCAGCGACTGTGTCGGGTAATGAGTCCCGTCATACACCACTCGCACACGCTTGGCCTTGGCCGCGTCCGCCACCTCAAGGAAATCAAACAATGCACGCTCACGGTCCGAGACACCCCCTCCAAGACCATCATCAATACCAACGCTGAGTCGACCAAGACCACCACCTAGAGCATGATGTCCACCACCCTCAACCCGTTTGCCCAATCCACGCATCAGCCGCGCCTCCACCGCCCCCCTGGACACGCACGGCAGGTCGTCCGTGGCCACCTGGTCAGCCAGGTGCAGGTGGCGGGCCGAGCGCGCCCCCAGCGCCTGCGCCACCACGTGGGGGACATCGGGGTGGACCAGCCGCAGTCGCCCGTGGGTGCCGCCGCCCACGAGCCAGCTGGCATCGTTGAAGACGAGCTCGCGTGCGGGCGCCAGCAGACAATTGGCGTCGGGGAGCAGCACGTTCTCCCTCACAAACGCCGCGTCCGCACGGGAGACCACGGGCGTCACGATCGTGACAGGTGGCGGTGCCGCGGGCCCCGATCCTGCTGCTCCTGCTCCCATCTCACCAATTGTATTCCAGCTCCCGCTCCCGGGGTAGCCCTGACGCCCCAAACCCATGGACGGGTCTCCAGACGCGGCCACGCCCGGTGGTAGCTTGGTCCCAGCGTCGATGCTGTCATCGGCACCGGCCGCGCTGGCCGCGTTCGTGACAGGTGGTGGCGCCAGCATCTCCGCAACGAGCTCCACCAGACGGAGCGCCAACGAGAGCTGGTCGCCCGAGAGGGGCCTCCCCCCCGTGTCGGACGCCAGTCGCTGGATCACCCGCACGTAGCTGCGTATGGGGAACGCCGCAGGGACCCCCATCGCCCGCAAAAACGTGCGCGCCCCAGGTACGGATGCCAGCGCCGAGGGGACGATGTGGAGGTACGGGTGGAAGTTGGCGGGCGCCGCGAACGCGAGATCCGAAGCGGACACGAAGCGGTGGCCGAGCCACACCCAGGGGGTCCCATCCAGCATGGGCCGGATCGCGTCCAGCTTGTCGGGCGTCAGGGAGAGTGCCAGGTGGCAGCATATCTGGGGAAACGCGGCATTCAGCGCCGTCTCCATCGCGTGGCGACGCGCGGTCACTTGGGCACGCAGGGCCCCCGATCTCGGCGCGGTGGCAGTGACGATGCCAGCACTGCCTCGGTCGATACTAATGCCAGCATTGCCTTGGTCAATACTAATGCTAGCATCGCCTCGGTCGGATGCAGTGCCAGAGCCTTTCATGGCACCCCCGTCCGCGCCCCCCCCCGTGGGAAAGACGCTCCTTGTCCAGATCCTGTTCTTGCCAAATCGGACCCTGCAGGGCCCACCCCCGTCGACAAGCCTGCACTCTCTCCCTCAACGTTCACCCTGCTACTAGCATCCGTATGACTCTCGCTCACCGCAGCTGTGGCAGCCATCGGCGCTCCGTCCCCAGCCCCCCCCTCGTCCTCCTCCTCCTCCTCCCCCCTCCGCACCCTCAGCTCCTCCTCTACCTGCTCCACTTGCGTCCGGAACCGCCGCTGCAGCTCGGCCAGCTGCGCCGCGAGCACGCTGCCGTTACTCGGCGGGGCGTCCCACCCCAGCTTCCTCTCTAATTCCTTGGACGCCACGGGCGCGGCGGCGATCCTCAGACTGGCCGAGACGAGCCACATCCACGAGGGTGGCCGCACCATGCACGAGGGGGCCACCGCGTACGTCCACGTGGGCCAAGGGAGGAGACCCTGCAGGCGCTCGGGCGGCTGCACCAGCACCGGGCACCACGAGATGTTCGAGAGCGCGCGCCAGAAGCGTTCCTCCTCGGCGGACATGCTCTGGCCCCTGTCACCGTCACCCTCCCCATTCCCACCGTCATCATCGTCACCAAAGTCAGCATCATCCCCATCCGTGTCATCACCAGACATAGCATCCGCATCAGCGCCAGCGCCAGCATCTGCACCGTTTCCGGGTTCTGCTTCTTCTGCATCCCCGTGTTCTTCCACACCTCCATCCATCGTGAGCGCGTCCACGTAAATGTCCACGTCACCAACCGCCAGCTCATCACCCCCTCCTGCTCGCATCGCCCGCCCGCCCGCCTGCACAGGCGCCGTGCCCCCCCTTACTCTGGCCCCGACGATACTGCCACCTGGCATGCCCGGCGCACTTCCCGACTCGCCACCATGACGCCCTCCCACGCCGCCTCCCTGCCTGTCCACCTTGGGTGCTACCGTCGCTTGGTGGGAACCCTCGTTAATGATCGGCACCGCGTCGTCCAGCAAAACCCTCAGCCCCCCCCCAAAACGGCCATCACCATTCTCATCATAGCCCCCGGAGAGTCGCCGGCCATGGGGCACACTGCTTACAAACGAGGAGGACGGTGGTGGCGCCGGCGACCAGCCCTCTGGCACGCTCCCGCCAACGTCACCCCTCGCCGCCTCCCTGGCAGGAACCTGCAGCTGTTGCTGCCGGGCAGGCAAGATATCCTCCCTCTCATTGGCCTGAGAGATGCCCTCTGAGCTTGGCCGGGCCGGTTGTCTGTTATCTCCCACAACCCTTGCCCCCCTCGCCCCTGGCATAGTCGCGGTTTCCCCTTGCCCCTCGGCATGCACAGTTTCTGCCACCTGGCGCCCCCCCCCTTGCCGACGCGCCTCCCTGGCCCTCCTCCTCCGCTCCTTGGCACACTCCCTCTTGTCCAAGTAGGCCAGCAGCGCGAGCGCCCGCGCGTGCGCGCCGGCCTCGTTGCCCCCGTCCCCCTGCCTGCACAGCACCTCCACCGAGCGCGCGGCATCCAGCAGCCCCTGCCACTGCATCTGGCGGCTCATGCCCAGGTGGGTGACCAGCGCGTCCAACACGCTGCTGGCCGCGAACGGCCCCGCGGGGAAATAGAGCACCGGGTCCAGCAGGTGGAGTAATTCTGGCACGCGCGGGTCATACAGCTCGCGCGGCCGCCGCAGCGCGCCCGCCCCGGTGGGCACAAACGCCAGCTCGGCCACCGCGGACCGCAACCCTGGCTCCTCCCTGCACAGGGACGGCAGCTCCCCCAGCAGCGTCAGCATCGCGCGGTCCCTGGTGGCTGCCTCCATCCGGCACGCCGCCACGGAGGGCAACACGTGCTGCAAGTACAAGGAGGCGCACGTGAGGCGGGGCACCTTGAGTATGCCCATGAGAACGATCAGCTCTCGCTCGCTGTCGGCCTTGAGGAAGGACGAGTCGAGGAGGGATGCGTCCACGCCTTCAGGGGGGAGAAACTTGGTGCCCCCTGCCAGGGACACAAAGGCTGCGCCCGCCGACGCCCCCCCAGCCGTTCCGGCACTCGCCCCCTTTCCACCCGGGGCATCGGGACGGGAGTTGTCTGGCTGTGCGGCTGGTGCAGAGGACCCGCTCAGGGGGCCAACGCCAGCATAGGTCTCGAATATCGGGAGTGATCGGAGAACGGCGAGATGCCCTTCCCCCAGAACGGTCTTCTGGGTCGGGAGCGAGGCTGCTGATGACGACAACGAAACGCCCGCGGCAGAGCTGGCCGAGGTGGCTGTCGCAGGAGCCGTGGTGGAGGCGCCAGAGACAACACTGCTAGCAGCCCTCAACGCCGCACTGGACGAATTGGACGCAGCACTTGATGAGACAGCGCTTGATGAGGCAGCGTTGGAGGCATCGGAGGAGGACGATGGCGAGGGCGAGGCGAACCACTTGGACTGGCATAGGTAACGGAGAAGCTCCCGCCGCTCCCCCGCACTCGCGCCCCTCAACAGCTCTTCCATGCGAGACAGTCGGCCCCCCGCAGCGACCAGCAGTGCATCCAGCAACCCCACCGCGGTCGCCTCGTGCACGTACTCCCCCAACTGGGGGTGGCCCACCCCCTCCCCCACCAGCGCGCCGTCCAGCAGGTGGCACCCGGCCTTGCGCAGCACGCTCGCCAGGCCCTCGCTCCAACCGGCCTCCCGCAGGACCACCGAGGCGCGGCCCAGGGAGCACAGGTGGCCATCCAGGGTGGGCAGGAGCGGCCAGCCCTGCAGCAGGGACAGGTCATCACAGCTGGCGGCGAGGTACTTCCACAGAGTGGCGACCCATGCGCGACTCGGAGGCTTTTGCTGCCCTCCCTCCTCTTCCTCCTCCTCCTCCCTCTTCCCCCCTTCATCCTTCCCATCGCGGCCCGTGTCGGACGTCTCCCAGCAAACTTCATCCACCCCGCGCCACTCCGGTGGCAGCACCAGCGGGAGCAGGTGCGCCAGCGCGCGCGCGTCCAGCGGGACCACGTTCACACCCTGCAGGGAGGCGAGCCGGGCCAGCAGCGCCGGGGCCAGCGCGGGGCTGACCAGCAGGTGCGGCGCGTGCGCCAGCAGCAACCGCCGCTCCAGCTCGTCGGTCACAAAGTAGGTCAGACCGTGGCCCAGCGGGCGGCGGGGGGCAAACATGCCCAGCGTGCCGTCCGACATCGGGACCAGCGGCAGCTTGGCAAGTGCAGTGCTGGCATCTGCACCACTGGCAGCGGGGCCCGACCCGACGCTGATGTCGCTCAGGCAGTACTCGAGCACGACGGAGAGGTCGTCCCAGGGACCGCGTGCCTCCTCACCATCCTCCGCGGGACATGCGTCTTTCAACGATGGGAGGGTCATCACAGTGGGGGTGCTGGCATCCTCAGCCACCCCCGCAGCCCCGGCAGCAGAGACAGCACCCTTGGCAACACCTGTCGTGGCAGCCGCAGAGCCAAGAGGACCGGCATTCTTTGAAGAAACGGCCACATCGCGCCCTCCCACTGCCCCTGGGAGAGCCTCCTTTGCGAGAAGCACCGTGACCCCTGTTGCAAGTGGCCCCGCTGCAAATGGCCGCGCGGCCGCCACCGCCGCCGGCGTCACCCCGGCCCACCCGTGTCGCCGCATCCACTCCCTGGCCAGCGCGGGTGTGAGGAAGCGGAGACCCGCCACGTGCTCCGCGAACAGCCGGCAGACATGGGGTGGCGCGTCCACGATCGGGAGCCCCTGCTGCAGCAGCACGTTTGCCAGCTGGCGCTCTCTGGGGAAGCCAAAGTCAGGGAAGACTGCCTGACGGGGGGACACCCAGCGGCCACCCCCGTCGTTGGGGCCAGCCAGGGTGACCACCCCCTGTGTTGTATTACTGTGTGTGCTGCTTGGGAGACCCCTCTCCCCAGGACCCGCCTTGCCACCTCCCATCAGCCCTTTCTTCCCAGGTGTGTACAGGACTGGGGCATCTGCCAGCGCACGATACAGCGCCCGCACGACCACCCCCCACGGTTCGTCTAACAACCGGTCGGGCCACAACGTGTAGTACCCCGTCGACCCGCCCTCCCTTAAACTGGCCGCCGTCTCGACGAGAAGGCGTGCGTAGGAGGGTGCCACCGCGTCCTCGAGCAGGCACACGTTCCAATCAGAGCGCAGGCGGCCACCCCCCGTGAGGTCGCTCCCGTTCCAAATACCTCGGCGGTCAGATGACAGCTCAAAGTAGGCGTTCACATGGACGGGTAGGCCCGTGCGGAGCGGTAGCGGAAGGAAGCAGAAGGCGCGGCCCGTCACAAGGGGTAGCTGCGGTGATGACCCGTCGCCAGGGGCACTGCCGTCTGCTGGCGGTGGGAGGAGGGACACAGACATGTCGGGGGAAGGGAACCGAGCGTAGTCAGTTAGCATCCGTGTGAGCTATGCGATGATAGAATGGAAGTAACGGCCACAATACGAAAAATGTGGAAAATCATTCACACACGAAGTATGCACTTCACAGTGACAAACGTTCTAGATCGTTGGCTAGCAAGTTGCATGCGGTCGACGATGAGAATTCATCCCTTTTTTCTGCCTGCATCGCATCATGCCGCGAGCATGGCCATGAGACCACCAACCCTAGTATGAACACGGGGCGAAGTACATGCAATAGACAAGCACGATTATAATTATATGCTCAAGAGCTAAATCAGTGAAAGCTGTGGACAACACTTTTGGTCTTGAAAAAATGGGCTGGCTCATGAGCACATCCTATGCCATACCAGCCAAGGCCCGTAGAGTTAGATAGAGTTCGATAGGCATCAAATGCCCGAATCGAATGCCCAACAGACATATCATGCCCTTGCTACTATCTCAATACCTTCTAAATGCCGGCGGGTTGCAGTAATCGCAATACAAGCCACCATGCCAGATGGTGGCTCCACTGCTGTGCCACTGTAGCTACTGCATGTCGGAACAGTTACTAATCAAGCCATCTGCTCAATTACATACCAGTTGGGTTACTTTGCACGGCACCGATTCCTAACCAACATTCTTCGCTCAAGCACAGCACCGTAGCAAGCCCCCCCTCCCGCCCTAGCAAACCCACCTGTGAGATGTCCGCCGTCCCCGCATGCCACCGCCTCATGCAGCAACGCGGCGACACCGCCCCACGGCACAAACCCGCGAGACCGATGCTCCGGGTCGACAGCATAAGACCGTGCACGACCACTGCCCAGCTCCGCGCAGACAAGCCACAGCTGCGAGCGCACCATGTGGATGCCTGGGAAGGTCGCCAAAGAGGCCGGCGCCCCCTGACTACTGGCATCCGACACAGAGACATCTGACCCTGGGTCGTTCCCGCCGGCCCCTGGGCTGACTGGGGCCGAGGATGCGGCGCTACTATCAGTGTAATCGCGACTACCACTGCTATTGCCGTTGCCGCTGGTATCCATGCTCCTTGTGGCAGGAGGACCCCCCGTGGCAGTGTTCGGTGGACCCGTGACCATGGGGACGCGATCTTTACCCCTAGCCGCACTGGCCCCCTCTACCCCCTCCTCATAGCCCCTCTCCACGATCTCCATCAGCCCGGCGCCAGCTGGCAGCGCGCCATCGCGCGCCGACCGCAGCCGGCGGTACAGACTGTCACGGTCCACCTCGTGGGTCCTGTCGCCGCACACGAAGAGCCGCACGGGGGCCTGGGGGTCGCCCGAGAGGAACTCGTCCCTATTGACGTCCCCCCTAAGACCAGTAGCATTCGAACCATTGTTATTTACACCGGCCCTGCTGCCGCTCAGGGTGCCAAATACCCAGTGAGAAGGACCGGTGGCGCCTCCGTCGGCAGAAGTGAGGAACGGGAACCGGGTCGGCGAGAGCAAGCCACGCGCCGCCGCGAGCCTGCTGGGCCGTACGGGGCCCCGGGAGACCTCATATAGCAACCGCGGCGCCTGGTCGGGCCGCTCACGGACATGCACCGCGATCGCGCCCACATTCTTGAGGAACACGAGGGTGACGGGCGCCAGCTGGCGGAACTTCTCGAACAGCGCCATGACGTCCGCGACGCTGTAGGCCTCCTGCTTGATGTCACTCGCGCGCGCGGGTCCCGCGCCCCGGAGTGGGAACCTGAACAGCGTCCCGTCGTAATGCTGCCGCATGTCGCACCCGAACAGCTCGTAGGGGGCAAACTGGTCGGGGAACTGCGAGGGCAAGTCGCGGCCGACAAACGCTATTTTTAGCCCGGGCTGCGCGGGTGTTGCCCCGGGAAGGTACTTTGCGTGAGGGTCAAAAATCACCAGCGCGTCCCCGCTCACAAAGCTGAGCAGATCCGTGACGTGGTACAGCGCGTTGATCCCGAGCCCGAACCGACCTGTTGCTGACGGCCGCGCCAGCTTGCTGTCCTGGCCGATGCGCGAAATGTTTGCTAAGTCCCGCGCCGTAAACACCGAGTCATTGTGGCAGTACAGCGCAGGCCCCTGCCAGTCCGCCATGCGAGGGCCGAGCACCGACGACGAGCCGAACACGCTGTGGTCGAGGCACAGGTCGACTCTGCTGGCGCCCGCATCGTCTGCGTTCTGGATCAGTTCTGATAAGATCCCCGGCCCATCCGCGTACAACTCCAAAATGTGACGGAGGCGCGTCGTCAACGCCTCGTGCTGACCAAACGCCTCCACCACGCCACCGCTCTCCCCGATTCCCTGGCCCACCGCCCTGGACCCCGCGGCTGAGCCTAGCCCCGGCGGCACGGCGCTCATGCTGAGGACCACGTCCATCCCGGCGGAGGACTCGGCGAGCAGGAGGCGGCGGAGGGACTTGACGCCCACCTTGTCGGCGACGTCCGTGGAGATCTTGGGGTTCACAAAACGCCGACGTGCGGCTGGGGGCTTGCCACCTGACCCACTATACGCCTTCCTTCCCGCATCCCCTTTCTCCTTGGAAGCGCTCGCTAGTTTCGACCCTCCTGTGCTTGCCACCTTGGACCCCCCACCTGTTCCGCCGCCGATGCCCTTTTGACCCGCGGGGTCTTTCTCGTCGGCGGCTCTTCCCCCATCACCCACAGCCACCCTTGTGGTCATATCACCATCATTGTCGGCGCCGCCCTGGGTCCCTGCAGCAGGCGCCCACAGCTCGGGCGGCAGCCAGGGCGCGTCGTTGTAAACCAGGGACCCCGCGGGGGCGAGGATACCACTGGCGTCCGGCACAAACAGTGTCTCCACGGTCCACTTGGCGTCCGCGATGTGCTGGATGAGCCACACGGTGACGGAGAGCTGGGTGGCGTCGAGCGGTTTCCCGTTGCTGGCGTGCGCCATACGGGCCAGAACGCCCGCAAAGTCGTCCGCGGAGAGCGTGCGCTTGACGCCCAGCGCGACAAATAGCTCGGAAAAGCAGGCCAGGTCCGAGGGGACCACGTGGAGGTACGGCGCCAGGTTTAACGGGCCCTCGAACCCGACTTCTGAGGCGGAGGCAAAACGGTCACCCACCCACACCCAGGGGCTCCCTTCCAGCAGCGCCCTGACCACCTCCATGTCTTCTTCGCGCCCGAGCAACGACGTCAGGTGCGCATAGATCTGGGGCACGGCGGAGGAGAGCGCCTGGTCCATGGCTTTCTTGCGAGCACGCACAGCCGTCAGAGAGGGCGGGGGAGGAGAGGAAGGCGATGCAGGGCTGTCCGACTTGGCGGTTTTGCTCGTGTCCGGGTTGGACCCATCTCTGTCTCCGTGACCAGTCGCGGAAGCATCCCCTCTCAAGGCATTACCGCCCTGTCCCGGGCGCCCTACGTCCACCCTGCCAGCATTATAACTTGTGGCGATGCCTGAGTCTCGTATATTTACAGTTCCATCCCCACCCGGGTAGTACGGCCGAACGCCGTCACGTTCCCGACCCTCCTCCATCCCGCTATGTACAACTCCCTCACCCGCGCTCACCAAGGTGCCGCCCAGGACAGAATCTCTTCCTTCTCCCCCAGCCTCCATCCTCTCCAGCTCCGCCTCCATGGTCTCCAACCGCCGGTGCTTCCTCCCCAGCTCCAGCAGCTGCGCCGCCAGGACCGATGCCGTGGGCCGGCCGGCCCACCCCAGCCGGTCGCAGAGTGACGGCGAGCGGCAGTCGACGCTGAGCACGCGCATGCTTCCCGAGACCAGCCAGGCCTCGTGGGGGAGGCGGACCACCCGGGGGCAGGCCACCGTGCCGGTCGTCGCGGGCCAGGGCATGTCATGGGAGGGGGGGTCACGGAGGACGGGGCACCAGCTGATGTTGCGGAGGTCTTTCCAGAACGAGGCAGGTGTGACGGCAGCCGAATCAGCGGATCCGTCCACGGAGGATGCACAGGTAGGACCGCCTTCCCGGCTCGAGGGATCCCGGTGCTCTCCCGGAGCCGAGGGAGGCTGTCGCGAGGACGAGGACGAGGAAAGGACTTGTGACCGGTCAGACTGCGAATGACTGGAGTAGGACACGCTGGTTGTGGAGGTAGAAGAAGCACCCTGGCCAGCAGTGGATCCTCCCAGGAAGCTTCTCACGCCGGCTAGCGCGCTGCCAAGTCGCCGTTTGACCTCATGGGCGGTTGCGGATGCGAGCGCGGCTGCACCGCCGGGGTCCAGCAGCGACTCCAGTGCGCCACCTGGCCCGAGTCCCATCTCGAGGAAGGAGAGGAGGGCAGCGCCGCGCGCCCACGCGGCGTCGTGGTCGCCGGATGCGGAGAGGGATTCGACTAGGCGTGCCGCCTGTGTGTGGTGTGTGTGGGGGGAGGAGACGTGGAGATATATTATATTAGTTAAGGAGGATATGAATAAGAATAGATAGGGACTCAACGGTGGACATTGTGTTGGGCATGGCCGTGTATTGTGTAACAGGAAGTATGAGAGGGACAGGAGGAAAAATAACACCAGGCAAGCCGTGCGCTGCGATAGTTTGCCTAATAACACCAGGCAAGCCGTGCGCTGCGATAGTTTGCCTAATAACACCAGGCAAGCCGTGCGTTGCAATAGTTTGCAGCAGGCCTGACGAGGCGCAAAGTGAGGTCACATTGAGGTCGTATATTGACTTGTCGTGTACATTTCCATGCGTGGCTTTGCCCCAGAACCACACATACATAATACCACACATTATATCACAACTACCCATGTGTGGTTATGTCGGCTCTGGGTGTGCATTGCCGTGTGATTTGCTAGCCGCGCCCTGCCTGCCGACCGAACGGGGCAGAACCGGCTGGGCAAGAATGCTAGCTACACCAGCTACTAGGCCCTTGTAGAGAGTACAGTTAACTTTTATAGAGTGTAATTTGGACTTCAGCCACGGCCTCTTTCACAGTCCACCAACTATCTATCCCTTATGAAGCTGGCCTTCAAGCAGCTAAGCTATCCACACCATAGCCTGCAAAATATTTGTCAACACGATTCTTGCTGCTCCCTGCAGAACGGCATCCAGAACGAAATGACTACTGTTACCTGCACCACGACACCTGTCCTACCTCACACCGCTCAATAAGGAATTCAATTACCTGCAGCACAGCCCGCGCCATCAACTGCAACACCACGCCCACACTATTCTTCCATCCATTTCCTGCAGGACCCCACCTCACCACAACTGCCATTACCTGCAACAGTCATCACAACACAACACATGCCATTGCCTGCAGCCCTATGTCTACAATGTTCTTCCCTCTGCCTGCAGCACTCCACCACACCACAACCCATACGTGCAACCCTCCACCACTCTATACCTAATGCCATTACCTGCAACACCGTCTCCAGAGAGACCGTATGCCTCAGCCCCACGCGCCGCAGCGCGTCCAACTCCTCCGAACCCGTGAATGGCTCCCCCACAAAGCTGCTGCTGTCCCCCAGCAACGGCCGTAATTCCGGCACGCGCGGGTCGTACAGGTCGCGCGGCCGCCGCAGCGCGCCCGACCCCGTGGGCACAAACGCCAGCTCGGCCACGGCGGACCGCAACCCTGGCTCCTCCCTGCACAGGGACGGCAGCTCCCCCAGCAGCGCCAGCATCGCACGGTCCCTGGTGGCTGCCTCCACCCGGCACGCCGCCACCGAGGGCAGCACGTGCTGCAAGTATAAGGAAGCGCGCGTGAGATGGGGCACCTTGAGTATATCTCTCAACACGGCCAGCTCCCCCGTGCTCTCCACTTTGAGAAACGATTCGTCCAGCAACGCAGCCTCCACGCCGTCAGGGGGAAGGAACTTGTCCCCCGGCAACAGCGACACAAAGGTGCCTGATTCCTCCCCCTTGATCACCGCATCCCCCGGTCCTCTACTCCGCTGACCACCCTTATCATCGTCGCCCTTGTCCTCAACGTCGGCGCCTCGCATGCTCGATCGATAGACCTCAAACACGGGTAACGCCCGAAGCACCCCTACCCGCCGGCTATCCATCTGGCCCCCCACAAACCACTTTGCCTGGCACAGATAGGCCCTCAGCTCCCGCCTCTCTGCTTCTGTCATCCGGCCCACCATCTCCTCCAACTTGGCCACCTTGCCACCGCACGCAATCAGCAGTGCGTCCAACAACCCCACCGCGGTCGCCTCGTGCACGTACTCCCCCAACTGGGGGTGGCCCCCCCCCTCCCCCACCAGCAGGCCGTCCAGCAGGTGGCACCCGGCCTTGCGCAGCACGCTCGCCAGGCCCTCGCTCCAACCGGCCTCCCGCAGGACCACCGAGGCGTGGCCCAGGGAGCACAGGTGACCATCCAGGGTGGGCAGGAGCGGCCAGCCCTGCAGCAGGGACAGGTCATCACAGCTGGCGGCGAGGTACTTCCACAGAGTGGCGACCCATGCGCGACTCGGCATCCCGTCCTCGAACCCGCCATCCTTCCCTTCCTTACCCATACCCTCGCTTTCCTGCACCTTCGCCCCACCATTTCCCTGAACCGCCCCACCTCTTTCTTTGTCCTTTTCCCTCTCACTCCCCTTCCACTCGACCTCATCCAGCCCAAACCACCGCGCGGGGAGGACCATCGCCAGCAGCCGTGCAAACGCCGCGCAGTCCAGCGGGACCACGTTGAGACCCTGCAGGGAGCGCAGGCGCGCGAGGAGGTCGTTGTCGATCGCTGGGTCGACCAGGAGACAGGGGACGTGAGCCAGAAGCAACTGCTGTTCCAGCTCCCCTGCAACGTAGTACTCCACCAAGCCCTCATCATCATCCTCAGCATTGTTTCCACCATCAAAACCGCCCGCTAGACGGCCACTAGTACTCCCGCCAAGGCGGCCACCACCACTGCCGGTAATGCTGGCAGCAGCAGCAGCAGCAGCACTGCCGCTGCTCCAGGGGCGACGAGTTCTGCTCCGATCCACCCGCGGCATGAACGTCCCCAACGTGCCGTCCGCCAGCGGGACCAACGGAAGGCCCACCATGACGGCATCCGCCTCATCGTCGATGACATCACTCAGGCAGTACTCGAGCACCACCAGCATGTCGGACCGCTCATGGGGGGGGACGACCATCGCCCAACGGGCTATTCCTACCCTTGGGGCCCCACCCCCCATTGTTGCAGCTATCCCCCCCATGGCCCCATCGGTCAAGGGTGATGGGTCGGATCGGGAAACCGAGGCCGTTTTGGTGTTGTTGTTGCTGGCACTCGTATTGCCCTTGGCCCCGGTGAGGGGTTCACCCCCCCGGCTCCGCGGCCACCACCCTGATCCTGCGCCTGCGCCCTGCCCCTGCTGCAGCTGCGCTTGCCTCTGCTGCGGCTCCCTCTGCCTCTCCTGCTCCTGTCGTTGTTGCTGCTGTTGGCCCAGCTGCACCATCGCGCCGCGCACGAGCGACGGCGTGACGACGACAGGGTCCCTGGCCGCGTGCTCGAACAGGAGCGACCGCACTGCGCGCGGCATGTCCCCCGCAGAGACAACGGGGACGCCCAGCCGCAGCAGCACGCGGGCCAGCGGGGCCTCCTTAAGGAACTCGAGGTCCGGGAACACAGCGTCGGCCGGGGCCACCCAGTGGGCCCCTGGGGGACCCTGGGGGGACGAGGAGTGGCCGTGAGGGCGGCCCGTCGTGACCAGCGCGGTCGCCGGCTTGTCTTTTGTGCCCGCTGGCTTGACGTTAGAATTTGACGACTTGTCGCTCCTTCCCGGGTCTGAGAAGTCACCGGCCGCGAGCAGAACTGGAACGTTGGCCAAGGAACGGTAGAGTGACCGGACTACGGTGCCCCAGGGCTCGTCCGGCGCGCGGTCGGGCCAGAGGGAGTAGTAGGCGGACGCGGATGGTGTCCCTGGGCCGGCCACGGTGCCGGTGGCGTGCGTCAGTAGTCGCGCGTAGGCTGGCGCGACGACGTCCTCCAGCAGGCAGACGTTCCAATCAGAACGGAGGCGGCCGCCCCCCGTGAGGTCGCTCCCGTACCAAATCCCTCTGCGGTCAGAGGAGAGCTCAAAGTAGGCGTTCACGTGGATGGGCAGGCCCGTGCGTAGCGGTAGCGGGAGGAAGCAGAAGGCGCGGCCAAAGGAGCCGACCTGCGGGATGAAGGAAGGGGTGAGCGAGGGGCGAATGCAAGCAGGGGTACGGGAGGGGCGACAGACTATAAGGCTATTTGGTGGGGAAATCCAAGGTCAACGTGACGTGCTTGGCGTTTTCTTAAAAGGAAACCAGTGAAGAGGGGGGAACAGATGGGAAGTCCGCCAAGTGGCAGTGATGAGACGGCTGCAACAGCCAACATGCAACAGAGATAAAGACACCACACAATTAAAGCGGCGGCAACCACAACAACAACAAGGTTTGTGTGTGCATGTGTGCGTGTGTGCGTGCGCGTGTGTGTCTTTGTGGGCTGGGCAGTGAACAGGAAACCAGGTAAGAGATAGGCTCCCAAAGTGCCCTAGCGCCAAATTGCAAAGAATGCTTCCGGGAAGCTTTCTTGGTGCACAAAAAATGGATCCTTTCACCCCCTGACTGTCTGTAAAAGGAGAAAGAGGGAAAGGCCAAGCCATGCATGTACAGCACGCAGCCACCACAAGTTTATGCTTCCCTTGCCGCCCAATCCCTTACCTTGCCCCCTGGCACCTCAGCCCCGCTGGTCACCCCCCCCTCCACCAGCGCGCCGCCCGCATCCCTTCTCCTCCGATGCCGCACGGCCACACGCGCCGCCGTGGCCCCCCAAGGCAACAGGTGGACATCATAGTCCTTGCGCGACCGCTCCGCTAATGCTGCCGCACGGCCCTCCCCCATGCGCTGCGAGATCAGATACTCCTCCTGGAGCTCTTCCTCGGGACCAGCATCTGTCACGGTTTGAGGCCCTGCACTTGTCCCATTTGGAGGCAAGACTTCCCCTGTGCCGGGTCCTCTCCCCGCCCTCACTGTACCGTCCCATCCACTCTCCAGGGCCCGTGATCTGTCACTGTCGCGATCGTCGCCACTCGCCCTGGTGGCGGTGCCAGAATCATGGTCCGCCCTGGCGGCATCACTAGCATCGCTCGCCCCCATGGCGTCGCCAGCATTATCGTAGCTCGAGGTCGTGAACGAGATGCGGTGGACTCCAGCGCCCGAATCCATGCGGACAGGGGCGCCCCCCGAGGCGATCGCTTTTGACAGCCGGACAAACATGCCCCGCTCCGCACGCAGCCCCGCGCTGGCGTTGGTGATGCTGCACGAGTACAGCAAGCGGGGTCCCCCAGAACCGCGGCCACCACCACCCAGAATGCCATCCTGGGGCATACTCCTCCCCATGACCCCACGATTGCCCCTCCCACCGCTATCTCCTCTCCCACCGCTACCGACAACGCCACGACTGCCGGTGCTGCTGCCACTGCTTGCATCGGCCACACCCCGGGAAGCAGCAGCACCCATGCTACTGCTCTCGTCCGCAGGCCACTCGCAGATCTCCACCACCTCCACGCACTTGAGGAACAGCATGCAGGAGACAAGCTCCGACTTGAACTCAGCGAGCAGCGACCGGATGTCGGCCGGTGAGAGGCAGCGCGTCGAGATGCGGCTGCGCGAACAGCGGCCTGACCCGGGGGCTGACTTAGCCCCTTGCGAGCCCAACCCTGCTTTGGAACCCGCACCAGTACCCTCAGTTTCTTTCCCTTTTGAGGCGGACGCATTGCTGCCGGCATCCTCACCAGCATGTTTACTGGAAGACCCTGGCAAAAGGCCACGGCCAGGGTGACCTGAAGTGCCATCCCGTGGCATTCCTGATGTATTCTTGCTCCCTGTGGCTGCTTCCCCTGCTGCTGCTCTTTCTGATGATGTGCCGCCGCTCGTGTCTTCATGTCCATTCTGCCACATGTCCCCAGCAGCCCCTTCTTGCGCCAGCTCAGCAGCACTGGCCCTGGCATCCCCTCGAAGTGTGCTACCATCCCCAACATAACCATCAGCATTGGCTTTCTCACTGCTGCCTTCCCCACTGGGCCCGCTGCCCTCATCTGGCACACGTAGCGGGAACCGGAACAGCGTGCCCTCGTAATGCTGGCGCATGTCGCACCCGAACGCAACGTATGGCGTGAACTGGTCGGGGTGGGACTCGGCCGCTCGACTGGCGACGTAGTCGATGCGTTTGCCCGGGTTGGCCGCGCTCGCGTGCGGCAAGTACTGGCAGTGGGGATCAAAGTAGACCACGTGGCGGCCACTCACAAACGATGGCAGGTCCGTCAGGTGGTACACGCTCGAGAAGCCGACCCTGCAGGGGGGGGGGGGGGAGGCAGCGTACGAGTGCGCGTCAAAGGTCAAGCGTGATGCATGAGTTCACATGAGAGGGCAAGCCGGCCTGTGGGACCTGGGGCTAAAACCAAGAATTCCGACCCCTTCGATGAAGGCTCGCCCCTGCAAAGCTAAAGCGCGCAACAGGAAGCGACTTCCCTACATGGGCACATCACGGGCATGCCCGTCCACAAATATTAGGGTCAGAGAGAAACGATACGCACCAATGCTGCCGCGTCTGCCAATAGCTGCACTTCAAGCACCCAAACCGGCCAACCTTTCTATACATATAATATCAATGATTGTTATACCTGGCTATATATAATAGCTACATCTGTTTCCATTAAGACAGAAAGATTCTGGGAGTGAAGCGCAACACAGGATTAACCCTAGCTGCCTAGTTTGATGTATGTGCACCCCGTCTTCCATGCCGCGGTCCATTTCTTGCTGTTGCCCACCACATGATAGATGTCCAGTGCTTCTACAGTGAAATTTTTGGGTAGCTATATATACTGGATTCGAGTAGCTATATATAGCTACAATACTTCACGCACCCGAACCGCCCCGTCTTCCATGCCTCGGTCCTCTTCTTGCTATTGCCCACGTGGCTGATGCTGGTGAAGTCGTCCTCTGTGAACGCGCGGTTGTTATGCACGAGCAGCGCAGGCCCCTGGAACGCCGCCAGATGGGGGTAGGCCAGGGTGCCAGACGGATGTGTGCGCCAGTCCAGGCAGAGGACCACGCGCGTGGCGCCCGCATCGTCCGCGTTTTGGATCAGCTCCTGTGCCAACGATGAGGGAAGCACGATGAAGAAAAGAGAGGAGAAACAGGGGGAAGTAAGGTTCAGGGAACGAGGAGGAAAACGGCGCAAAGTAGGAGAAAGAGAGGAAGAGGAAGAGAGGAAGAGTGCCCGAGGGAAGTAAGAGGGCAAGGGCCGAGGGCGCGTGGCATGCGATAAGAAAAGGGGCATTCAGACGCCCCAAAAGAAGGATAGCCGATAGCGGGAGAGAATTTAGTGAGAGCATGTGGCAGAAGCCGAAGAAAGATGAGCTCTCCGAAAAACCATTTCAAAGGGGTTTTCCCTTCGCATAAACAAAAAATGTCGCTTTCGTTGGCAATCCGGTCGCAATACAGGATTTAAAGGGCACGGAGACCCAAACACCACGGATGACCATGACAAAGTGGTTTCCCGGTATGCAAGTTGGACACAGATGCCAATGACTGTTGTCATACGGAGAGGCAGTAGGCAGGGATCTTGCGTATTTAACATGATGTCATGTCAAACTATCATCCCATTTGCACGGATATGGACAGTAGGACAGGATGCACTATAATCAAGGAATATTATCATCAAAGTGAGTTTCGGTCTTTTAGTTCATGTTCATCCAACCCCGCGTATCTAAATACTCATCTAAAGCAACCACATGTACAGCTTAGCCACAGCAGCTATATAGAACAAGACGCAGTGCTAACACTACAGCAGGGCTACCACACGATTACCACAGGACAAGTAGCTATTTGCGCGTGCTTTGACAAATTTGTTTGACAAGGAAAGTATTCCTATGCCAAAAGAACAAACAATTGGGAGTTGCGCGCCTACATGTAAACATGGCAGGAGAACGTTTCTAACAACTATCCTTGTTAAGTAGCACAACAACAATCATTCGGCTGCCGTCAAGGGAGCTCGAGGGCAAGTGAAACCATGCACCAATAT
Organism: Mesostigma viride; assembly: GCA_009746045.1. Classification (NCBI taxonomy): domain Eukaryota; kingdom Viridiplantae; phylum Streptophyta; class Mesostigmatophyceae; order Mesostigmatales; family Mesostigmataceae; genus Mesostigma; species Mesostigma viride. Next base: position 5,408,468 of record RPFO01000175.1, on the reverse strand, counting down.
GCAACATGCACCAACATGCAACGGAGACACCACACGAAAGGCACTCCTTGCTCCGTCTACACACACCATATCCCAGAATATCCAAAAGCACGGATCTGTCCGTCTGTTCGTTCCACGGAAAATCTGGTTAGACATCCCAGGGAAGTGTCCACTTCGAGTTCACCTTGAGAACAGTAGTCCCCTCGGGATAGTTCTGGAGGATCTCCCGGATTCGTTGTGTGAGGTCCACCTGCCAAAGTGCAAAGGCAAGCACACTAAGATGGCATGTAAATATTCGATGTAGACAGCAAGTCTAGAAAGAGTTGCCGGCGTCGGACAAAAGCAGCATGGCCCCGCAGAAAATTGCACGTTACCTTCTGCCCGAAGTCCTCGCCGAGAAGCTGCGACTGCGGTGCCGCCATCTTGAAAATTTAAGCGTGGTCTAAACTTACCCTATGCCTGGCAAGAATCCTAGCATGTTAGTCGTACTGTATATCAGCAGCACGAATGCTAACAGCATATACTGCTATAGAGTGCAGGCTAGTCATTCTCCTCCGAATCCCGCAGGTGGCGAACAACCAAGGCTGCAAGATTCTCACTTATGCCATCTTCAAAGTTTGCCAGACGTTATGTTGCGCATTTTCTGAGCACCATGCATTCAAGCTGTCTCCTGGGCTTTCGCACCAGGACCTCTCCATTAAAAGCAAGGGTCCGTGCCCAACACGCGACACCCGGGCTTTCGCGGCAGCGTGGTGAGTGTCACACGGTTTATCGGCAAATTAATCATGCTAGTGCCTCTAAAATTGCTCATCGCTGACATGACCAGCCAGGTAGATCTGCGAGTTCGCCCAATTATGGGCTGCCATTTCCATAACGACGAAATTGCACCCGTTCGACCGGGATATATGATAATATATGACTCGTGCGAGGACAGGTGACCGAGGCAGGACGTGGCAGCCAGGTGAAGGCAAATGCCAGCACCAATAACGCCAATAATTGTGTGCGGGCGTCAGCCTTAGTATAGAATCTTTGTCATGAGCATCACACTTCTAACGCCTGCAACCGTTCCCCCAGAGGCCCAGACAGCACCAAAGTGACCAAACACCAATTACATACTACAGCGTAAGCGGGACCGAGTTGAACTGGGCGCCTTTTCACCAAATTGACTTCGCTCGCACAAGAATAACCATGTTATTATGGAGATCGGAGGCCAGTCACAACATATCCATCTCGTCGCTAGTTTAGACAGGAACTTCGTTATATTTTGTTATCTGTGAGCAGCGTCGGCAGCTTTTCTCATGGTCTAAAGGATGCTGATGGGTTGGGCTGCTGCCTAGTGGGCTCCATAGCAAGAAGTTGCATCAACTATCTATTGCGTCCTTGGGAGACTCACTAGAGTAGTACATCATTTTTTGAAGCTTGTCTGGCATAACACAATGGCTGAACAAAGTAAGTTGGCCCTCCAGATTCAGGTTGCTTTCATTGTAAGCTAAAGCGAGACAGTACGACCGGTAGCGCTGTTGCTGCGCTAAGGCGCAATCATGATGAGCGCAGCCAAAGAATTGCTCCAATTGTAATTTATCTCCAGGCACTTTTGGTATTTCATCCATGCATGCAGATGGCGCTGGGAAGCCTTTGGCTCTGGGCAGGCCGAAGGGGCTGGGAAAGCTCTCACAAATGGAGGCGGAAATTCTGTAAGTGCCAGGGGAGGCAAGGCTTAGAATTGTGCCACAGTAATAACACAAGTGAACGACGCGTTGCTGCAACGGGGGGGCCGTACTGCGGGCACGCACAATTCAACTGTGTAAGCACGAACACTTAAATACATAAATCGTTTTCATGAATTCTTTGCGCCAATGTGGTGGGACTGAAAACTTGACGATGAGGCCATTATTTGTGCCTTGCCACGCCGCATTTCTGCCGCCTTTGTTGTTTATTGTGCCATTTGATGCCATGCCGCCGCTTGTGGCTCTTGTGACCAGTTTTTCTTTCATCCCCCCACCTTGTTCTCTTTGAAGCCAACACATCGGCAACAGAAAATATTACCTTGTCCCAACGCCCTCCCGATGAGCATCACGCTATCACTACGTTCCTGGTGTCATCCTCATCTTGCCCTTAGCTTGCCGTAACTGACGACCTTGTCCTTCTGCCACTCATATGCTGCTCCTGACATCATGACCTTCTCCTACCCTGCGCACGGTCAACTTTTTCACAATCCCCCCCCCCCCCCTAGGTGCCTGCCACGTTCTTTGTTGGGCATCCATTGCGTGTGCGTGCACGGCGCCTGCCACGCATTCCCTTACGAACCATGCCGCGTGCCCGGTGCATGTACTTATTTAATTGTTATTTCTACGTCCCAGGGAGAGGAGCGAGGCGGTGGAGCGACACGCTGCTGCAATGCTGGAGACCGCCACCGTGGTCATGGTACGGGCACAATAGCTATAGTGTTGCCACAAACAACAAAGTAGTACAGTATCAGCTGGAGACTACCACCTTGGTCATGGTACAGAGGTGCCAGTTATTACCCACTGTATATTGCCGTAAAGGAATTCTTGGATATTACTCGCACGCTAGCGTCTGAACCTTCGGCAGGCAAGAAGCACAGTCAATGTTATTGCTTCCATTCCGTGGCAGGGACTTCCCCCCTCTTGCCACGAACCGTTCAAACCGGGGACACTGGTAGGTTGCAGTGGTACTCCCCTACAAAATAGCCACACCCTTGTCGGAAGGCAAGGTGGCCATTTAACCATTAAAGGTGAAGATGTGTAGGTCGCGACATTCGTTCTCCTCAGTCTCTTGTGTCTACCCGTCTCGTCACATCCACCGCTGCGTGTATCATGGAACCGAGCGGGGTGGTTTTTGTCCAGTCGTGCCCTCAGCCACCCTCCCGCCCACATGCTTGCGTTTGTCAGCTAGAGGGTGCAGGGGCCATATGACCATTGCCCAGGCAGATAGTACCTCCCATAAGCAGCCCATTCACTATCTCATTCCTGCATTGCTGTTAATTAACAACGCGTGACTGCATCGCGTGGGCACCGCTTTTACTAGGGTGTATCATGCTCAGTTCTGAGGCATGGCGACTATGCTCGGTTGTTAGGCATGGTTATAATGCACTGATTCTTCTCCCAAAAGTTTCAAGTTCTTCTGCATCCGTTCCTCGTGTCCCGTATCAGTCAAGGCAGTCAGGCTTCTGGCCCCTCCTGCCTTTGCACTAATACTTCTCATCGACTTCCTTGGGCTTTCTCATCTGGCTCACCCACCCAATCACATTCTCTTTCCCACATCCCTCGGTTGCGTACCCCCCACTCTCGATGACTCCTTGCCTTGCCAGTTTGCCCGTCCCATCCATGCTATCTGTTCGTCCCTTTGTGATCGGACGACCCATACCTGGGTGGGATGCAGAAAGAAGTGCGTGAGAAGATGGACCGCCCCATCGTCCCCGAACCAGTCGCGTCCCTCGACGACAGGTGGGTGACCTGGTTGGAATGAGCTAAGCAGACCAGATTGCATGCCCCTGGTGGTTTCATCGTCACAATTGATTCATTTCCTCGGATTTCTCCCTAGTAGGTACTAGTTCATTCATTATTATTTTATTACTACCATTATTTTTATTCTCTTCGGTTTCTTCCTAGTAGGTATTAGTGGCCAGCGCATGGCCAACGGCCATCATCATCAAGCCATAGAAGGTTGTACTAAAGAGTGTTTCGTTTTTTCTCAGCAGCTTTCCACCCACTCTCAGCTGGTGGGGTGCTGTATTCTCTTGCTGTACATTGTTATGCCCATGGGGCCACATGTCTACTTTTTACTTCTTTCCTCCAGATTTGCTAATGAACGATTTATTCATGTCCACGACATGGTCCGCCAACCGCCACGTTATGACCACTGCTGCTCAGGCTTCGAGTAGGGTCCAGCGGGGGCCAGGCGGGCACATCTGGGCCAAGTGTCCCTGGGGGATCAAGTGCGCGCCGAATCTCGCTATCGGAGGCGGGGCCTTCGGAAAGTGGGACTGTTGGGATGGCCGATGGGGTATGTGGCTCTCAGGATGGCCGAGAGGGTTTATGCGGGGGGGAGGGGGGGCGGGTGCGAGCTGGGAGATGCTGGAACGCTGGGCATGTTCCCTGGGGGGAATCAGGTAGCCGATTACTCCTAGTGCTCAGATGCAAGGGAAACGAGCCCGCGAGGTCTGCCTGTGAGCATCGTATCACTCCTGCACGTAGCGCTGGTCTGCCTGTGAGCATCGTATCAATCCTGCACGTAGCGCTGGTCTGCCTGTGAGCATCGTATCACTCCTGCACGTAGCGCTGGTCTGCCTGTGAGCATCGTATCACTCCTGCACGTAGCGCTGGTCTGCCTGTGAGCATCGTATCAATCCTGCACGTAGCGCTGGTCTGCCTGTGAGCATCGTATCACTCCTGCACGTAGCGCTGGTCTGCCTGTGAGCATCGTATCACTCCTGCACGTAGCGCTGGTCTGCCTGTGAGCATCGTATCACTCCTGCACGTAGCGCTGGCCTGCCTGTGAGCATCGTATCACTCCTGCACGTAGCGCTGGTCTGCCTGTGAGCATCGTATCACTCCTGCACGTAGCGCTGGTCTGCCTGTGAGCATCGTATCACTCCTGCACGTAGCGCTGGTCTGCCTGTGAGCATCGTATCACTCCTGCACGTAGCGCTGGTCTGCCTGTGAGCATCGTATCACTCCTGCACGTAGCGCTGGTCTGCCTGTGAGCATCGTATCACTCCTGCACGTAGCGCTGGTCTGCCTGTGAGCATCGTATCACTCCTGCACGTAGCGCTGGTCTGCCTGTGAGCATCGTATCACTCCTGCACGTAGCGCTGGTCTGCCTGTGAGCATCGTATCACTCCTGCACGTAGCGCTGGTCTGCCTGTGAGCATCGTATCACTCCTGCACGTAGCGCTGGCCTGCCTGTGAGCATCGTATCACTCCTGCACGTGGCGCTGGTCTGCTCATGAGCATCGTATCACTCCTGCACGTAGCGCTGGTCTGCCTGTGAGCATCGTATCACTCCTGCACGTAGCGCTGGTCTGCCTGTGAGCATCGTATCACTCCTGCACGTAGCGCTGGTCTGCCTGTGAGCATCGTATCACTCCTGCACGTAGCGCTGGTCTGCCTGTGAGCATCGTATCACTCCTGCACGTAGCGCTGGTCTGCCTGTGAGCATCGTATCACTCCTGCACGTAGCGCTGGTCTGCCTGTGAGCATCGTATCACTCCTGCACGTAGCGCTGGTCTGCCTGTGAGCATCGTATCACTCCTGCACGTAGCGCTGGTCTGCCTGTGAGCATCGTATCACTCCTGCACGTAGCGCTGGTCTGCCTGTGAGCATCGTATCACTCCTGCACGTAGCGCTGGTCTGCCTGTGAGCATCGTATCACTCCTGCACGTAGCGCTGGTCTGCCTGTGAGCATCGTATCACTCCTGCACGTAGCGCTGGTCTGCCTGTGAGCATCGTATCACTCCTGCACGTAGCGCTGGTCTGCCTGTGAGCATCGTATCACTCCTGCACGTAGCGCTGGTCTGCCTGTGAGCATCGTATCACTCCTGCACGTAGCGCTGGTCTGCCTGTGAGCATCGTATCACTCCTGCACGTAGCGCTGGTCTGCCTGTGAGCATCGTATCAATCCTGCACGTAGCGCTGGTCTGCCTGTGAGCATCGTATCACTCCTGCACGTAGCGCTGCCTCTCAGCAAGGGCTTTGAGCTTTACGAAGGAATGTTTGTGTGGGTTTGCCTCGGGGGGGGCGGGGCGGGGCGGGGCGGGGCAGGGTGGGGCGGGGCGGGGCGGGGCGGGGCGGGGCGGGGCGGGGCGGGCGGGGCCGGGCCGGGCCGGGCCGGGGCAGGCCGGCAGGGTTAACCAAGCGTTTATCTGATGATGAATGGTGTTGTGGCAAACTGTGCACGCAGCCCATCTCCTGGAGGGGAAGGGGAGACGATGCCGGAGGAGCCGCGGAGCTAGCACCACCTGGGATGTACGGAGGATTGAGCGGGCGACCAGGCAGCCAGCCCAGGGGCTCGGCAGGGCCATCCTCATCCTCCTCTGCTGATGTCAGCGTGGAGGAGCGAGCTGGCAGCAACGGCGCGCGGCCCGGGTCCCAGGAAGGCGTTGGTAGCCGCGCCCAGAGCAGGTTGGTTGGCACGCCTCTGTATTGGGACAAGGTGTGTTGCATGGACAGGCAATATGTGATGTTTTATCATTTATGTAACGTTACGCCTCTTTCCTGTTGCAACCTCCCTGTTGCAACCTCCCTGTTGGAACCGTATGACCAGCCACGTTGTGCATACATGCATGCGTCTTTGCGTCTTTGCACGTATTCACTATATTAATGAGACAACCAACGCGTATTCGCTACATGCATGGGAAGTCACCTAGCCCATTCCCCTGGAAACCTAAGAATGAGTATTTCGGAATGCTCTCAGGTTGAGATGGGACCAATCGAATGAGCGCACAGGGCGTCTCGTCAGGGCGCCCCGAGCATCTCTCAAACACCCCCAAACAGTGTCAGACGACTTCAAAGCATCCCTAGTTTGGTTAACGTATTTTTGTATAGTCTCTCTATTCTCTCAAATGTACAAAGACTGTGGTTCCCTCCCCCCCCCCTCCCCCTCCATGGTGCGGCCAGGCCTGGCAGGAGCCGGCCCACCTCAGGGGTGCAGTCGACTGCACAGGCTGGGATCAGCGCAGCCTCTGGCGGTCCAGGGCCAGAGGCAGTGGTTACTGGCACACCGCAGCGGCCGATATCCGCAACAAGGCCGGCCTCTGGCGCACGCCACACACCACCACCCCAGGGCACGGTCTCCCTGGCCAGGTGGGTGGCAGGGGGTGGGTGACAGGCAGCAAGGTGGGGCACGAATCCCTGGATCAGGATCGACCCGCTTGAGATGTTTGCTGTTTTCGCTTTAACAAGCGAGGCGGTACCAGGAATTAGGCCTTGTGTAGGTGAGCCCTTCTGCGTCTAGGAGCGCGATTCAGCAACAACAGGAGCACCGTTGGAGCGCTTTTGGCCTTGTCAAGATTTCTATGTATAGGTATGTATGGAGCCCATCTGGCCCAGGTGGATCTTCCTGCGGTGGCAGCGTCTTAGGTTCGATGATTGCAACACGAATTGCAATGTGTGAGCTATGCTCATGCATATATCACGAACGTGCACAGCTGATAATGCAATGCGGTACAGCACAAAATAAACACTTTGTTTTTGTGCTTGCACCTGTACCCAAGCCACCCAGATAGGGGTTGGCTGGGCAAGTTGGTTCTCATAAAAGTTGGGCTTCCATTCCAGGGAAGCAGGTTGTTTCTTTTGCCTGTAACAGATTAGATGTTATGTGGTGATGCATGCAAAGCGAAGCAAGGCCAGAAACGGATCCTCAAGGTTTGCGAGCACAGCCAGCCCAATACCCTTCTATGGCCTGGCTCGAACGGCATCTGACAACCCTCTCTACCTACCGCGTCCCGCAGTGCACACCTGTCTTGTAGTTCCTACTGCTTGGCCCGCCACCGGCTGCGCCGACAACCTCCCGCGGCTCTGGGTGTTTGGTGTGAGGTGCTCGTGGTGATTGGCGCACTGTCTTGGGTGGCTGTCCTGCAAATCTAAATGTGCCGTGTATGCTTGCCGCCTAATTGTGCCGTGTAAACGGGCGGTGTATACCTGCTATGTAAATACGTGCCATGTACACTTGCCGTATATTGCCAGGCCGCCACCCCTGGAGGACCTTCCAGACGAGGAGATCGAGGTGCCAGGGAATCTAGGTAAGTCAACTGTGGTTATTTATGTAAGTTAACCATGGTTGCTTAGTTAAGTCAACTGTGGTTCCTTATGTAAGTTAACCATGGTTGCTTAGTTAAGTCAACTGTGGCTCCTTATGTAAGTTAACCATGGTTGCTTAGTTAAGTTAATTGTAGTTCCGTATGTAACTTCACTATGGTTCCTTAGGTAAGCTGATTATGGTTCCTGAGTTAAGTTAATTATGGTTCCGTAGGTACGTTGACTATAGCTCCTCATGTCTACCCTCTCATTCAATGTAGTCCCACCTTTTAATACTGTTCTCACCCCCACAAGATATCCTAAGTAGCAGCTCCCACTTGAGTCCCTGTACCACGCCCACCAGTGCTCGGCACCTTGATCTCCTATGGCTACCCCAAGCCTTGATGTCGACCTGCCCGTTGTGAAGAGGTAGCTGTTTTGTCCCTGTTTAGTCATCGGGGACTACCAAGTCACGTTTCGTCTGTTCTCCAGACGCTGAATATCCACTGTAAGAGTCTCTGTTTTTTTTTTTACCCCCTCAGCATCTTCTGCAACATTCGTGGATAAAAGCTGGAATTTGCGCATCCGATCGGGGGGCTGCCTTTTTTCTATACATCTGTTTCTAAAGTTGTCTCAAAGGCCTTTAAACCACTGCCTCTACATCGCAATACGCCTGGGTAGCACTGATATGTTGTTTTGGTGGAAGCACTTGCACTTTTTGAAGCATGGCCACCCCCGCCATGCTTCCCTCGGCTTCACCTGTCACTTCCAATGTAAAAGCCCCGGTATGCAGCAATATATACCTAACGTTATTATCATTATAGTGTAGGCCATGGGACCCGCAGTTTTCCCTGCACGTGCACTAGTTGGCGATTCACCATAGTGGCCCGTAATCGGGCCGCCGCCTGATTCGCCCGCGGTCTTCCCTGCGCTGAATTCCCCCCTCCCTCTCTCTGTCTGTCTTCACTGTCTTAGGTGACGACAGCTTCTGTGAGAATTTTCATGTGATAGCAATCATGATAGTCATTATCTCTGCCTACGGCACTACTAGCAATAGGTGCCGGTTGTAGTAGCAGCAATGACGGAGGCCTCGCTGGTGTCAGTGTGACTCACTAATGCCCCCTCGCGTGTGTGCGCGTTGACGCAAATCCATGCATTTGTGTGAACACCTGTTGCGTTTGCCAGAGGCCACCCTACGGCTGCACAAGGCCCGCCTGCGCGTGATGCAGGAGCGGCTGGATGCTGTCTATGAGGAGTTGGATGGGAAGGTTGGGCATCAGGCAACGCTGCTGCTAGAGCTGTGGGAGTGGACCTCATCGTGCCAATATAGTCTCCAGTATGCCTCCCATTCTATCTTCAATATGCCTCCAACGTTATCTCCAATATGCCGTCAACGTTACCTCCAATATGCCTCCAATTCTATTTACAGTATGCCTCCAATTATATTTCCAGTATGCCTCCAATGTTATCTCCAATATGCCTCCAATATTATCTCCAATATGCCTCCATCAGGCCTCCAGTATTATCTCCACTATGCCTCCATCATGCCTCCAGTATTATCTCCACTATGCCTCCAATATGATCTCTAATATGCCTCCCATCTTATATCCAATACTATCTCCTATATGCCTCCAATGTTATCGTGCCAATACTGTCCCAACGCAGCTGTTTTTCCTTTCATGTGCTTGATGGTCATGCGAGGCATTGCCCTCTGGCACTGGCACTTGTTTGTGCGTCTGGCTCCATGGTGGCCCCTTTGCACTTGTTTGTCTGTCTCGGACCCATCGGTGGCCCCTTCGCTCTTGTTTGTCTGCCTCACCCCCATCGGTGGTCCCTTGTCTGTCTCGCATATGGGGGGATTACAATGGGCGTGCGTTGGTGTGGGGGGGTGATTACAATAGGGATTACTGCCCCCAGGTAGTTCTTATCTGGCTGTACAAAGTCCACTGGCTGTAGGTGCGCCTTTTTGTGCAGCTTGTCTGAAAAAATGCATGCTGGTTGCCTTTCGTTGCACAGCTACTCACTTGCCTACCTGTAGTGTGTTGCATGGGATTCACTTCTACCATACGCAGGAGCAAAAGCTGACGGCTGCCAATCGCGAATTGAGGGACCTGCTACAAGAAAAGGCGGCGTGGCAGAAAACGGAGAAAGCGCTGGAGGTAGGCGATAAACCCCAAACCCTGTTCACCATTCTTTCTTGTTACTTCTCATTTCACAGGGTGTGAGAGGGACCTGCAAAGCATGTCATCATAGCGTCCCGCCACTCAAGAAGTAGCATGTCAGGATTGAAATGCCTGCAGCTCCTGGTTTTCCTGAACAAGCATCCCTTTTTCATGGTGTGCAATTGCCAATTAGTGACTCCTTGCTCGATCATGGAATGATGTAATAGTAGTCATCATTTAATATTATTGATCATATGAAGTAACAACTTATTATTAGTAAATAGAAACTCGGGTTGCCCACTCTGCCCTGTCCCATCCCAAGCCTGAGAAACAGAAGCATCCCTTTGTGGGTTGTCTGTGCTTAACTAAGGTGCAAATTCACTAACGTGCTAATTAATGCTTAACTAAGACCTCGCGTCCGGTCTATCCGGGGGCCCTCTTATGGTTCCCTCAAAACGCAATCTGGACTTGCAGGTTCCATCCCACGCGTTAGTCAAAAGCATCTGAGGTACCAGGCTCGTGCATCAACATGATCCTTCTCACCATTTTCCTTCTGACCGCATTCGTACCATCACCAGCGTCGATTGTACATGGTGTGTGTGTGTGTGTGTCGAGTAGAATTTTTTTTTGCTGGCCTGCCTGTTCATGCCTCACAGGCCAAGATGGAGACGCAAAAGGGTTATAACCTGTACATGGTGCATGCGCTGTACTGTACCGGGTGTATGTTGCAGGCCTATCTAATCATAATGTTATAACCTGTACATGGTGCATGCGCTGTACTGTACCGGGTGTATGCTGAAGGCCTATCTAATCATCATGTTATAACCCGTACATGGTGCATGCGCCGTTCTGTACCGGGTGTATGCTGCAGGCCTAAATAATTATCATGTTTTCCTTTTTTTCGCTGCCTGTTTCATGCCATCCAGGCCAAGCTGGAGAAACAGAAGCGGCTGCTGGACGCGGTGCGGTCGCAAGCAGGCGACAAGGATGAAAAGCTTTCCGACCTCACCAAGGTAAAGGCCATGAGCAGCACAGTCGCATGCTATATGCAGTGTGACGTGACCTAATAGTAGCCTCCTTAAACAAGGATGAGAAGCGGTCCGACCTCACCAAGGGAAAGGCCGTAATGAACAGCCTCCTGTCCTGCACTCTTGTGCCTGGGCCATGGCCATATGCTGGGGGCTACGGTGCCACAGACACAGCCAGTTTCCTTTCACGAGCAAAGGTTTCGTGTTTCATGTTGCGTTGGAGAACATGATCAGAAGCCAACCCCTCTGCTACCACTTGATTATAGTACGTCCAAGATGTGATTGGGATATGTCCACGTGATCAGAAGCCAACCCCTCCGCTACCACTTGATTATAGTACGTCCAAGATGTGATTGGGATATGTCCACGTGATCAGAAGCCAACCCCTTGTACAAGGGGTTTGCCGTGGGAGCAATATCTTGTCCACAAGCATACCTGTGGAACCGACCCCATGAGACATAGGCTTACCCTCACGAAGCCCAGGCGGGCATGCGGCAGCTATCGCATGCATGTGCTGAGCCAAGGTAGGTAGCATGCGTGGACACGGCCGGGTAGGGATCCATAGAGCTCATCATCGCGCTCGTGCCTCGGCGCCGTGATTGGCAGCGCTACTGCTGCTAGTACCTGTCACAAAGGCATTAGGCAAACGGGACATGCCCACCAACTTCTGCTTGACAGCGCCATGCTTAGATTTGACTTTCCTTGAAGAAGAGTTGGCCATGAATGAGAAGCATTCGTAAGAGTTGACCGAGAAAATGTCTTGCCTTTTGCTTGGTTCATTTGCGCCCTGGCGGCACACCCCAGACGGTCGACCGCGTCCAACAATCGCAGAAGCAGTCAGAGCTGGACGCCAAGGCACGCGAAGTTCGGTAAGCGCCTTCCGGTGGTGGTGCTGTTGAGAACCAAGAGAAAGGTAGTGTTCTGGACAGCCCGGTTAGACTTAGGACGCAGACTGGCTAAAGGTGTGATCAGCAGTTCAGCGATGAGCACGCTTCATGCCGCATTTATAGCAGGCGTCTGGATGCAGCTTCTATACTACCTCGAGGTGGATATCATCCGAAAGGACTCATTGATTATAACTAGTAGGCAGATGCTCTGGGACAATTTTTTAAAAAATCTCATTAATGATTGTTTCGTTGGCTGTGCCTTTGTTGATGACAGTCGCCAGCACTTCCACCCATGAAATACTAGCCGCGGCAACCAATGAATGAGCTTATGCTGGACTTGTATTTTTCTGTGTCTTGTAACTCGATAGTGCGCCATGGCGTCTTGATGGAGGCCATGTGAGAGGCAACTGGTGCTTGAAATAGCAAAACTTTCTCACATTACTTGCTGCTTGTTGCAATTGCTGCAGTCACTGTCGCGTGCCCGTTGCCTACGTCTGGTCACCACCTGATCTCTGCCGGTGCACTCTGCCTGCGCCCTCTGGTCGGCCCTCTGCCAGCTTGAACCGAGCGCTGGAGGAGGTGGAGCGCTATAAAAAGATCATGGAGCAGGCAGCTAATTCGGAGAAGCACGCAAAGGACGCGGCCAAGAAGGTGCGGATGACGGAAGACATTTCGCACGGTTGAATGCTGGCAACGCGCATGACGTGTGAGGAGAGAAGGAGATGCGGTGTTCAAAACAAGTCTCCACCAGCTGATGTGGATGCTGGCAAAGAGCCTGAGGTGTGCGGAGCTCTTAGAGGAATAGATGGGAAAGATTGTTAAGGAGAACTACATCGAAGGATTGTGAAGGCCATGAGGAAAAGTGAGAGGATTTGCGTGGGAGAGGGCAAGAACTGGGGTGCTGGAGATGAAGTCATCCGTGCATTGGAATGCCCGCTGGACCCACCAGAAGGCGTGCGTTCCTTTTCTTACGAGAGGTTGTTCTGTAGGTATGTGAGCTCGTCCTCAGAGGGGCTTCAGGCTGGCAGCCATTTTTTACTGTCTTTCACGGAAGTGCCTCTCCCTTTCTCCCCTCTTCTCCCTCTTCTCCCTCTTCCCCCTCCCCTCTCCCCTCTCCCCTCTCCCCTCTCCCCTCTCCCCTCTCCCTCTCCCCTCTCCCCTCTCCCCTCTCCCCTCTCCCCTCCCCTCTCCCCTCTCCCTCTCCCCTCTCCCCTCTCCCCTCTCCCCTCTCCCCTCTCCCTCTCCCTCTCCCCTCTCCCCTCTCCCCTCTCCCCTCCCTCTCCCTCTCCCCTCTCCCCTCTCCCTCTCCCTCTCCCCTCTCCCCTCTCCCCTCTCCCCTCTCCCCTCTCCCTCTCCCTCTCCCCTCTCCCCTCTCCCCTCTCCCCTCTCCCCTCTCCCCTCTCCCTCTCCCCTCTCCCCTCTCCCCTCTCCCCTCTCCCCTCTCCCCTCTCCCCTCTCCCCTCTCCCCTCTCCCCTCTCCCCTCTCCCCTCTCCCCTCTCCCCTCTCCCCTCTCCCCTCTCCCCTCTCCCCTCTCCCCTCTCCCCTCTCCCCTCTCCCCTCTCCTCTGCCAACTGCCCACTGCCCACTGCCCACTGCTTCCGGCTGGCAGGATTACGAGCGGCTGCTAGCGGACAACAAGCGGCTCGAGCGCCAGAAGGCGGAGCTAATTGCTGCCTTCAAGAAACAGCTGCGGCTCATTGACGTACTCAAGAGGCAGAAGGTGAGGGCAAGAGGGCTACTTTACATGGCAGAAGAGGAGGGCAACGGGAGAGGCAGAAGGTGAGGACATGGGGGCTAATTGACGTCCTCAAGAGGCAGAAGGGGAGGGCAAGGGGGAAAGGCAGAAGGGGAAGGCAAGGGGGTAGACCGAAAAGGAGCGCGAGGGGCGGGGCAGGCGGCAGCATAATTTGATACTTGCTAGTCTGTTGTGGCTTGAGTTGAGTGGATGAGCAGGACAGGAGGTTCATGCAAACATTTGATGGTGTACTGGTGTACGCTTGTGCTTCAACGCTACTTGCGCTTGACGGGAATTCTGGTTTGCGCCACTTCCTCTTGTAGATGCTGCTCGTGTGGGAAGGTTGCCCTGCTTGTAACCTGAGGTTTTGCCTGTCATGCTCACCTCATCCTCCCCACCCGGACTTACACCATTAGTTTTGAACTAAATTGTTTGCCCTGAGTGTTTTCCCTGCACACATCTGGGTGAGGGCCTGGTATTGTCACAAAGTCGATTGCTGTCCTGATCCTGCCCCGTGCTTGTGACAGTAAGGGCAATTTGACTCATCATAGTGGAAGGTATGCTCGAGGATCTGCACTGCTCTTTTCACATGGGCCACATTCTGCTATCAACTATGTTGTGTGTGGCCTGATGTTGGGCAGATCCACATGGAGGCTGCGCGGATGCTAACGTTTACTGAAGAGGAATTCTTGAAGACACTGGAGCTGGGCGAAAAGTTGTAGGCAGAAGTAGGTTTGTTACATATTAGACATAGTTTGTGCAAGTTGTTCTTACAGAATGGCTTGTAATGGGTTCTAGACAAGCACCCTCGCACTGTCTCAATGGTATACTCTTGCCATTTTATGCAGCATAAGTCATTATGATCAATTAGTCATGCGCTCCAGTTGGGTAGTCACGGAATTGAATTGAATTGAATTGTAACATAACTCCGTTGGGAGTATATGTAGCACATAGCCCAGAGAAGGGGCATATGGCCTATCATACATTCTAAGCTACTTCCTGCAAGGGTGGGAATGTAAACAACACTTGCTCTAGGTGCACTAGGGCACCTGCACCACCCAGAGTTTCAGGCACCAGGTGCCAGCTAAGGGGAGCCTGTCATAGGTGGGGAAGATCAGCACAGCTATACAAAAGCTAGGGCATGGCTTCTCAGCAGGGAGTGACCCCCTGCATGGGCACGGCATAATTAAATAAAGCTAGGTATCATCTGGAGGGTGGCTCATCATAGGCACACATGTACATGACTAAAAAGGGCTAGGCCTAAGCTGGTATAGTGCCTGTAGTAGGCGGGCATGTACAAGGCCACTGTCTAACTATTCTACACTACTGCTGTATTCCCCTAGGCTGGGGCTGGAGTTGCTGGGGCCGCGGTGGTCGAGGGGGTCGCTGGCCAGGGCTTGTGGCCGACGTAGATGGCGCCCCCTTCCAGTACACCGGCTGGCCCGCCTTGGTCTGCCGGAGCTGGAGGTAGGTCGGCCATAGCTCCCGTCGCCGTTGTTGCTGGGCCAGGGTCAAGTCGTTGTCCACGGTGAAGGGAGTATTCTCGAGCCGCTTGCGGCGTCTGAGAAACGAAATCTTGTCCGCTGGGCTATCAAAGATGAGAAGAAGCGGAGGCGCCCCCGCCTTACCCCGCGCGCGGGGGAGGCGGTGGGCGGTCAGCTTGATCTCACCAAGAAGGCCCATGCGTGCAAGGATTTTGCTCTCAAACGCACGTGCAAGCTTCTCGGAATTCTCACCTTCTTCCATGTCGAGGTTCTTGAGTATGGCGTTGAGGCTGCGCTTGGCGAGCTCGGCCTCCTCGCGGAGGTCAAGCGTCTGCCGCTGGAGCTGGGCTGCGACGGCGGAGATGGTGGAGGTGGTATGTTGCTTAAGCATGTCCGCCCAGGTCGTGATGGGAGGAGCATCGCCGGCCAGGCCAGCCGAGGCTGGCTTGGCGGCAATGTCCTTCACTGCCTGGGCGGTGAGGCCTGCTGTGTTCTGCAAGACCTCGATAGCGATTGCATTATCCTTGAGGCGCTGGTCGATGTCGCGGAGCTGGGCGGTGATGGAGTCGGAGGGGATGGTGGCGGTGGAGGAGGCGAGGAGGGTGGAGGTGGCGGTGGAAATGGTGGAGAGGAGGGGGAGCTCGGCAGCCAACGTGCTGCCCATGGCCGCCACATCTGCAGCGATGGGGGCCACGTGCTGCTCGATCGAGGGCCTCCTTGAGGAGTGAGCGGATGGAGGATTCGGTTAAGGTGGTGGTGAGGGGCTTTGGGGGCCAAAGCTCCTCGATGGAGCGTCCAAGGAGGGAAAAGAGGGCGAATTGCTGGAGGTGGGGGCGGCGGGCGTTGAGGACGTCCTTGCCGAAATGGCGCCTCTGGAGGAAGGCATTGACAAGGCGACCTTGGTGGGAAAGCTGCTTGCATAGTTCTATAAGAGAGGCATGCGTCCCAAAAAACACGTGGGCCAGGATGCGATCGTGTGTAAGCTTGTCAAAATAGCCGGGCTGGCTGGCGTCAAAGTCGTAGTCACGGAGCACAATGATAATTACTTGATTACTTAACGAATGAATGAATTAATTAATTAAGTAAGTAAGGAGGATATGAAACACATATCCCTGATAAGAGGTATATGGTAACACATTCTGAGCTACAACCTGCAGGTGGTGGATGTAAACTGCCCCCTACTCTGGGTGCACTACCTTGGTGCACCTGCACCACCATTAATTAATTAATTAATAGACACGTGACTGCGTCACGTGAGCATAAGTCCTCAGTGGGAGGGGAACATGGGATGGAATGGATTAATTAATTAATTAATTAAAATCATAGCTCCGTGGGGAGCATATGTAACACATAGCCCTGAGAAAGGGGCATCTATGGGTTTGTAATACAATCAGGGCGACAACCTGCAGGTGTAGGATGTACAACTATCACCTGCTCTGGGTGCACTAGGTGCACCTGCACCTCCATGGTGGTTCATGCCTCCTAATCAAGCACAGGCACCCAGGGGGGGCTTGAGGAGAGGGCCTAGAAGGCCTGCATGACATGGGGTGGAAGGTATGTGGCTAGGCTATAGCTAGGGTACACATGGCCTCTCAGCAGGGAGTAACTCCCTGCATGGGCAAAGCATGACTCGAAATTGCTACGGCTATTGCAAGGGCGGGTGTGGGCCCGTCACGTAAGCATACATGGCCACGTCACTAAGCTTTCTAGTCTACACTACTGCTATATATTCCCTAGGCTGGGGTGGCTGGGGTGGCTGGGGCGGCAGGGGTCGCCTGCCAGGGCTTGTGGGCGACGTAGATGTCCGCCCCCTTCCAGTAGACCGGCTTCTGCCCCGCCGTCTGCCGAAGCTGGAGGTAGGTCGGCCATAGCTCCCGTCGCCGTTGTTGCTGCGTCAAGGTCAAGTCATCGTCCAGCGTGTAGGCGGTCCCCCCAAGCCGCTTGCGACACTTGAGGAACTCCATCTTATCCGCCATGGTGTCAAAGGTGAGGAGCAAGGGGGAGGGGCCGGCCTTACCCCGCGAGCGGGGAAGGCGGGTCACCCCCGCGGCTTGCCCTTACCAGTGATAGCCATGGGGACAAGGATTTTGTTCTCAAACGCCAGGGCAAGGGTCTCGGAGGTCTCGTCCTCCAGCGGGTCGAAGTGCTTGACTATGACGTTAAGGCTGCGCTTGGCGAGCTCGGCCTCCTCGCGGAGGTCCAGCGTCTGCTGCTTAAGCTGGGCGGCGACGGCGGAAGTGGTGGAGGTGGCGTGCTGCTTAAGCATGTCCGCCCAGGTCGGGATGCCGGGAGGAGCATCGCCGGCAGGGCCAGCAGGGGCTGGCCGAGCGGCGATGTCCTTCACCGCCTGGGCAGTGATGCCGGCGGTGTTCTGCAAGCATTCGATGGCTATGGCGTTGTCCTGCAGGCGCTTGTCGATGGCGAGGAGCTGGGCGGTGAGGGCTTCGGTTGTGCATGGTGGAGGTGGCGGCGAGGAGCTTGGAGGTGGCGGTGGTGGTGGAGGAGAGGAGCTAGGGGAAGCTCGGCAGCCAGCGTGCCGCCCATGGCCGCCACATCTGCGGCGAGGGGTGTCACGTGCTGTTCGATGGCCTTGTTGATGATGGAGCGAATTTCGGAGGTGGAGGGGGGGGCCCAGATCTCGGCGACAGAGCGCCCGAGGAGGCAGCAGAGGGCGAGGAGCTGCAGGCGGGGGCGGGAGTAGCGGGACTGGTGATCCGGGTGA
The DNA here is from genome assembly GCA_009746045.1 of Mesostigma viride. Classification (NCBI taxonomy): domain Eukaryota; kingdom Viridiplantae; phylum Streptophyta; class Mesostigmatophyceae; order Mesostigmatales; family Mesostigmataceae; genus Mesostigma; species Mesostigma viride. The sequence goes on along the minus strand of RPFO01000175.1, from coordinate 5,390,713 downwards.
TAAAATCACCACGGGCAGGCGAAATGATGCGACCTTGGACGTAAAAGTGCTTGCACAGGGCAAGAAGCGAGGTGCGCGTCCCGTAGAACACGGCTTTCATAAACTGGATGGGATCTGCTTGGCCTTGTGTCCACCAGGCAGCTGATTTGGCGTCAAAGTCGATTTCTTTCCAGCCCGGCTCGGCAGGGGGCGGATCCTCAGGGCGACTGCGTTTAGGCTCAGGCGATGCAGAGGGCGAGGCGCAAGCCCGTGAGGGGGCTGGGCAACCACCAGTGCACGACTAGTGTCACCGTTGCCTTCCGGGCTTGAGGGCGAATCTGCTGCCGAAGCTGCAGACGGGCTTTCATTGCCGAGCGCAGCCGCCAGGCTGCGTTGCGGCAAGGGGCGTTTGCTCGTCATATATTGCGTTATAGCTTCGGAAAATTATATCAGCATGTGCGTCTAAGAAAGACGAAGCGATTGTGATATTCACAGCTGAATTCGGGGCTCAAACGTGAAAGTTATGAGCTCCGACAGCCATGGCTACCTCGTGGCTCGTGGCTCGTGGCTCGTGGCTCGTGGAATGGATGGAATGGATGGAATGGAATGGATGGAATGGATGGAATGGATGGTATAAGCTATCTAGGTCCTAGTTACAGGGGTGTGGGCACCGCGGCCCGAATCGCTATGAATGCCATACTTAATGGTCACACGCGGAGCCCCCACAGGCTTGGGGGTGGTCTCCTTCATCACTACTTGCCATCTATCCTTGCGCACCATCTGCCTCCATATTACAGACAAACCAGGAGGCTGCCCGGGGGTGAGCCCGTCACGTCTAGTGTAGCACATGTCCATGCCGAGTCTATCACGAAAAGTCCACGGGTGGCGGCCCTGCCGCGCGCGGCCGGGGGCACGCCAGGTGAGGACATATCGCCCAGGCTGGGCGGGCTTGGTGCCAGCTAGTCTATCTGATGTATCTACCTGATCTGTGCGGGCCAGGTGCCCGGCTAGGCCCAGGCGCCTGTGCCTAATAATGTGGGAAACATAGGGCAAATCAGCGTACAAATCCTCATTACTAAGGTGCAAACCAAAGGGGATGTTAAGGGCCTTGCGCAGCATCTTGGTGACGGCGCCGTCGAGTCGTTGCTCCAGCTCCTGCATCAGTGTCCACGTCTCGGCGCCGTACGGGTCAGGATCGTCAGAATGACGACCTTGAAGAGGTCACGCTTGACGATCCGGGGTAGGGCGGGGTTGCTCCACCAGCGGCGGTGGTCATGGAGGTGCGCCCACGCCATGCCGATCCGTGTCGTCATGTCGTCCTCGCAGTCGGGAAGCCAACTGCCGAGCAGCTTGAAGCGGCCTGAAGGAGGGTAGTTGACCTCGGCATCGTCTAAGAGGCGGAGTGTGGGTGGGGGCCCTGCCATGCCGAGGGCCAGGGCCTCCGTTTTGGGGCTGATTTCTAGACCAACCGCCCGAGCCTCGAGCGCCAGGCAGTCCAGCCAAAGTTGGGCAGACTCCGGCTTCTCGATGAGCGTGATGTCGTCGGCATAAATGAGGTCAGCTAGTAAATTCTGCTTGTTAGTCGGCCCCCCTTCCCCAAGCTCGTTCGTGATCGCTAGGCCAGGGGCACGGCCTGCAATGCTAGCAAAGCGAGCACGTGCCTGGCGCATAACATAATCCACTACAATAATAAACAGGTACGGCGACAGGACGCAACCCTGCCAGACGCCGGTCTGCAGTGGCAGTGAACAGCCATACGGCGTATAATACGCCGTATGGCGCGTATTATACGCCATACGCAAGATTTCCGTATGAAAATGGGAAAAAAAATACGCACTGCGTATTTTTTGCGTATTTTTTGCGTATTGCGTATTTTTTGCGTATTTTTTGCGTATGAACCGCGTTCGAAGTAGCTTCTGGCATCATTTTGGACGGCACGTGGAGCCGGAACTAGACTGTATCTAGGCGACCTGGAACTCCGCGACAAATAAACCACATCCAGGTGCCAAGCTGGCCGTGCATGTACGACTGTACGTGCATTGCTGCAGATTGCTGCGTGTCGGACTAGGGTCTAGGAGACGAAGGACGAGGAAATTAGGTGACGAAGTTATGTTGTCTGCCAACAAGGGCGCGCATCTGGCACCTAACATTTAATCGTAGCACAATATTGACATCCAGGCACCATGGCTAGCGACGGTGATGGTGTGGGTCTATGGAACACAATGATGACTGGGCCGACGAGATGCAGGCCGTATTCGAGACTGTCTGGACACACATCGTGAAAGAACAGACTCTCAACAAGAAATGGCAGCCGACAGGTAACTACAAGCTAAGTGACGTGCACACTTTTGGATGCAAAATTCTCGGGTTCTACCACCCGAGCAAGGCTAGCACCCGCCATATCATGGGCGCTACGTACGCGAAGGAGGCAAGAGTGAGCGAGTGCAAGAGGCCGCCGGAGGCATTACGTCGCAGGCTGCGGGGTATATTTGGTGTGACTCGCGATGCACATAAATGCCTTATTTAGCCATGCAGGCTGCTGCTAGCCAGCCACCGTACCATATGTGTTAATGGTTTAGGGAAGCTGGGTCGGGTTGCTGGCATGCATGGTATCCTGCACGCTAGCCACATTGTTGGCAGCCCGTATGGATTCTTGCTTCATGTAGATCAATATTGCATGGTGGCCTACCACGAGTAGGCAAGATGTCTGTTTCTGGCAGAATGTCTTATTACTTTTGGCAAGTTGGCCGACTGACTGTGTGCTATTTACAGACATTATTAATAACAACAGATGTACAATGCTTGTATTTGTAGGCATGCAGCGACGGCAACGGCAATATTATGTGATGATGTGTTAAATAAAGGCAAGTGGTGTTGCAAGAACAAAAAAAAAACATGCCTGATTGGTCAGAATGTTGAAGAACCCCCTGAACCATGCAAAAAACAGCATTTTCAAGAGTCCCCGTATGATTTGCGTATTATATACCCCGTATGGCGTATTATACACCATACCCATGGGCCCCGTATGATTGCGTATTGCGTATGGCTGTACACTGTGCAGTGGGCATGGCGGGGTAATGCCGTGTTGAGTGCGCACCGAAGTGGTCGACCCCTCATACAGCGTGCGGATGACGGTAATCAGGGGAGTGGGGACGCGAGCGCGAGCAAGTACAGCCCATAGAGCGTCCCAGAGGACAGAATCAAAAGCCTTGATGAAGTCGACGAAGATCAGGATTGCAGGAAACTCACCAGGTTGCAGGAGAGCGATTTCCTCGAAGAGGCGACGCGCGACGAAGATGGCCATGACGGTGTTGCGCCCAGGACGGAAGCCCATTTGACTTTCCCCAAGGTGACAGTCGAGAGCAGAACGAAGGCGGTTGAGGATCATGCGCATGAACAACTTAAGTGCGGCGCTCTGGATGCATACTCCTCTGTAGTTGGCGGGGTCGTCAGGGGAACCTTTGTTTTTGTACAGCATAATACGGTAGCTGTGCTGCCACTCAGGAATCGGCGGCGCGTCGGCAAGCAGGATCCGGTTGCAGACGTCAAGCAGGAACCCCGTGAGCGCCGTCAGCTTAATCACCGGGGCTGGGAGCTGGTCAGGTCCAACGGCGGCATAAAAGCGGAGTTGCTTGGCGGCGGTGCTCAGCTCGAGCTCGGTGAACGGCGGGAGCTCGTTGGGGTCGGCCAGGGGTTCCGTCAGGGCTGGGTACGTGTAGTCCTGCTCAGCGGCGGGCGGCGTGGGCGGCGCAGGGACGTCCGCCGGTGCTACTGCCAGGCGTGCGGCCGCCAGAGGGCCAAGCGGCGGAGGCGGCGGGGGGGCGCCGAGCAGCCGGGACTGGGAGGAATACCACTGGTCGAGCTGCTGCTGCGGTGAGCCAGAGAGCGTCCGCGGCGCCGGCTGCGCGCCGCCGGCGGGCCGTTGGGCGTGACGCAGGCGGGTCCAGGCGTACTTGCCGTGCTGGTCCTTGAGGTGGGCGAAGTACTCGCGGACATGAAGGTCCTCCTGCTCCTTGGTCGCCTGCCGGATGGCCGAGTGGTAATCGGCTTTGAGGCGGGCGTAGCGGGCGGGGTCGCTGTTGTCGCGCAGGGCTTGCCGGGCCTGGATGACGGCGGGGAGCCGGTGCAGGCTGGTGAAGCGGGGCGGGCGGCGGGGGGCAGTAGGGCCCCGGCCGCGGGCAGCTTGTCAGCGAGGTGCCGAAGGGCCGATGCCGGGCCGGCAGCGAACAGCTGGGCGTGGCTGGCCGGGATGTCCAGCGCGTCGACGAACGCCTCTGCGGCGCGCTTGTGGGCGCGTTTTTCAGGGAAGTCCTCCAGAGCGTCGTCAGATTTCTCGAGCAACTGAAGTGTGCGCAAATCAGGTGGTGCCACGTGCTTACGAAAGGGCGAGGGGAATCGCAGGCGGATGCGGGCGGTGACGATGCGATGATCGGAGCGCACCAGGGGGATCACATGCGAGCGAGCAGCTAGTACAGATCCTTGATGACGCTTGCGCATTACAACATAGTCAATGCAGCGTTCAGTGCCAGTTGGCGAGGTGTGTGTGACCAAAGCATCTGGACTATGTGGAAAGCGAGTGTTGGCAGTGACCAAATCGCATGTCGTAAGCAAATCAGCAAAAAGTTCAGTGTTGGCATTGGAGACCGTACCGTTGGGGGCGTGCTGACATCCGCCAGTACCCGGTGGTAGCGTGGCGTTGGCGTCCAGCAGCAGAGCGAGGTAGTTGCGACCAGGGATGCCGTTCGCCAGGTTCTCCAGCGCTGCAAAGAAGTCCTTGCGGTCTTGTTCTGGGTGGCCGGAGTGGGGTGCGTAACCAACGCCCACCGTCAGGGCGTAGGTCGAGTGGCCCTCCATCGAATGAAAAGTGGCCACGAGGAGCCGAGCGTTGACCAGCTGGGGTTCGCCCATGTGGCGTACGGCGAGCGGGGAGCAGAGGAGACCGACGCCCCCGTTCCCGGTGCCGTCGCCGCCTCCGTAGTAGAACCGCCAGCCGTCGATGTCGTCAGCAACAAGGGCAGTTGATCCGCGGGCCGATGCAGTGCGCCTGTGTTCTTGGATTCCCAGGATGGCGATATTATTGTCGATGCAGAAACCAATAAGATTGGAGACTCGATGGCACTGACAGTCGTCACTGCGCAGGCAGTGACAGCGGTCAGCGTCGGGCTGGAGCGTGCGGGCGTTGAAGGTGGCGATGACCAAGGGCGCGCGTTGACCGAAAAGGGGGGTGCAGGCGGGGGTGGGGGCGGAGATGGAGCAGGGTGGTGATGGGGGTGGGGGTGGAGGTGGTGGGGTAGGGGGGGCGGGTTGGGGACTTATGCTTTCAATCACCGTTTCGATTCTTCCTGCCAACGCGTCGAGGCGACGCCGACGGTTGGCTCGGGTGGCCAGGTAGAATGAGTCTGCGTCTGCACGCATAAGAAATGCGTGCAGTCTGAGGAGGTTTCGGAGGCGGCCGCGCGAGGCGGGGCGAACCTGGCTCACTGCCGACCCGTGCTCTCTCTCCGACAGCCCGAGGGCTGCGAAGGCAAAGGGGCGGGAAGGGGAGTTAGGCAGATCCCACTGCTAAGCCGCGGAGCCGCGGGGCCGCGAGCGTCGTCATTGATAGGAGAGAAGGGTTCGCAGCGCGGGCTCCGGCTCAGGTGCAAAGCGAACGAATTTATTAGGGGGACGGCCAAGCCTGGCAGCCATACCTGAGCTGAAGTTGCCCCGGCGGATCCCCACACGTGCTGGGGAGCAGGTGACCGTCGATGCCGGTGGCGATGGCGGTGACGGCGGGGGCCGAGCAGGGGGCTGGGGCGCTGGCACGGCGGTATCCATGGGGGTCGCCGTCATTGGAGGAAGGTCCTGGCCGTTAATGCGGACGATGAAGACGCCATTAAAGAGGCGGGCATAGATGCTGCACCGTAGTTGCGGGTTGGCCTGCTTGGCTGCCCGAGCCTCGTGGACCTCCGGCCGGTTCAAAGCGGCAGCCCGGGCCTCAAGCTGCTCCGGGGTATAGTAATCGTCGATGCTCAGTTGGGTATCGTGGAGGTTCCGGCGGGCCTTCTGCACCTGCAGTTTGTCCTCCTTGCGGTGGAATTCCACCAAGACAGGGGCGGTGGGGCCGCCGAGCCGTCGTGCCGTTTTGATGACGACGCTTTGGGCCACGCCGAGCTTCCCCAGGAAGGGGTCGCCCCGGAGGTAGGTGCCCAGGCGTGCATCGTTGACGTTCGAGGGGACGCCACGTACCACAATACTGCATGAGCGAATGGGTTCGTGCATAGCATCCCTTGTGCTGGCCTTGACGGCTGTTTTGATTTCGTTGATGAGCTCCGTAGGGTTCTGAAGCGTGGCGGCATAGGTGGTCTTGGCAGGAGTTATGGAGGCGGCAAGTTGTTGCTGGAGCTGGTGGAGGAGCTGCTGCTGCTGCTGCAGCCCTGCTGCAATGTGGGTGATGGCGGAGTGGATGGAGGTGTCGGCGTGTGAGGAATGGGCGTGGTGGGTGGCGAGGTGGTTGTGGACAGGGTTGAGGGCAGCGTTGAGGAGGGGAGGGAGGCGATCGAAGCAGGTATTGGCGACTTGCTTGGCGGTGATGTTGATGGCGGCCGCAACAGTGGGGTCGGCTCCCAGGTCCAGAGAGGCCATGACAAAGCTCTCAAGGGCGCTGTCGGAAAGACGGGAGCACGTCCACCAGACTGCGAGGCAGAGGTCAGTGTCGTCGGGGTCGTCGTGGAGAAAGTCCGACAGGTGGGTAACCTGTTGGTTGCAGTCCCGGATCTCGCACTTTTTCTCGGCAGCCAGGTGCAGGATGGTGAGGGCGGCAGCTCGGGACAGGCGCATGATGGCGTTAAGGCCTGGCCATTTGCCAGGTAAAAATGCGGCAGCTTCCTCGGCAGAAAAGGCCTCCTCGCGGGTATCCATGGCAGGGTCGCTGTTCGGCGGAGCGGTGGAGTGGAGCGGCTGGATGCTGACAGTGGCGTCCGGCATAGCGTGCAAGGGTGTTTCCAATGACGCCATGGCTTCATCAGCGAGTTGGTGCAGGGCCGCGGACGCTTGTGATTGCTGGGATGAGTCGTATTCCGCCATATCGAGCTGAAAAAACAGCGATATTTGCTGGGCAGGGCGGTGCCGGTATCTTCGGAAATATTGAGCGATAGCTGTAGAAAATTATATCAGCGTGTTCGTCTTCAAAAGACGAGTCTAATGCAACCAACCCGATGAAATTTCAAGGCCGGAGTCAAAAGTTATGAGCATTCTCGTATATTGCAACAGCGATATTTGCTGGGCAGGGCGGTGCCGGTATCTTCGGAAATATTGAGCGATAGCTGTAGAAAATTATATCAGCGTGTTCGTCTTTAATTAAAAGACGAGTCTAATGCAACCAACCCGATGAAATTTCATGGCCGGAGTAAAAAGTTATGAGCATTCTCGTATATTGCATTCCGTCACATCATCCCATGGCTGTGGTTACAAATCCATCTGCACCACCATGTATTCCAGCAGCTCGATCTGAAGTTGCGGACATGGGGTGGAAGAAAATCATGGCTAAGCAATGGCTAGGGCATTGGCGTCTCAGCAGGTAGTAGCTCTCTGCATGGGCAAAACATGGCGCCACTGCATCATCTGGTGTGTGTGGTTCCGGCCCATATCATAGACATACATACACGTAGGCGTGAGCCACGTGCGACGTCTAAGCCTGACTATGCTACACTACTCTATATTTAATTCCCCGAGGCTGGGGTGGCGGGGGTGGCGGGGGTGGCGGGGGTCGCCTGCCATGGCTCGTGGTCAACGTAATCATACAATTTATGAAACGCGTGCTCCCGTTGGGGAGTCACAGAGCACCAGCTCACGCTTACATAAACCCTGAGTGTGCACGTACGTACAGCGGGCAGGGGGCAGAACCCCCCGCGCCCCCTTCCCTCATGCAACATGCAGGCATACCACGTACAGGGTGCACATATGCAATCTGATCCATCGCAATGACATCGATCGACGATCCGGCATCCCCTGCGGCCAGGTGCAATAAAGCTTCGACATAGCAAAAGCATAGCACGTGACGCCGTTACGTGTGTAAATTAATTGATAGCAAAAGCATAGCGGTTGCAGTAGGGCTGCCCCATATTCTGATCAGGCACTCCGCAAAGGTGAAAACCATTTGCGTTCAGGGCCGGGCCGCGGAAAACGCGGAAAAACGCGATCTGCAAATGAATCCGACCGGAATCGAACTGGGGACCTCTCGCACCAACTTTCGCTGACTATAGGACGGACGTCTCCGGTTACCATGGCATCGCCAACTTACACCTACAGTCATCCGCAAAAGTTCTCCTGTCCGGGGAGTGATGCAAGCCTTTCGGATTTGGTACTAGATAAATCACTCGAGATCTGTGTGTAGGAGTACTACACACGTGTCTACACGCGAGACTTGTTCAGTCTCGCAACGTGAGACGGGCTGAACACGGCTGGATCCTTCTTTAGAAGGGGGCGTAGCCGGTACTATCGAAATCAGCCAAGGGTATATTCTGATCAGGCACTCCGCAAAGGTGAAAACCATTTGCGTTCAGGGCCGGGCCGCGGAAAACGCGGAAAAACGCGATCTGCAAATGAATCCGACCGGAATCGAACTGGGGACCTCTCGCACCAACTTTCGCTGACTATAGGACGGACGTCTCCGGTTACCATGGCATCGCCAACTTACACCTACAGTCATCCGCAAAAGTTCTCCTGTCCGGGGAGTGATGCAAGCCTTTCGGATTTGGTACTAGATAAATCACTCGAGATCTGTGTGTAGGAGTACTACACACGTGTCTACACGCGAGACTTGTATAGTCTCGCAACGTGAGACAGGCTGAACACGGCTGGATCCTTCTTTAGAAGGGGGCGTAGCCGGTACTATCGAAATCAGCCAAGCGTATATTCCCCATATGGTCCAGTGGCAACGGATAGGCTTGGAACTCATTCAGAGGCATTGGGAGAATGTAAAGGTGTGGTCAACGTAGATGGCAGCCCCCCTCCAATAAACCGGCAAGCTTCTTCCCTGCTGCATGCTTGCCGGAGCTGGAATTAGGGTGGCCACAGCTCCCGTCGCCGTTGTTGCTGCGCCAGGGTCTTGAAAGTCGTCGTCCAGCGCGTGTAGGAGGTCCCACCGAGCCGCTCATAAATAAATGAGCCAGGGAGGGAGGGCCCCTCCCCCCCTCCCTCCATCCTCTCTCTCGCGCGCGCGGGAGGGAGGGAGGGAGGGAGGGAGGGAGGGAGGGAGGGAGGGAGGGAGGGAGGGAGGGAGGGAGGGAGGGGGGAGGGAGGGAGGGAGGGAGGGAGGGAGGGAGGGAGGGAGGGAGGGAGGGAGGAGGGAGGGAGGGAGGGAGGGAGGGAGGGAGGGGAGGGAGGGAGGGAGGGAGGGAGGGAGGGAGGGAGGGAGGGAGGGAGGGAGGGAGGAGGGGGAGGGAGGGAGGAGGGAGGGAGGGAGGGAGGGAGGGAGGGAGGGAGGGAGGGAGGGAGGAGGGAGGGAGGGAGGAGGGAGGGAGGGAGGGAGGGAGGGGGAGGAGGGAGGGAGGAGGGAGGGAGGGAGGGAGGGAGGGAGGGAGGGAGGGAGGGAGGGAGGGAGGGAGGGAGGGAGGGAGGGAGGAGGGAGGGAGGGAGGGAGGGAGGGAGGAGGGAGGGAGGGAGGGAGGGAGGGAGGAGGGAGGGAGGAGGGAGGGAGGGAGGGAGGGAGGGAGGAGGGAGGGAGGGAGGGAGGGAGGGAGGGAGGGAGGGGAGGGAGGGAGGGAGGGAGGGGGAGGGAGGGAGGGAGGGAGGGAGGGAGGGAGGGAGGGAGGGAGGGGAGGGAGGGAGGGAGGGAGGGAGGAGGGAGGGAGGGAGGGAGGGAGGGAGGGAGGAGGGAGGGAGGGAGGGAGGAGGGAGGGAGGGAGGGAGGGAGGAGGGAGGGAGGGAGGGAGGGAGGGAGGGAGGGAGGGAGGGAGGGAGGGACGGGCGGGCGGGCGGGCGGGCGGGCGGGCGGGCGGGCGGACGGACGGACGGGGACGAATGAATGAATGTAGACACACAGCGCTGCCACACAGCAAGCATCACTATTGGGTGAACTCGAACGTAGCTACAATAGAACCCATATGCCATCTACGTGTAAATAAATAAATTGATAAAACGTACCGATGGGATCAAGTAACTAGGTCAAAATTGCAAGCCATCAATTTAGCTGTCTCGATCACATATATTCACAATGGTGAAACCAGCTTGTTCTCCATAACAATGAAGTTGGTTGTCCCTTTGAAATTAATATACAATTTGTGTCACAAGTCCATGAGTGAATTAGAATCACTACAACGAACGAATACAGTACACACCATCAGCATGAAACTGTCAGCCACATGTGGTGCGGCCACGCCACATATATGATCAAATGCTCACTTAAAGTACCAACAGCTAGTCCTGGCTCTGGCAGAACTGGCAAAATGTGGGTGGGCACGCTGTGCCATGGCACACAGTGGTAATTCTCCTCTGGCTTATGGCTGCCTGGAGCCGTGGACGGTTACTTCACTGGATGACAAAAGAAGCAGCAGGCCAGCCGGCAGCTACTACTTACTAGGGCCTCTGCATCTGAATGGGCTCCAGGCTGCCGGCCAGCAACAGGCTGGCACCCCGGCTCACTAACTCCAAACACCACTGGGGTATATGCAAACAAAAGAAATATATATATATAAACACTGCCCGGGGTATACTTAATAATTCGTAAACTGAAGTAGCCCTTCCCTGGATCAGCCTAATGCGTATACAATATGTACAATTAATCCCAAACATTGGCCCTTGTGTCAAACAAGGCGAATGTTGCCTAATCCTTGGCCGTTCAGGGGCCGCGGCATCCAAGAAAATCCTACTATCAAAGAGAGAGCCAGGATATAATATCCCAGTATCAGAAGAAAAAAAAAAAGCGGCGACCCAGTGACACTTGCCGACATCAGTCGCCTTGGTACAGCTACGCTGACAGCACGGGGGCATGGCCGCTCTTCATGGCCAGGAGGAGATCCGTGAGCGCAATTCCTTCCTCGAACGAGGCTTATTTCCTCGATGGCTAGAGATGGGTCTCCGTGGTCCAGTGCCCCTTGCCGATGCACCACTCACCTCCCCCCTCTTCCTGCCGGCCCAGGCTGCCCGCCGATTTTGAACAGTCCTCCAGCTGACGACTGTACGCCACCCATCCTGCGCGAGATGCCGACGTATAGCTCACGCGGTAGGCCGCCGGCACACCCAGAGGGCAGGGAGATACATGGCAAGGCGGATGCCGCTTTATAAATAGGCCGCCCTGCAGCACGGCGACAGCACCCCCTCTAGCCCCCGCCAGGCTGGTGTCAGGTTAAGGCAGGCTGCGCTCCGTGAGGCCGGAAGGAATAACAGTTGCCACCATGCAACTGACCGGAGTGACTTGCCACCATGGAACCGACGTAGACAATCACAGCGTGACAGCGGCTGGAATAAGGCGCAACTGCGGGCTCCCAGTTAATTACCCCCCGGCCCCCCCGTAGTTGCCGGTGTTGCAGGGGAGATCACGCATGCGTGGCCCGAAACTGATCACCCGTTGCAGTCGTCAACGAACATATTTATTTAATTATAAATTAAATGTATTAAAGGATGCCGAGACGCGCCAGCTCAAGGACTTCATCCAGACCGAGACGCTCTTCCGCCGCGGCTGGGTGCGCACGGGGGGCGAGCGGGCCGGCACCCAGAAGCAGGACGGCCAGTGCCATCTGAGGTGCATCAAGTGGGGCTCGGCGGAAGCGGCCAGGGTCGCCTCCCGGGAGAGGTAGTTGCAGTTTTGCATGAGCAGGGTCTTGAGTGCGGGGCATTGCCGCGAGATGGCCACAATGGTGTCGTTCCTGATGGCGGCGATGTCGTTTAGATCCAGGTGTTCCAGCTTGGGGCAGCTCTCCGCCACCATCATGATGCTCTCCGCTGTCACCGTGGCGCAGCCGGCGACGTCCAGGTGCCAAAGGTTGGGGCATCGCCGAGCGATGGCGGAAATGCTGGCATCCGTCACGCGGGTCCCTGCGACCGCCAGCCGCCGCAGCTGGCGGCAGTGCTCCGCCACCTTTTTAATGCCGGCGTCGGTCACTTGCTTCACGTGGCTGGCGTCGAGCTCGCGCAGCCCTGGCAGGTGGAGGGCGAGGGCAGCAATGCCCTTATCGGAGACCTTGCAGCAGCTCACGTTCACGCGCTCCAATTCCGGGCAGGACGATCCGAGGACCTGCAGCAGAGAGTTGGTAACGTCGGCACAACCGCTCAGATTCAAGGTGCGCAACCGCCGGCAGTGCCGGAGACCGAACAGCGGCTGCCGAGCGATGAAGGCCGCGGTCTTGGTCGACGTCAGCCCCGGGTCTTGTCCGGGACTTTGTGATAGGGACAGCGCACGCAGGTTGGGACATTTTTGGACCAACCAATTTATCCCGCCGGGCCTGCCGGCCACGTCGGCAACGTCTTCCCAACGCAGCTCGACAAAGGTCTCCAGAGATTCATCGACGGCCGAGAGGAACGCATGGCCGAGGGAGCGTAGCCGCACGCGCTCGAGCACGGGCACGTCCTCGAGTATGTGTGCGCTGACGCCAGGAACGGCCATCACCTGGTCGATCGTGACCAGGTCGGATGACGGCAACCGGCTCCCCATGGCCGTTGAATTATTGGAGACGGTAGAAAGACGGGTTGATCCGCGCAAGGTTGCTGGGGAAGTTAGTCGCTGTCGGCTTCAAATATATTATAGAGTCCCGGGCAGAATTAAATGGGACCGGGCAGCTCAAAACGTGTATACTTGGAAAACTTGGTAGAATGGTGACAACGGGATCTCAAAGTCGAAACAACCAACTGCCAATGGATTCTGGAGGCGAATCAATGTTAATTTACAGCGCCAAGATGGGAACTGCACTTTGATCACGCCCGGCAGCGAGCTCGAGCCATATGATGCTAGCGTCCTGGCCCAGGACTACACTGAGAAGTGACTGCAAACGCTGATAAGTGACCGCATGAAGGGACGCTGCCTACTGCACAAGGATCGTGTGCGAAGCTAATACGTACAAGGCGGTAAGTCTGATTAATCTGTGTAGTTACAACTATGGTAGGACCGCGTCGAACTGATGTAATATGGTGGTGACATGTGGTCAAGTATGTACTACTATGTGAGTTCAGAAATGATGGGAGGCTCTCGCCTTATGATAATTGAAGGCAGCAGCTCATTAGATTAGATTAATTGCAGCAGCCACACCTAACCCTTACCCTTGGCTTTCAGGAAATTAAATCATCCGCCTGCCGATAGCAGTCGGCTATGTGCCGATTGCCGACTACCAGCAGCGTCTCTCGCCGATTTCCAAAAGGGATTTGGCGCTGCAATCCAAAAGGGTTTTGCCCATCGAAGATATTTCTACCGAGCATCCTATATATTAATTTAGCAATGTAAGGTAATCCCGCACTATCCAGGGCATCGCAACTTCCCCGCCAATCCATAACAACCGGAATAACTAACCACCAATCCCAGCGAGCGAGCGAAGCGAGCGAGCGGCCGCTGAAAGCGGCCTGGCGCGCAGCGCACGGCGAGCGCAGCGAGCTGTGCGCTGCGCGCGGCGAGCGAGCGAAGCGAGCGAGCACCCTACCGCGAGCGAGCGAAGCGAGCGAGCACCGTACGGCGAGCGAGCGAAGCGAGCGAGCACCGTACTGCGCACCAATCCGCGAGCGAAGCGAGCACCGTACTATTCCAGCGGGCAGCGGGCGGCGTACTGCGCACCAATCCGCGAGCGAAGCGAGCACCGTACTATTCCAGCGGGCAGCGGGCGGCGTACTGCGCACCAATCCGCGAGCGAAGCGAGCACCGTACTATTCCAGCGGGCAGCGGGCAGCGTACTGCGCACCAATCCGCCAGCGAAGCGAGCACCGTACTATTCCAGTGGGCAGCGGGCAGCGTACTGCGCACCAATTCGCTCGCAGCGTACTATTCCAGCGGGCAGCGGGCAGCGTACAGCGGGCAGCGGGCAGCGGGCAGCGGGCAGTGGGCAGCGGGCAGCGGGCAGCGGGCAGCGGGCAGCGGGCAGCGGGCAGCGGGCAGCGGGCAGCGGGCAACGGGCTGCGGGCTGCGGGCTGCGGGCAGCGGGCAGCGGGGCGAAGTACTGCCAAAAAAAGGGACCCTGTTTTGGGCTGGGCGAAGCCAGCGGGTGACACTAGTATTTGATAAGTTACCATGTTTGTGTTGATTCTGCTTTCTCCTGACAAACAAAAGAGCCGGCCAAGATCTCGATTTCAAGTCTGAAAAACAGTTATTGGCGGCAAAGTTGTTGATGTTGTTGACTTCAATTGCGGCACATGGGCACTGGGCAGCGGCAAAGTGATGTCGGTCGACGGTCAGTAACAAAAAGCGCCACCGGCGAGATCACAAGTACAAAGCGCTGGAGGCGAGATCACAAGTAACAAAAAGTGTTACCAATAACCAAAACAACGTGCTTGCCCTGGAATCCCAGCTGAAGGTCACGCTGCCGTCACGCTGAAATTTTTGTCGATGTGCTGACACTTGTAGTAAAAGCGTCCACTCACTCTGTCGGATAACCGGCGCGTGGGAATATACTGACTGACAGCCACTGACTACCTGAAGAGTGAAGCGTCATTTACTAGCGTTATTATTGAACTTGTTGCCCCTTTTCAGCTGGTTGTCAACGCAAACAAATCATCAAAAGCGTCATCAGCCATGTGCGAAAAGCTAAAAAGTAAAAAAACTGCACGTTTGCCCTGCGTTTGCCTGGTTGTCTTTTGTCAACACATCAACGACGCGGAAACTGCTTGCGTCATCAGGCATTTGCAAAAAGCTCTAAAGTAGAGTCGATAGTTTAGTAGCTTGCCGACTCAGCTTCATGCTTGAGAGAACGCTTTACGCGTAGGGGCCATCTGCACAGGCCGTCGATGAATGAATTAAAAAGGCAGGCAGGGAGGAAGGGATTAATTAATTACTTAATTAATTAGCATGTGACTGCGTCACGTGGGTGACAATACAGAGTGAAGGAACCTTCAACCCCTACACAATGAGGGAGGGCGCCCTAGCTTCTCGCACTGTCACAATGAAGTGGGCAGGCCACCGACAGAGCGCTCTCGCCACAGCAGGTGCCGGGGCGCTACATGCTGTGGTGCAATACAACCATGCAGTACCATAAGCAGGCTGACGCATAGCTTTTAGGGTGAGGTGGGCTCAAAACGTTGGCTAAGGCGCAAGCAAATGGCCAGGATGAGCCATGGCGGATCGAATGCCATCACATACATGCCAATCTAAACAGCTAAAGCTAAGTGACTATGCTGAGCTAATGTGCTTGATGCCTAGACGTGCTATAATGCCTAAGCTGTCCCATTCCAACTGGCCCCATATAGACAACTAGCTTGCTCTAGTATCCCGGGGGAGCCCGGGGGGCGGGGCTTCCACAGTTTGTTGTTGACATTAAGGTCCCCGCCCCGCAAGTACACCTGGGGCTTCTCGGGGCTGGACTTGTGGAAGAGGCCGTTGTTCGTTCGAATTTGCGTGACAGCTTCGGGAAAATATATCAGCGTGTGCGTCTTAGAAAGACGAAGCGATTGTGATATTCACGGCTGAATTTGGTGCCCAAACGTGAAAGTTATGAGCTCCGCCGTCAGCCATGGCCGTATCCCGTCAGCCCCACCTATTGCCTAGTCACAATCATCTTCCTAGAAAGCTGGGTATACCTGCCATGACACACAGATGTTGCTGGCCGACCTAGTGGTCCCAGCTCAGTTTGAACACCGCATTCTCTCTTGCTTGGACTGCTATGCAGAACAAGAAGAGGTTAGAGGTGGTGAAGACGATTGTCCAGGCTCACACGCAAGCCCCTGTGCGCAAGGCCCCCCCCCCCCCCCCAGGAGGAGCCTAGCCCCCCCATGTCCTCTACTAGCTGTTCTTTGAAGGTGCGGGCCTTGCGGCGTCTAACATCACTGGGCCCGGCCCACGTGCGGAGGTGCCGGCCAGGCTGAGCTGGGCGCAGTCCTGCGGGGGGGCCACGTGATGTGTCTACCTGGTTGGTGCGAGCTAAGTGCCCTACTAGCTGCAGGGGAGAGGAAGGGGCGCTTTGCTGAGTAAAGTAGTTAGGCTTTTCTAGATTAGATTAGCTTAGAAATAGAGTTAGACTAGTTCGGTTTCGCGGCTTAGCCCACCTCCATCAATCCTACAAGGGAATATGTGCAACATGATCTCCCAACGGAGTCATGTTATTCTGATCAGACACTCCGCAAAGGTGAAAACCTTTGCGTTCAGTGCCGGGCCGCGGAAAACGCGGAAAACGCGATCTGCAAATGAATCCGACCGGAATCGAACTGGGGACCTCTCGCACCAATTTTGCTGACTATAGGACGGACGTCTCCGGTTACCATGGCATCGCCAACTTACACCTACAGTCATCCGCAAAAGTTCTCCTGTCCGGGGAGTGATGCAAGCCTTTCGGATTTGGTACTAGATAAATCACTCGAGATCTGTGTGTAGGAGTACTACACACGTGTCTGCACGCGAGACTTGTTCAGTCTCGCACCGTGAGACGGGCTGAACACGGCTGAATCCTTCTTTAGAAGGGGGCGTAGCCGGTACTATCGAAATCAGCCAAGCGTATATTCTGATCAGACACTCCGCAAAGGTGAAAACCTTTGCGTTCAGTGCCGGGCCGCGGAAAACGCGGAAAACGCGATCTGCAAATGAATCCGACCGGAATCGAACTGGGGACCTCTCGCACCAATTTTGCTGACTATAGGACGGACGTCTCCGGTTACCATGGCATCGCCAACTTACACCTACAGTCATCCGCAAAAGTTCTCCTGTCCGGGGAGTGATGCAAGCCTTTCGGATTTGGTACTAGATAAATCACTCGAGATCTGTGTGTAGGAGTACTACACACGTGTCTGCACGCGAGACTTGTTCAGTCTCGCACCGTGAGACGGGCTGAACACGGCTGAATCCTTCTTTAGAAGGGGGCGTAGCCGGTACTATCGAAATCAGCCAAGCGTATATTCTGATCAGACACTCCGCAAAGGTGAAAACCTTTGCGTTCAGTGCCGGGCCGCGGAAAACGCGGAAAACGCGATCTGCAAATGAATCCGACCGGAATCGAACTGGGGACCTCTCGCACCAATTTTGCTGACTATAGGACGGACGTCTCCGGTTACCATGGCATCGCCAACTTACACCTACAGTCATCCGCAAAAGTTCTCCTGTCCGGGGAGTGATGCAAGCCTTTCGGATTTGGTACTAGATAAATCACTCGAGATCTGTGTGTAGGAGTACTACACACGTGTCATGTTATAATTTAATTTAATTTAATCATCTTCCACCCCATGCCAGGCCTTTCAGGTATTGAATTGAGGTGAGGTGAGGTGAGGTGAGGTGAGGTGAGGTGAGGTGAGGTGAGGTGAGGTGAGGTGAGGTGAGGTGAGGTGAGGTGAGGTGAGGTGAGGTGAGGTGAGGTGAGGTGAGGTGAGGTGAGGTGAGGTGAGGTGAGGTGAGGTGAGGTGAGGTGAGGTGAGGTGAGGTGAGGTGAGGTGAGGTGAATTGAATTGAATTGAACTGAATTGAATTGAATCAGTGAATTGAATTGAATTGAATTGAATTGAATTGAATTGAATTGAATTGAATTGAATTGAATTGAATTGAATTGAATTGAATTGAATTGAATTGAATTGAATTGAATTGAATTGAATTGAATTGAATTGAATTGAATTGAATTGAATTGAGTTGAATTGAATTGAATTGAATTGAATTGAATTGAATTGAATTGAATTGAATTGAATTGAATTGAATTGAATTGAATTGAATTGAATTGAATTGAATTGAATTGAATTGAATTGAATTGAATTGAATTGAATTGAATTGAATTGAATTGAATTGAATTGAATTGAATTGAATTGAATTGAATTGAATTGAATTGAATTGAATTGAATTGAATTGAGTTGAATTGAATTGAACGGAACGGAACGGAACGGAACGGAACGGAACGGAACGGAACGGAACGGAACGGAAGGGAACGGAACGGAAGGGAACGGAAGGGAAGGGAACGGAAGGGAACGGAAGGGAAGGGAAGGGAAGGGAAGGGAAGGGAAGGGAAGGGAAGGGAAGGGAAGGGAAGGGAAGGGAAGGGAAGGGAAGGGAAGGGAAGGGAAGGGAAGGGAAGGGAAGGGAAGGGAAGGGAAGGGAATGGAATGGAATGGAATGGAATGGAATGGAATGGAATGGGAACATAACTCCCGGTTGGGAGTATTTGTAGCACATATCCCTGAGAAGGGGTATATATGGCTTTTCTTAATTATACACTCTGGGCTACTTCAGGACTGTGCACAAGAGTAGGGTGAAAACTACACCTGCTCTGGGTGCACAAAGTGCACCTGCACACCACTATGTATTCCAGCACCTACCTAAAGGCGCAGACATAGGGGGGAAGATCATCATGGCAGCCGGCATCTGCTGGCCCGGCCAGCGATGCTCCTTCCACCGGCCAGACCTGGGCGGACTTGCTTTTAAAAGCACCACACCACATCCACCACCTCCACCATCGCGGCACAGCTCAAGCAACATGCAAGCACTCGACCTTCGTGAGGAGGCCGTCGAGCTCGACAAGCGCAGCCACAATGTCATCGTCAAGCACTTCGACCAGCCGGTAGGTGAGACCTCGGAGACGCTTCTCATGGCATGTAAGCGCGACATTTTGGCCCCCATGCAACTCACTGGTGAGCTGCGGATGTCGGCTGTCCGCCTCCCCCGCCGCACGCGGCCCGGTAAGGCTGGCCCGGCACCCATGCTCCTTACCTTTAAGTACATGGCGGACAAGCTGTCGTTCCTTGAATGCCGCAAGCAGCTCTCGGGGACTCACTTCACGCTGGACGATGACTTGACCCTGCGGCCCAGCAACAACGGCGACGGGAGCTATGGCCGACCTACCTTCAGCTCCGGCAGAGCGCTGGGGTCGGGAAACCGGTATACTGGAGGCCAGGGGCGGTCATCCACGTTGACCACAAGCCCTGGCAGGCACCACGTCCTGCCACCCGGCCAGCAACCTCAGTCTAGGGCCGGGAATATATAACAGTAGTGTAGATTAGTCAGGCTTAGCCTACTGAGCATGTGGCCTACGCGCATGTGCGCCCATAATGGCCCCCGGCCATGGATGACGCCTTCAGAATTCAGCCAAGCTAGCCATGCCTATAATGGGACCCCATGGATGTTGCTCTGATGAGAAGCCATGCCCTAGCTCCGTGTATAGCCATGGTGATCTTCCCCCCCCATGACAGGCTTCCCTTAGTTGGGTTGAGCTTGATAGCTCTGGTGGTGCCCTTGGTAGTTGGTGCACCTCTAGAGAGCAGGGGGTGTTTACATTCCCACCCTTGCAGGAAGTAGCTTAGAATGGTGGCCATATGCCCCTTCTCTGGGATATTGAATTGAATTGAATTGAATTGTAACATAACTCCGTTGGGAGTATATGTAGCACATAGCCCTTGAGAGGGGGCATATGGCCTATCATACATCCTAAGCTACTTCCTGCAAGGGTGGGGATGCATGTAAAGGACCCTTGCTCTAGGTGCACCAGGGCACTTGCATCCCCATGATCTTCAAGCTATGCCCAGCGAAGGGGGAGCCTGTCATGGGGGGGAAGATCAGCATAGCTATACAAAAAGGCTAGGGCATGGCGTCTCAGCAGAGAGTTACTCCCTGCATGGGCACAACATAGCTAAATAAAGCTAGGCATCATCTGGAGTGTGGCACATCATAGGCACACATGTACATGATTAAATAAAGCGTGTGGCTTAGCTAGGATAGTGCCTCTAGGAGGCGTACATGTACATGGCCACGGTCTATCTATTCTACACTACTACTGCTGTATTCCCCTAAGCTGGGGCGTCTGGAGTCGTTGGGGCCGCGGGGGTCGCCTGCCAGGGCTTGTGGCCGACGTAGATGGCCGCCCCCTTCCAGTACACCGGCTGCCCCGCCTTGGTCTGCCGGAGCTGGAGGTAGGTCGGCCATAGCTCCCGTCGCCGTTGTTGCTGCGCCAGGGTCAAGTCGTCGTCAAGGGTGAAGAGAGTCTTCTCGAGCCGCTTGCGGCGTCGGAGAAAAGAAATCTTGTCCGCCGGGGTCTTAAAGGTGAGAAGGAGCGGGGGCGGCCCTGCCTTACCCCGCGCGCGGGGAAGGCGGTGGGCGACCAGGTCGATCTCACCAGTAAGGCCCATGCGACTAAGAATTTCTCTCTCAAACGCACGTGCAAGCTTCTCGGAATTCTCACCTTCCTCCATGTCGAGGTTCTTGACAATGACGTTAAGGCTGCGCTTGGCAAGCTCGGCCTCCTCGCGGAGGTCAAGCGTCTGCCGCTGGAGCTGGGCTGCGACGGCGGAGGTGGTGGAGGTGGTGTGCTGCTTAAGCATGTCCGCCCAGGTCGTGATGGGAGGAGCATCGCCGGCCAGGCCAGCAGAGGCTGGCTTGGCGGCAATGTCCTTCACCGCCTGGGCGGTGAGGCCCGCGGTGTTCTGCAGGACCTCGATAGCGATGGCATTATCCTTAAGACGTTGGTCAATGTCGCGGAGCTGGGCGGTGATGGAGTCGGTGGAGGCGGAGGGGGGGGGGTGGAGGCGAGGAGGGTGGCGGTGGCGGTGGGGATGGTGGGGAGCTCAGCAGCCAGCGTGCGACCCACAGCTGCCACATCTGCAGCTAGGGGCGTCACGTGCTGTGAGATGGTTTCTTGGAGGTGGAGGAGGAAGGTGGATTCGGTCAAGGGGGAGGGGGTCCAGAGGTCCGTGACAGAGCGGTCAAGGATGGAAAAGAGGGCGGCGAGCTGAAGACGGGGGCGAGACCAGCGGGCCAGGTTCTCAGGTCGGTGAGTAAACCGGCCGTCAGGTCCAGTGCGGAGGCGGTAATGGCTGTGAAGGCGCTGGCACAGGTCGAAAATGGAGGCGTATGACCCATAAAACACGAGCTCCAGTATCTTGATGGGTGGCATGTCGAAAAAGCCGGGTCTGGCATCGTCGAAGGTGGAAAATAACCCGTCAACGTCAAAGTCGCGCTCAGACCAGCTTGGTTCGGTTGGGCGGCTGCGTTTTGGCTCGGGCGAGGCTGAGGGCGAGGCAGGAAGCCCGGGAGGGTGCTGGGCGACAACCAGTGCGCGACTAGGGTCACCACCGCCTTCCGGCCCTGATGGCGAAGCTGCAGCCGGAGCTGCAGACGTATTTTCATTGCCGAGCGCAGCCGTCAGGCTGCGTTGCGTCGATGGGCGTTTGCTCATCGTATATTGCGTAATGGCGTCGGAAAATTATATCAGCATGTGCGTCGTAGAAAGACGCGTCGATTGTGATATTCACGGCTAAATTCGGTGCTCAAACGTGAAAGTTATGAGCTCCGCCGTCAGCCATGGCTCTGGGATATGTGCTACATATACTCCCAACGGAGTTATGTTCCTAATTAATCAATGGATGTTGCACTAAGCACTTTTAGCCCTGCTCTGCCTATGCAGAGAGTCGCTCTCTGTTGAGAAGCCATGCCCTAGCTTTTGTAAAGCCATGATGATCTCCCCCCCATGACGGGTGAGCTCCCAGACATCATGGTCGGTGGTGCAGGTGCCCTTGGTGCTCAGGTCTACGTACAACTAGCAAGTGTCGTTTACATTCCCACCCAGCTTGCAGGAAGTAGCTTAGAATGTATTAAAAGCCATATATATGCCCCTTCTCCGGGATATGTGCTACATACACTCCCAACGGAGTTATCGGTTCCTAATAATTAATTAATCATCATGGCTCAGTGTAAAATCGTACGTTATACGAGTTATGCGGTCACGGAGTATAATGTATAATTAATACGGTATAATACGGTATAATACGGTATAATACGGTATAATACGATATTATACGTTATCGTAGGGACACACTCAGAATACTCTGATTTTACACATTTTAAGACACCCACCATCAATCCACATGTTTTTAACACTGTTTTGGACATAATCCAAGGTTGCCCTACCCTCGGCTATACTCTATACGGTGGACATTGAGGACACGATCGATGTATTGCATGTAATACTGAGAATGTAAACGTGCGCATGCATAATTGTGTGTATGTGTGTATATATGTGGCTTTATATTGGTTATGTTTACTTGGGTGCCTTCACTTTGATGCAAGTAATTATATATTTTAATATATATATGTGGCTGTGCATGCACGCAAATACTACAGTAGTATACAATTAATGCATGTACTAGTATGTTTGCATGGTGCGATGCTATGTGAATATACTGAGCTGCATGTGACTACAGGTGTGTGACTCGTGGTGTGCATTAATTAATTAATTACCTGAATTAATTAATTAATAATAATTAATCTCGTGTCCCCGTTGGGGGACCACGGACGGCACTGAAGTCCCCAACTAACTGATAGTGCATGTGGTGTGCATAATGTGTGCATCTGCAAGTGTGCATAGTAGTACTGTACTCACAATTGTGTATATTTCCAGGAATAGTTGTCTCACTTAATAACTGAAATTTGTCGGGACCGTGCATTGGGCCAGCATGGGGCCAACATGTTAAAAAAGGCCAGCAATACCTAGGGGACCGTGCAGTGGGCCAGCATGGGGCCAACATGTTAAACATGGCCAGCGCTAACTAGGGGACCATGCATGCAGTGGGCCAGCGCCCAGCATGGGGCCAACATGTTTTAAAAAAGGCCAGCACTAACTAGGGGACCGTGCACGGCATGCAGTGGGCCAGCATGGGGCAACATGGTAAAAAGGCCAGCAATAACTAGGGGACCGTGCAGTGGGCCAGCAAGGGGCCAACATGTTAAACATGGCCAGCACTAACTAGGGGACCATGCAGTGGGCCAGCATATAGGGCCAACATATTATAAACACATCATCAATTCAAATACCACACATGTGGTAGTTGACTATTGCATGCTGCCCTTGCCATGGTGCAACTGTTTTCTGCAGGCTCATAAACAACACCTCACTAGTCACAGACAATCAGTCTTGATAAATGTGTGCGCTATAGTTTAGAAGCCATGCATCAAAGCATTGCTATTGAGCCTCAAGCGGTGTGCAGATGAGACCTCCCACCATCCACCAACTCCCGGTCGCCTGAGGTCAAGCAGCCCTGGCATATTATGGCCAGTGGCCACCCAGCAAATGGATAGCCGGCATGACCAGGAGCTAGCAGGGCTCTACGGCCTCTACCCCACTCAGTGAGTCGGCATCAATCCTTTAGGTGCGAGCTCACATTATAAAGCTTTACTCCCATGGAATAACCGTGTTCTGATCGTCGTAATCCTTGATGGCGTCAATCGCGCGGAGGTTGTGGTGCACGTAGATGAGGCGGTTGTGGTTGACATGCGTCAGGCGGTTTCGCTTGAGCGACTTGATCCAGCCGGCTTCGCTGTTGACACGCGGCTCGACAGAGCCCGAGGAGACCGGCTGGGCCAGCACCTTGATCGCCACCTCCTGCAGCTCGGGCGTGGAGCCGCCCCAGGTGCGCCACCACTGGTACGGCACCATGCCCGGCGCCTGTGCCTGCCTCTTGCAGTCGCTCTGTGCAAATGCATGCACCCTGCTGGTCGGTGTATTGCTCGTACTGCTTGATGGCCAGGTCGAAGGCTGCCTTGTCGCCCAGATGAATCTTGTCAATGCACGCGTGGAGGCCATCTGTCACCTGAGCAGGAGAGGGATAATAGTACGATGGGGGAAATAGTGGCAGTGCAATTAAGGATTGCAAAGAGGTTAGAGGACGTCTATTCAGGAACTGACAACGAAGGCTTCAGCCCTTCAATACCAATTTCCCGCACATTGCTCAAAAGCCAAAATTAGCCATGGACTAATAACAAATAGCGTGCCATGAAGAAAAATAAGAATTACTTAGCCATTTACTCACTTCCTTGATGGTATATTGTGCGTGGTCAGGGCCCCAGTACTTGGGATTGAGCGCGTAGCCAGCGGCGTGGATGATGGAATGCATGTAATCCCAGTGCCTGCGCACGAGGACCTGCAGCTGCTTGGACAGGTCTTTGTGCAGCCCGCGAATGTCTTGCACAGCCTTGAGGAGCTCGTACATCATGTAGTACAGCTCGCCTGTTGCTGGCTTGTCGCTGTCGAAAATCTTGATCGAGCACGAGCTTCATGGGCTTGAAAATGTCAACGAGCATGCGCACGCCGGACCAGAACTGCGGGCTGCCCACAATATCCTGGACCTGCTTGAACGCGGGCCACCACCGCTGCGCCTCGGCATACTTCACCAACTCTTCGTCCTCGAAGGTGACCATGAGCCGGGTCTTGGCGTCGTGAACGCTCTCCGCCGAGTAAAACCTGAAGCAGCAATGCCATGCATGAAAAAAATGATGCCATCGTCACAACTGTGAAAATGGAATTAGTAACACGCCAACAACAGTATGATTGTGTCTCAATTAAAGCAATGATAAACTAGCAGAATTAAGCGAAGAAGATGATGAGAAAAAAGAGGGCGTAGCAAATTGTGGATATAACTCATGAAATCACAGCGATATACCTGGTGCCAAAGCGGGTGTCGGCGTACTTCTTGAGAGTCTTGGCGCTCTTGTCCAGGCCCATGAAAAAACTGTTGATCTTCTCGTGCCCCAGCACGAATACCACCACCGTGTTCACTTGTGTCAGGACCCTGTCCACCGCTGGCTCCTTGCCGATGTCCTCGAAACACAGGTCCAGCGAGTGGGCAGTGGGCACAGCACAGGTCTGGAGATGATGATGTGCGGGAACTGATGCCTCGAGGAGTTTCTTCATGTTCTCCATGGATGTTGTGCATGTGTCCGTAATCACCTGCACGACGTTCGATGCGCCGACGGCCAAGATGTGAGGCTCTGCATGCCAGGTCTGCCATGAATTCAGCAGACTTCACCTGCCCCGTCACGTTGTCGGATCCGATGAAGTATGTAAAGGTGGGCAGATGGAAGACGTTCATGATGTGAGATTCGCGACTGCAGTCTTTCCAGCCATCCGTGATGAACGTCCCTCCCGTGCCTGTGGCCAGCTGGGTCTTCTCCTTGACGTCCCTCTCCAAGTCCTTGGCAACGAGGGGTGCGTCCCGGGTCCGCATGGTCTGAGAGCTTGGCGCCAGGTACTGCACCCCTCCTCGGCTGATGGCGGACCGGAGCAGCTTTGAAATATGCGCGTTATTCACAACGTTGAATGGGATACCGGCCGACATAAACCCCTTGCAATTAAGCAGCTTGTCGATGGCGGGCTTTCCCAGCCCGACAGCCGCGGCCATGGTCTGCTGGCGCAGTGCCGGCTGAGATGACTTGATCTCGACGACGTCAGCAGTTGCACGTCCGGTCGAACCGGAGCCCCTGCAGCCGGAGGCGGACGACCTGCGTTTGCCAAGTGCAGATGCGGGCCCGGCACCTCGCAGTCCTGAAGGTCGGCAGCTGTTCGCCGTTCTCGTCGACGTCGATGTCCTCTTCATCTCCGATGAGGCCGTTGTCGTTGTCATCATCGGCGCGAGCCATGTGCCTCTCTTCTGCGATGCACTCCTGCTCACGGCGGGCACGAACCTGTCACGGACGCGCGCTATGTCATCCGGGCGCCGACTATGCACAAGACCGGTGACGTGCGCAAGGAATTTGTCTTCTACGCATTTTCGACAAAGGCTAGTGACCGGGGGGGGACACTAGCACTTGCAGCATAAGAGCGGACGAAAGTGTACGTGCACGCGCGCCGGGCCAGGCACAGCTGGGCGCGCAGCACTGACTTGAGCGGACGGCAGCACAAGTGTGCAGCGTCGAGAGGATCATACGCGTGTTAGTGGACAGCTGGAGCTGAAGCTGTACTGCTGGACTTCAACAGCGCCGAGGCTATTGACAGGCCAGGTGTCTTTGTGGTGTAGAATAGCGGGTCAACGTTATGAGGACTGGACAGAAAATGGAAAAGGACAATTTGCGGTGCGGAGCCAGATCGCTGGAATGAATGCGAAATCGCTGGCAGCCCTAAAAAGGGATTTCTTCTAGAAAGGAACGATTAGACGCAATGTTTGCTGGGCCACTCACACGCAAGGTGTGAGCGTGCAGATTGTCTGAAGGATATTATGCTTCGACCTTGCTGGACGTGACTCAATGTCGGACATTCCCAGGGACAGAAATGCCGGAGCCTCTAGGAGATGAGATCGGCAACAGGGTAGCAATTTAGATTTGTCGGGATGCCTTCCTGCTTTTGTTGGCATGTGTGGTAGAAAGCCAGGACGGCAACTGGAATGCGGTTTCTATTCGCATGGTTCAGGCAGCAAGATAGTTTTGGCATTCCTGGCTGGACTGACAAGTGTGGCGTGTGTCATGCGTGTGGCATGACGAATGGTTTGGTTCATAGTCGAAGAGGACTCTCACGCAGCGTGTAGTCTCTTCGAGTCTCTCGTTAGTGGCCTTCGTGTTTCTCCCTTTCCTTGGGAGCAAGGCCGGTAGCATGTCATGGAGCGCTGCCTAACTGCGGGCTCGTGAGCATGGAGTGCATCGATATTGAGACTATCAACGTGTTGTAATTGTATTAACTTTCTCAATAAATTCCGCATGTGCGGCTTCATCATCAGACTGTGCAAAGTGTGTGTTTGAAAGCATTATTCTATAGCAGGGGAGGCAATAAGGTGGTTATCAGGCACGAGGGACAGTTCCTTGTCCTCGGCTGAGAGCCCTCCTTTCTTTACTCGAAGAGACTACCCGGTAGTCTGCTTCCTTCTGTTCGAAGCCAAGACGTTGGCTTTAGTGTTTAGCAACCATCAGCAGTACAGGGAACGGCCTGGCTGACAGTTTGTAAAGGAAGTGTCTTGAGACAGATTTTAAGAAAATAGAACTAGCCAGAATTTGCTGGCTCTTGTCTTTTTCTGGCAGGCTAGTCGAGTCGTTATCCTTGACACCTGTTATAAAGCCTTTGGTTGTTGCTTCTTCTCAGCGAAACCTAGGCTTGTTGGTTCTTGTTTTGCCCATCGGTCAGCTGGTGCATGCCACTGACGCGAGCGCAGACTCGAGCCATGGCAGATGCAAATAGAGCAGATGCCGACACGTCCGCTCCGGGGTCGAATGGCGGGATTCCTCCCGCCGTACCCGCAGTGGGTGAGAGTCGCGACCAAGAAGCGCCGCTGAGTATGGTGGCGCTGTTCGCGCAGATGCAAGCGCAGATGCAGCAACAGTCGCAACAGTTGCAGCAGCAATTGGCGCTGCAGATGCGGGAAGTGACCGACAGATTGGTGGCCGTAGAGGGTCGTCATCTGCAGTCCACACCATGGGACGGGCAGGCATCGATGCCGGGCCCCAGTGGTGTTGCCGCGGAGCCGAGGGAGCGGGACCAGCCGCCAACCTCAGGTAATGCGGCGGGAAGGGCTTCGATGGAACCGGGGGTTTTGGCTGGGTCGCTAACCCAACACGACTTGCTTGGTGAGGCGGATGGTCAGCCACGGGGCGAGTATACGCTGGCGCCCAGGCGCCTGCCTTTCGATCAAGCGCGAGACGGATTGCACGAGGAGAACGGGGCAGGGCTGGCGCGCGCGATGGACCCACACAGGGGTGCACCAGGACGCATGCTGCCAGGCGGGGCCTCAATTCCGTTTGGGCGAGGCGGTGGGGCGCTGACCGGCGGGTCGACTGCACGGTGGTCAAGTGTGCCAATCGGGCGCATTCCGCCCATGGAGGACATAACCACGCCGCTGGCTTTCCGAGTACGGGAGGCAGCACGACCAAGCACGCTGGCGCAGGGACGCGCAGCTCAGCGACCGCCGGAGGATGCCGATGGGGTGCAGTACCCGCAAAGGGTGCGCCTCATACCGGAAGGCGCGAAGATGCCCACCCTACCACGGGTGGACATGCGCGAGAAGTTCTCCACAACCGGCAATCTGGCCACGCTGGCGCAGGCCTACAACGCGTACAAGTCATGGATTGATCTGCAATACATGACTACGCAAGGCGCTGTAATGCATGAGTTTGTGATGAACAACATGCATTTTTTCTTTCACGGCCTTACGCTGAGGCGAGTGGCTAGGCTGGTGGAGCAGTGGAGAGAGGTCTCGCTGTACACGCGTCACACGGACGTGTGGTTCGGCTTCGACGGGCGTGGCCAGCCCGACTATGACAACATCATGTATGGTGTCGACCCTGCCGAGGAACTGTGGGGCCTCCTTCGCCAGGAATACCCGGTGGAGACCATCAAGGCAGAGCGTGAGTGGCGCAGTTTCAAGATAGCCGAGGGTGAAACCCCGGAGCAATCTTACGAGCGCCTCATGGAGTTCGCCGGCGAAGTGGAGGACTGGTCCGAAAAGCTGGCGTGTCAGAAATGGCTGCAAGCGCTAGGCTCCAAGGAGATGGAGCTGCCCACGCCGCCCAACGGCCAGCCGTGGCGATTGCGGTCACTGTGCATTGAGGTCAGGGCCATGATGCGACGACACGCGCAAGGCCGGATCTCGGTAAGCACGGTGGTGGCCGAGCTGCAGGCCAAGGTCGACGCGCTGACCAAGGCCAAGTCGGGTGAGTCGTCTGCCACAAGACAAGCGCGCCCGCAAGGCGGCCACGGTGCTAGCAGGAACCAAGGGGGGTCTCGCAACGCCTCATCGCATGATGCAACCCAGGGTAACGCCGCTGGCGGCAACAAAGACGCTGCCGCCCCGACGCGAGCTGGGGGGGCACGTCCTCACAGACGGGTACTAGGACGGATGCGCGCAAATCGGGCTGCTTCCTTTGCGACAAGGATGGGCACCTTAGTCGCGAGTGTCCAAGCCGCTGCACGAAGCCGCATGGGGCAGACACGAAGTGGCACCTGATGAACAAGTGTCCAGCCGCGGGCATCAAGACGGTCCACTTCGCCGAGATGGCGGGCAAGACCGACTCGATGGAAGCCCAGGTGGCTGCCATCAAGCATGGTGAGGAGGCGACGGCGCCCCCCAACCAATTCGAGACGGTGTACCGGGAGGACCCATTCTGGGCGCCCATGCCGGGTGACGTCGAGATCAACGCTGCGGAGGCTACCAAAGGCAAGCAGGCACGCAGCCCGCTTTCTTTTCAGCAGGCACCCATGTTGCCTGCCGGGCAGTTGCCCGCGTCCTTTTCCATGCCGCTGGCTGGGGTGCAATCTGCTTTTGAGCATGCGAACCCTGCTGGGCTGGAGCAGCGTAGGCGATTGGCGCCTGTGTACCCAATGCCGTTCATTGTGGACGTACCCATGTTTTCAGCACGGCAGGTGGTCGACACCTTCGGGCAGAAGGGGGTTGAGTGGCTGGGGTCGGTTGTGTCCGAGATCCAGTTGTTCGCAGATGGGCATGATGTGCGCACCTTGCGCAATTCTGAGTCCGTCACCTACGGGCGCCAGCCGGTAGAAGCCGCAGTGCCCGTGGTGCAAGCGGGAGTGGTCAGCACAAGTAGCCAGCAGCGCACTAGTGCAGTCCCCCAGGTTCCCACGGTGGTTCCATACCCCAATGGTGAGCCGTCCATGGCGTTCCAAGCAGTTGGAGCCTGTGGAGATGTATGGAGCGACATGGTGACATGTCCGTTGGTTGGCGCAGTCAAGCTTGATAGCGGTGCTCAGCCGCTAGTCATCAGCACGGACTTGGCCACCATGCTGAACCTGACCTACGAGAACGGTGGCTTAGTGGAAAGCCCCGTGTCTGTGTCAGGTTGGCAGGGTCCGGCTAGTAAGCCGTACGCTATGACGGCGGTTAAAGTCAACGTGATTTTCAATCCGTTGCGCGCCTCTAGCATGACCACCGTGTCCGCGTATGCGCTGGTGGTCAACAAGTGTGGATATTCCGCACTACTCGGGGTGGATGTCCTTGCTCGCGCCATGGTTCAGGTGGACTATAGGGCGGAGGAGGCATCTTACATCCCTGATTGGGATGGGGCTGGCCTGAAGCGGGCCAGCGTGCCGGTCTCATGCTTCAGTTCTTCAGCCGGGGCTGCACGCCTCAACCCTTCCGCGGCTGCGGGCGTGGTGGAGGTCAGCATGGTGGAGGTACGGGCGGCGGGCTCATCGGCGTGGGACAAGCATCGGACGGTGCTGCCCCAGCCAACGGCGAGCATTGCCAAGATGCGCACGCAGTGGTCGCTGGATGCTGTGACGTCCACGCGGCAGCTGGCTATGCGCAAGCGGGTAACTGAAGCCGTCATCACCATTCCTCAGATGGCCAGCCATGGCCTCACTTTGCTGCAACCGGGTGTCTCGGAGGCCCAAGGTAATTTTTCTGCTGCAATCTTACCGCAGGCCCCTGATTTTGCCAAGGGTGCGGTAGTGTTGGAACTGTTTGCGGGGATCGGAGGGGGCATTGCAGGCTTTTTGGCCGCAGGCGGCGTGTGCCGTAAACTCATCGCGGTAGAGCCATCGCACAAGGCGCGTCAGGTGTACTTCAGTCACTGTGGCGTGTTGTCGCGAGAGTATCCCGCGCAGTTTCCGCCATCAGCATGGCGTGACCCGTTTGGGGAATGTCCTCAAGATATCCGAGCCATCGGTGAGGTGCAGGTGCAGCAGTTGTTGCGCAGGCATCATGCCATCGACTTGGTAATTGCGGGTTGGGAGTGCCAGGGCCTGAGCCAGGCAGGGCAAGGGCGGGGGCTAGCCGATCCGCGTAGCGCGCTGTTCTGGGAACTGTTGCGTGTGGTGGGACTGTTGCAGTCGCGTCAGCCCCATCCGCCTGCGTATCTGTTTGAGAACGTTGTGGCGGGTGACAGCCCACATCAGGCGGTGCGGGAGGACTGGGCTACAATCGTGGCACTCCTGGGGGAGCCCATCGTGTGTGACAACGCAGGGCTGGGTGGGCTCACGCATCGTTTGCGTGCCTATTGGACCAACGTGGCGTGTGCGACCGATGTGCAGGCGGTCTTGGGGGCCGTAGCAAGGCAGCATCCGAGTGTGTCTGCGGAGGTAGCATTGCCTTCCCACCTAGTCACGCAGAAGGTGGATAGCGAGGATCGCCCACCGTATGCACGCGTCAACCGGGTCGGGAGCCCCATGTGTGCACTGCCGACCCTGGTCAGTTACCAAGGGTCGACAGCATACCGTGATCGGGGTAAGGGTCTCGTTTGGGACACTACCACCGGTCTGTTGGTGCAGCCACCCGCAGAATTTCGTGAGGCCAGCATGGGTTTTCATGTCGGGGCCTCGGCGCTGCCGGGCGTGCTCGAGAGTGAGCGCTGGTCTTTGATAGGCCAGGCTATGTCGGTGTTGCAGGTCGGGTATGTGCTGCTTGCATCGGTTGCCGTGCGCCAGTCTGGGGGGGCGTCCCCAGCCAATCCGCCTCAGCAGGTTGAGGCGCGCGCAGCCAAACTGAAGCGCCCTGCAGCGACGGGGACTTCATCAGCATGGGGGTGGCGTCTGCGACAGGTGTGGACTATCATTCTCATGACCGCCCTGCTGACCAGCACCGTGCTGGCCGGCGAGCCCACGCTGCATCGGGTAATACACCGTGCGGCACGCGAGGCTCCGGCGGTGGGTGTCACACCAGGCGTGGCAGCCTTTTCCTTGTTCCACGACGATGCGGCTAGGGCGCCGCATCTTGAGGCACATGCGGTAGCTGTGGGTGATCCCGCGGATACGCACCCCTGGGCTATTGGCGAACACCTTTCTGATGCGCAGCGCTCAGCCATGCTAAAGTGGCTAGGCACTGCAAGGGGGGCCTTCGCTTTCACAAGTGATGAACTGGGGTGTTTCAATGGTGGGACCATGCGTGTTCCATTGGACACTGACACCCCTTTGTTCCGACGCCAGCATCGCCTGAGTCAGGCCGAGTTGGATTTTGTAGCCGAGCAATGCAAGGAGTTAGAGGATGCCGGTATCATCAGGCAATCTTCCTCCAGCTATGCCGCTGCCGTTGTCGTTGCGCCCAAGAAGGACGCTATCACCGGGGCATGGACGGGTATGCGCATGGCCACCGATCTGCGGTTGCTGAATGCACACACACCCGTGGACCGTTACCCCATGCCACGTGTGGATGATGTCCTGGATAAGATATCTCCTCATGTGAAGTTTGTGTCCTCGCTGGACCTGCGTAGCGGCTTTCATCAGATCGCAGTTGCGCCGGAGGATCAGCGGAAGCTTGCATTCTGGGGGGGCGGCAATTTGTATGAGTGGGTGCGCATGCCCTTTGGGCACCGCAACGCTAGTGCTGTTTTCCAACGAGCTATGGACAAAGTGCTTGCAGGTCTTCCTTTCGCCGCTTGTTACATTGATGATGTAATCGTCTTTAGCGCGACATTTGAGGAGCACCTGGCGCACTTGGAGCAGGTTCGCTTGGCTCTCGAGGAGCATAATATGCGGCTGCACCCTGAGAAGTGCAAGTTCGCCCAGCGGACCCTCTCATTCCTTGGTCATCAGATTGTGCCGGGTGGCCGGACGCCTGATGCCGCCAAGGTCGAATCCATTGTGCAGGCCGCCGTACCCACGGATGTCTCAGGGGTGCGGGCGTATTTGGGTTTGGCTGGCTATTACCGAGGTTACATTGAGAACTTCAGCAGCAAGGTGAAGCCCTTGACCGAGTTACTCAAGAAGGGGTGCGTGTGGGCGTGGGGTCCCGCACAGCAACGCGCCATCGAGACAATCAAGCAGGAGCTCACGTCGGCCCCGATTCTGCGCGCCCCTGACTATGCTTTGCCGTTTGTGTTATATACCGACTGGTCCAAGGTAGGACTGGGTGCGGTCTTGGCGCAAAAGGATGGTGATGGGCGCGAGCACGTTATTGCTTATGCTAGTCGCAGCAACAACCCAGCGGAGAGCCGGTATTCTTCCTATGAGGGGGAGGCACTGGCTGTGGTGTGGGCCATCAAGCACTTTCGCCCGTATTTAGTTGGGCGCGTGTTTACTCTGGTGACAGACCACCAGCCGCTTCAGTGGCTAATGACCAACACCAACCTGACGGGTAAGCTCGCCCGATGGGCCATGATTATCCAGGAGTACCACATGACCATTGTGCATCGGGCCGGCAAGGACCATGTCAACGCCGATGTGCTATCCCGATACGCCATGCCTACCACTGTTGACCACACTGGAGCCCGGGCCATGGGTGCCGAGGGCTCGTCGGGTTCTGTGGTCTTTGTGAACGCTGCTGGGTATGCGGCCGACGATGAGGAGGAGGCGTGGTGGCGCAGTGTCGAGTACTCTGTGGCGGACTTCGGCATCAGCGACGACCCGGTGCGGCCGTCGCCATTCACGCCATCCAAAGCTGTGTGCGCTATGGAAGAGGGTAGGTCTCTGTCCTTTGACATTGATCCTTCTCTGCAGCAGCTGATCGCTGTGCAGGCTCTCTTAGCGCGTAGCTCTCTTGCTGATTGCTACACCGCTGATATCTGGCTAGATGGTCGAGTTTTGGAGCAAGTGCAGGGTGCTGTCTTGACTCCTACTCCAGTCGATTGGACTCCTGCTCAGAAGGCGACGGAGTTGAACAGGGTGCAGCACAGGGCTGCAACCTATGGTTGGGAAGATGGGGTTTTGTACAAGCTGTTGGGCAAGCGTAGGGTGGTCGTCCCACCGCCTGACAAGCGCGTTGCTATAGTGCAGGCGTACCACGAGCGGTATGGTCACTTGGGTGGCAATCGCACGCTCAGCCTCGTACGGACCAGCTATTGGTGGAATAACATGCGACACACAGTGGCCCAGGTAGTGGCCAGCTGTGTCCCGTGTGCTCGAACCAAGGCTAACTTTAGCGCAGATCATGGTGCCAAGGAGCTGATGTCGCTTCCCATCAAGGGCTTGTTTTATCGCTGGCACGTCGATCTGTGCGGGCCGTTTCAGGAGAGCCCTGACGGCAACCTCTATGTCATGGTATGCGTGGAGAGCTTTAGCAAATGGGTTGAGTTGATCCCCATTGCTGACAAGCATGCCGCTACCACAGCGAAGCATTTTGCAGACATCATCACCAGGTTTGGGGCTCCCGCGGAGGTAGTCACGGACCAGGGTGGTGAGTTCAGGGGTGAGTTCCAGGAGTTGCTGGATGGATGTCTTATTGATCACCGTCGCACTTCTCGGGAGCATCCTCAGGCCAATGGTTTGGCTGAGAGATTGGTGCAGACCGTCAAGCAGGCGCTGCGCAAGTGGAGCCTGCAGGTGCCGGAGTCGGCCAGGTGGGATCGCGAGTTGGCATGGATTGCCATGGGTTATCGCATGTCTCCCCAGGAGTCTCTCGCTACCTTCTCCCCGTATTTCCTTCTGTTCGGGCGTAATCCTCTTTTGCCTACGGAGGCACAGGTTGCGCACCCCGAACCCATGGCCTTCGACAACGCTCAGCAATTTTTGGTTGAGGTGCTGGCCAGGGCAGAGACTTTTAAGAAGGTCATGCCCATCGCGATGAACAACTTGTTCATTGCTCAGCACAGGGACTCCCTGCGTTACGCTCAGCGCCGGGGGGGCGCATACATGGCTCGCCAGCTGCGGTTTAGGCCAGGGCAGTATGTTTTCCTGCGCACTCAGCTGAAGCACACTTTGGATGTGGAGGCGGGGCCCACCATTTTGCGCATTGTGGCTATCAAACCATCGGGAGTGGCAATTTTGGAGGGCGCCGACGGGAGCCGTACGACAGACAACCTCAGCAATCTCAGTCCCTGCTCACTGCCCAATTTGGTCCACGA
Organism: Mesostigma viride; assembly: GCA_009746045.1. Taxonomy (NCBI): domain Eukaryota; kingdom Viridiplantae; phylum Streptophyta; class Mesostigmatophyceae; order Mesostigmatales; family Mesostigmataceae; genus Mesostigma; species Mesostigma viride. The sequence continues at coordinate 5,356,182 of RPFO01000175.1, read as the reverse complement.
CCTCCAACCGCACACATCTCGCCGAGTCAAGGACGCCCAGTGTCAGGTTTGTCACCGGGTCGATCAGGCGGAGTCCATGTTATTGTGTGATCAGTGTAACTGTGGTTGGCACATGCAGTGCTTGCAGCCCATGGTCACCAGCATTCCGGAGGGGGATTGGTTTTGTCCAGTGTGCACCGCTGCGCAGTTTACCTCCCGCAGCTTGACTGCGGTCACCGCTGCCCTTGTCTTGGTACGATCGCTGTCTTCGTGATGGGGCCGGTCGCCAGCGAGGGGGGGAATCATGGGACAGGTCCTCGCCCACCCCACAGGGCATGCAGTTAAGGCAGGCACATCAGCTCAGCTCATTTGGGTTTTACCAAATTAAGCTGAGTGGCCAGCCGCCATGGTGGCGCCGGAGATTGTGGCACGCAGACGCGACAAACCGCCTTCCTCCTGGTGGTTTGCAGCTTCGCCTGGAGCAGGCGTGGCCGCAGCTCGGTGGGCGGCTTCGAGCAGGGACTGACTCCAGCCGAGTGGGCAAAGTCCCCTCCAAGAAAATGCGCAGTTGCCCTGCATGCTCGTGCTGCCACTCCAAGCATGGTAACATCGGCTGCAGGTCATTTCGTAGTTGTTGGTCAGCTTGTTGCCCTTGGCAATTCTGTGCTTGGTGATGTACGTCCACACCGTTGTTCTTGACAAGTCGACGTCTTCGCCATCCTCATCAGACATTGCACGATCCTCGTCAGACATTGACATTTTTGCTCGCAATTCTCACGTGCGGCCTGCGGCCGGGTGACAATTCTGCCTTTGCCAACAAAGCATGCACGCAGTTCTTAACCCCTCAACCGTCTTTGACTCGTGACTAAAATGAGTCACGAGTTGCACAGTATGCCACAGGTGCCCCCATTCAGCCTAATTATTTTTTCTAGACCATACTAGGAACCAAGCATAACCATATTAGGGCCCACCTGGGGGTATAGTGGGTGGTCCCAGTGCTAGCCCCCCTGCTCTATAAATAGCCCCCCCTCAGGGGGGTACGGTGAGTGTGCGCGGTGACACCCTTATAATGGATGATAGACCCCTTTCCTCAATGAGTTGACCCTGGGGTTGGTTTTGTAGATAGATTTTTTAGTTAGGATGGGATACAAACACTAAAAATTGTAACTCCCCCAGGGACCCATCAGCTGGTGCTAAAATAACTGGTGACTATTTCGAGTCGCGAGTTTTGGGGGGGCTAAAATAGGCATCCTAGTGCAGTTTTGAACATGGAAACGATAGGCAAGCATGGAGTATGGGCAAACATGCATGCTAACACTTATTCCAACCTGTGTGCCACCAATACCTGCCATATAACCACTACAGGTCCCTGCCGGATATGATTGGAGACGACTACGCGCGGGCCGCGAGTACGGGGTTCACAACCTTATCATGCATGATGGAGCACGTATACGTACCTTGGATTTCACCCTAGTATTTCAGGGGGGACTGCAACTGTACCCAAGCACTACATCCAAACACTTACATGTCTTGTTTCACCCAGGGACCCACAAGATAATGCTAAAAATAGCTGGTGACTATTCTGAGTGACCAGTTTTGGGGGGGCTAGAATAAACATCCTAGTGCAGTTTTGAACATGGAAATGATAGGTAAGCATGAAACATGCATGATTATGTTTATTCCAGCCTATGTGGCACAAATATATGCCACAATAAGCGTAAATGCTTGCAGACCCGCTGATACAGTGGTACTTATTTTTACATGCATGATGGACCTTGCACACAAAGTCAAAACATCCCAGCACTCCTAGATAAATTAGTGACCAAGGGACCATGCATGCAGTAACACTGAAAATTGCCAACTAGAAATAGGTGGCACTGTGACCATCACGGAGCAGATTTTCAAACTGCACAAGTTATGCATAAACATGAAAGCTAATAAGACATGACCATGAAACAATAACCCATGCAGGCTAACAACATGAAACCAAATAACACATGCACAGGTGGGTCCATGAAACAATAACACACACTTCAAACCATGCCGGCCCATGGTGATACACGGCGCGCATGAGCGCGGGCAGGAAAGGCCAAACGCCATGCCACGTAGGCAACAAATGCTAGCATTCTTAGTCAGCCTCCGTAGGACTATATCCCAGGCGGACATGCTCCGCCCTGAGATGGCGGCGCCGCGCCACCCCCTTGAGCTTCCGGGTGGTGGCTGCTGCCCCCCTCGTGGTAGTGGCGCCCTTGAAATTCTTGGCGCATTCGCCACGCTGGGAGAGGCGCTGCCATACCCGCTGCTTCGTCACGTTGAAGTCCAGCCCCTCCACCTGCCCGGAGTGGAAGAGGCCGAAGCAGTTCCGCTCGCTGTTGCTGCAGAACGCCATGTCACAGTGCTCGCACATGACCGAGGTCTTGTGCTTCCTGCCTTGCGCGCAGCACAGTTGGCACAGCACCTGCTCCACCCAGAAATTTGCCCATCTCATGCATTGTGACGGGGGTGCCACTCACGCTCACCTGGCTTGCCCGCCCCCTTAATTGAGCTCAGCATAGTCGTTGGTCTCCTTGACAATCTTGGCCACGACATCACGTTGGGACCAGAAAAGGGAGAACAGCCCGAGGGGCCCAAACTTGAGTTGGGCAGGGGAAAGGTTTTGATAGCAGGCGGTACCCGTCATCGGCGACAGCACCGGAGTATCGGGAAAAGGAAACACACCTGGCTTGCCGAAACCAGATTTCCAGACAGTCTCGGCTGGCTCCTCAGTGGCAGGAGTGTCGTTAGGAAAAACGAATCATCGAGCTCAGCCTCGCCGCTCGGCACCGGACCCTCCGCACCCTTCTGGTAAACAAAGTCGTCATCGGAAGCGTCCGAGACAACGCTCTCGCTGGCCGCCGCCTTGGTCTGACGGCGCCTTTTCGGGGCGTGGCTGATGGCTGGGTTCTTCTTCGGGTTGCCGACAGCGCGCTTCCCCGGCTCGCGTCGCTTGACCGGTGTGGGCAGCTCGATATCCTCGGATTTGTCGTCGTCGTCCTCGCCGGCGTCAGAATCGCTATCCTGGCCCTGCTCGCTATCATCGTCACTGCTACCTGCCGTTGGGACCTTCCTGGCTGCGCATTCTTTCACTAGAGCTTCGTACTCATCTGAGCTGCACGAATATATGAAAATCTGCTCACGGGTGTCAAATGGGTACGTGAGCTTGTCGTCCGGGAAATAGCACCGTGCACCATCTCCGGACCTGTTCACTGTCACTACCTTGCCCGGCAAACGTACCTCGCTGTGTTTTTCCCCATACTGCTCTATCGCCCAGTCTCGTCCGAATTTTTCCACAGGCACTGCCATGAAAATGCCCTTCTTTACCTTGAAAGTCCGTATATCTGCCTGCATTTCGTCCGCCATGTCTACGTCCGCGCTCCCCCCTTTTTTCGCATCCTTCGTTTTCGTACGTTTTTGTCAATTTTTTTTACCGCCCAAACCTGCATGCACCAGGGTACCCTGTTGACTTTGACCAGGGTTTCCACCCTGATACGGTGGTCAAATACGGTCAGACAAGTGTCCTACGGATAGAGTGAATCTAGATCTTTTCGGTGGTCTAGTTGGTTCCCGCCAAAACCCTCCCGCCAAATCCCTACAGGGCGCAAAAACTCATGCCGAATGTGAGGCATGAGAAAAACTCGCAGTCGAAAATCGGCACGAGGACGGTTTAGGGGTTAAGCCTTGCATTTCTTCAGATTCCCGCCCAAAAAAGGGGCCGTGAAGTGGGCAGTACGTACCCGACTGAAATTTCAAAATAAGATCGCGTCGAATTGTGAAAGTTCAGACGGGTCAGTACTTAGTAGAGATACGAAATCTGTGGCTTCAAATCGTTGCCCTGTCGCTCTGGCATCCTAGCCGCGCAAAACGTAAAAAAACCGCGGAAAATACGGCATTATACGTGATTATGCGTCATTATGCGTCGTAATACGCTCAAACGCATAAGTATAAAAAATTATGCGCTGAATCCAGCGCATGAAGTATTATACCGTATAATACCGTATAATACGGCGCATAATTGTACACTGTCATGGCTATACTGAAGGCTAGGGCATGGCTTCTCAGCAGAGAGTGACTCTCTGCATGGGCACAGCATAACTAATTATTAATAAAGCTAGACATCCGTCATCTGGTGTGTGGCACATCATGGACACACATGCACATCGAGGGACAACCAAGCAGGATCAAGGAATTAATTAATTAATTAATTAATTAATTAATGTACATCGAGGAGACAACCAGCGCAGCTAGCCCACCAGAAATCGGGAAAATCCTGACCATGCATGGTAGCTCGAGCCTGCCGTTATCTTGTCCGCGTGTTCGAGTCGTTCAGGATATGATGAATATATGAATGGTGATGGACTGAATGTGTAGCCTTGTGCATTGAAATTATGGCTGGCTTACCGGTGTAGAGCAACTAGATGACCTAGACGGTGGGGCCGGAAACAACTTGCTTGATCATGTACATGACTAAATAAGGCATCAGCTGACCAGTATAGGGCCTGTAGTAGGCGTATACATACATGTACAAGGCCACAGTGGCTAGGCCTGACTATTCTACACTATAATAGTCCCCTAAGCTGGGGCGTCTGGAGGTGTTGGGGCCACGAGGGTCACTTGCCAAGGCTTGTGGCCGACGTAGATCTATGGTCGCCACCTTCCAGTATATATACACCAGCTTCCCCGCCGCAGTCTGCCGGAGCTGGAGGTAGATCGGCCATAGCTCCCGTCGCCGTTGTTGCTGCGCCAGGGTCAAGTCGTTGTCCAAGGTGAAGTGAGTCTTCTCGAGGAGCTTGCGGCGTCTGAGTTAAACGATATCTTGTCCGCCGGGTTCTCAAAGATGAGAAGAAGCGGGGGCGCCCCTGCCTTACCCCGCGCGCGGGGAAGGCCGGCGGTGGGCGACCAGCTTGATCTCACCATGCAAGGAGGCCCATGCGACCAAGGATTTTGCTCTCAAACGCCTGGGCAAGCTTCTCGGAATTCTCACCTTCCAACATGTCGAAGTTCTTTCAAGACGATGCATGACGCTAAGGCTGCGCTTGGCGAGCTCGGCCTCCTCGCGGAGGTCGAGCGTCTGCTTCTGGAGCTGTGCTGCGACGGCGGAGGTGGTGGAGGTGGTGTGTTGCATGCTCAAGCATGCTCAAGCATGTCCGCCCAGGTCTGGGTGGGAGGAGCATGCCAGCCAGGCCAGCAGGGGCTGGCTTTGCATGCGGCAATGTCCTTCACCGGCCGCCTGGGCTGTGAGGCCTAGCTGCGGTGTTTTGCAAGCACCGGCAATGGCGACGGGCGTTGTTCTGGAGGCGCTTGTCGATGTCGCGGAGCTGGGCGGTGATGGAGTCGGTGGAGGCGGTGTGTGGGGGGGGGGATGGAGGCGAGGAGGGTGGATCGAGGTGGCGGTGCATGGAGATGGCGTGGAGCTCAGCAGCCAGCGTGCGGCCCACAGACAGTTGCCACATCTGCAGCGATCGAGGGGAGTCACGTGCTATGAGATGGCTTTTTAAAGGTGGAGGAGGAAGGTGGATTCGGTCAAGCCGGGGTGGGATCGACCCAGAGGTCGTCGGCATGCAGAGCGCTTAAGGATGGAAAAGAGGGCGGCGAGCTGAAGGCGCGGTCGGGACTATAGCCATGCAGGCACTGAGGTGGTCGATCAGGTCCGATACCATCAACTCCGTTGCGGCAATACCAGCCGTCAACTCCGCCGCGGAGGCAATATCAAGGAGACAGTACCAGCGCAGGCCAGAAATCGGGAGAATCCGGACCATGGTAGCTCGAGCCTGTCCGCGTGTTCGAGTCGTTCCTGGGATGATGAAGATGAATGGTGATGGAAATGTGTATCCTTAATTGTGCATTGAAATTATGGCTGGCTTACGTGTAGAGCGACTAGATGACCTAGACGGTGGGGCCGGAAACAGCATATGCTTGATCATGCAGGGCGTGTGTTTTGAGCCTAACTGGCCGGGAGTGTCTAGTGGTGAGCACCAATATGATGGGCGTGTAGGCGCTGGCACAGGTCGAGGAGGGAGTTATGTTCCAAATTTAATTAAGAAGGGAGGCGTACGACCCATAAAACACGAGCTCCAGTATATCTGGATGGATTAATTAATTAATTAGGAACATAACTCCGTTGAGAGTATATTCTGATCCCGATGCGAGTTTATGTAGCACATAGTCCCGGAGAAGGGGCATATGGCTTTTAATACATTCTAAGCTACTTCCTGCAAGCTATAGTAGGGGGTCCGAATGTAAACGACACCGGCTTGCTCTAGGCAATTAATTAGACTCGTGCTCCCGTTGGGGAGTCACGGAGCATTAACCACCCCGATGGCCGATCCATGGATGGATGGGTGCAAACAGTCCTACCGGTCTAATGTATCTACAACATCTATCTACAACAACTAGTCTAATGAAGCTCTCTACCCTATAGGCCGGGACCTGTCTGCAGACAGGTCCCGAAGCACCGGCCATGGCCGGTGCTTCGGCCGTATATGTTTGCACACGCGGGCGCTTCCCCACGGGTGGGGGTTCGTTGTCCTCTATGACCTGGGCCCACTTGGCCTTGTCCATCATCTTTTTCCAAATCACGGAGAGGCCCCAGGTTGTGAAATTATTACGTGCGTATTGTCAAAATAAATACGGCAATACGCGTTTTTTTGGCCCCGACGTATTCTACGCGTATTTGGTCCCGAATACGTGATTTGGACTTAGAAATTTTCGAGGTTCGAGCCGGGGCAGTGCTTGGCGCGAGGCCAGCACAACGCGAGCCGGAACGTGGCGCGGCGCGTACCTCCCCCAAGATATCTTCTACTATATGCAAACTAGGCTCGATTACTACGAACTGGGCTTTTCGTCAGTCCTGAGTCCAGTCACTACGGTAATGACTTGGCAGTTGGCAAGCTAACTGAAATTTCCATACACGGAGAGAGTGCCAGCACGATGAAAATGCCAGCTGTGTAAGCGGAACCGCAGACAAAATGCCAGCTGTGTTGGGAACGTAGCCTGTATGATTAATATTGCATGGCGGTGTGCCATCGGATTTTGTGCTAGTTGTCAAACGTGTTTTTGCAGCCATGCCATGCAGACAAAGGGCCAGAGCATAAATTAATTGTAGCAAAAAAGACTGTCACTGTTAAGGATGCTCTGGGGAATACGGTTTCGCAGGTCAAGTTTAGCTGCTCATTTTGCGGCCACAATTTTACCAGTGGCGATGGCAAGCAGATCAGTGCGACCAGGATGCGCGCACATTTTGCGGGCATCGCAGGGCAGGGCATAGAGGCCTGCCCTGACGCAAAGATTGGGCAGAAACGGAAGCTAGTAGAATTCCAGTCCTGAGTTGTGGGCCAAGAAGGCCGGGCTGAAGGCGAAGAAGCAGCAGCACCTGAGCTTCAGGGCAGCATCATTGGCGGAGAGTAGCCAGGGCCTTCACTTCGCCGGGGTCGGCCATTGCAGCTAGGTGATCCTCGCCAGCAAACAATCACGCGGCACGAGGTTTGTGAACCCCACAAACGAAGAGGAGTGCCAGCTCCTGGTGGCCAGCTTCTTTGTTGAGAATGCAATTTCCTTTCACGCGGCTCAGAGCCGGTCTTTCAAGGCAATGATTTCCGGCCTGAGTCAGTATACAAAGGGCTGATCACTGCTCCCAGTCGGTGCATGGCTGCTGGCAGGCAAACTTCTTCAGAAGCAAAAGGCAAGGCTGCAGGAGAAGGTGGGGCGCCTCAGGGAGCAGCAATTAAGATGTCCGCATGTGGACCCTCACCAGCGATGGGTACACAAGCCGAGCCTGCGGGAAGCCGATAATTTGTGAACTTCATCAGCGTCTCCAATGGCGTTGCCATTTTCGAGGGCGCCGTGGACGCCTCAGGGGAGGAGAAGAGCGGAGACTGGCTGCAAGGCCTCAGCGAGGATGTCTTGCAGAGGCATGGGGAGGAGAAGTACCTCCAGATTGTGATGGACGGTGCCCAGGCGTGCCAGAATGCCTGCAAGCAGGTGTCGGAGAACTCCCCCCACATCACGCCCGCGTGGTGCGCTGCCCATGTCGTGAAACTGGCGTTCAAGGACGTGGGCGACCTGCCATGGGCCGGGCAGCGGAGCCGTTGGCGGCATGCCGCCGGATCACCAAGCACGTTTCCGCGCACACGATTCCACACGGTTCATGTTGCGCAAGAAGGAGGTGGGCGAGATGAAGCTACCACCGGACACAAGGTTTGCCCAAACCTACCTTTGTGCCAAGAAGTGCCACGAGATCAAGGAGGCACTGGCCAACATCGTGGTCTCGGACGATCGAGTGGAAGAAGGCGCACCATGGCAAGCAATGGGCACAGGAGGGCAGGGAGGTGCGGCCGGGAGCTGATCCTGGATGACAGCCTGTGGGAGGAGGTTGCCCAGGTCCTCAAGATCTTTGCGCTGTTCCACAAGGTCCTGCGCCAGGTGGACGGCAGGCAGCCCAGCATGCCATGGATCTACGGGGCCTTCCTGGACACGGAGACGGCCCTCAACAATTCCAACCCCAGGGAGGGCGAGGTCATCATCCCCAGCAAGCGTCGCAGGGCCGAGGTCCACAACATCTGCATGGCGGGCGCGCTGGGAGGACGTGGTCAATGACCTCCAGCGGCTGGGCTTCGCCATCAACCCGCAGAACGTGGTGAGAACTGTCAAGCTGCCGAACGGCATGCCCCGAGGAGGTGCGCCGAGGAGGTGCGGGGCCGTCCAGGCATCGAGGACAACTCCGAGGTCATCCATGGCAGGGATGGCCAAGGCTCTGGAGAGGATCCATGGCTGCGGCGGGAAGGCTGCAGCTGCTATGCTGCAATGGAGGGCCTCATCCGCGGCCTCGAGGGCGGGTTCGGCTCCGAGATGGCCCGGCACTTGCTGGAGACAGCGACACCCCTCGTTTACTGGGAGACAGTGGGGGCCTTGGCAGGCGCCGTCGAGCTGAGAAACGCGGCCGTGCCTGTGTGTGCTGCGCCGACAACGTCCAGTGCATGCGAGGGCACTGAACTGGAGCCAGTACAAGCTCATCCACTCCAAGATCAGGAATCGCATGAAGGTGCCCAAGGCGGTGGACCTGGTCTACATGTACCAGTGACGTACAACATGAGGGCGGTGCACAAGATGGAGGATGCCGAGTATGCTGAGCAATTCCTCAGGATGCGGGACGGCTACTATGTCACGGAGGACGAGGCCAGCGGGGACGAGGTAGAGAGGGATGAGGATGAGGATGAGGAGGAGGAGGAGGAGGAGGGGGGGGGGGGGATGAGGAGGAGGGGGCCCACGCGAGCCGCCCGGAGCCGCTAGAGTGGTGGGAGGGCTGGCAGTATCACTAAAGGCTAAAGGGTTATGCCGTACTAGTACATGCAGTACGATTGTACGGGGCAGTGTTATGCCATATTGTCATGGTCCCCACAAGTGTAGGGCTGCATGCCATGACATCCTTGGACCTTGGCATGCACAATAATTGCAAGGAAGGCGCACATGCAGTAATGGGCAAAATATTGTGGCAGGTTGGTAGGGAATAAGTGCAAGGAATGTGCACATGCAGTAAATTTTGGCAGCAGGCTGGTGGGGAATAAGTGCAAGGAATACGTACTGTAAATTATGGTGGCAGCTATAGGCATGATCTATTCCTTGCACTTATTCCATATATACCAAGTAGTACCACTTATCTGGTAGGAGGGAACTGAATAAGTACGTGTTGTTGCCCAACGTGTTGGTAACATGGTTGCACCATGCATGTTTTATTACTTCATACGTGTTGTCAATTAATGATATATATGGAATGCCTGCCAACAGTGGAGCTGTTAGGTGGTCGTTCAATTAATTATTCATTCATGACCCATTTTGATATAGGATGATCAGATTTGATAGCTCGATCGTTGTCTCATTCATGCATGGTAATGGTTGTCATTGTTCTGACTTGACTGCACCTTGCCATGATGAGTGGTGACCATGCATAACTATACCCTAAAGCCTTAAACCCAAAAGGCCCTTTCATAACCATGCTCTAAAGGCCCAATTGCACAGTGGCGTATTTTGCCGACGTATTCTGCCGGGGTCCACGTATATACTCGTATTTTGGAGGCCGGCGTATTTGAAGTACCGACGTATTTCACAACCTCAGTGCATGGGAGAGGTCTAGGCCCCCCATGTCCTCTACTATAGCTGTAATTCTTTGAAGGTGCGGGCCTTGCGGCCGGTCTACTAGCTAGCATCACGGGGCCCGGCCCATGTACGTAAGGAGGTGCCGGCCAGGCTGAGCTTGGCGCAGTCCCGCGGGGGGGCCACGTGAGGTGTCTACCTGGTTGGTGCGAGCTAAGTGCCCTACTCTGAGCTGCAGACGCCGCTGCTTAATGGTGCTGGTGATATATCAGGCATGCAATGATGCCGACGAGCAGGTCCTCATTAATGGCGAAGTAAGTAAGTAAGTAAGTAAGTACTTGCGTGTCATGCGCAAAGGCATGCCACGGAGTACTATGCTAATCTCATTAGAAAAATAATTACACAAAAGTTTAAACAAATATTGTCTGCATCATCCCCCAACCGTTAAGCACTAGATGGGGATGTAATCCTCATCCGAGCTGTCCTCTACTGTAATGGCAGACGAGGCGGTAGTGTAGCGGCTATCCTCAGGACCAATAACCTCCACCTGCGGACTTCTACCCTGCAGCTAGCAACGGGCCGCAGGGCCCGTGCATGGGGAGAAAACAGGAGCATACCCCTCGGGAAGGTGCTTATCGCAGATGGCAGCCCATTTCTCCTTGTCAATCATGCGGGCGCGGAGTACGGATAGTCCCAGAAGCCCTGCATCTTCAAGCAGTTGTGTCACATATAGGTCCGGGTCGCGCCGCGCCGGTGCCCGGCGCGCGCAAGTTTGCCAGTGGGTTGCGATGGGACAAGGGGACCCTGCCATAGGAGGAGGTGTCTACCTGGTTGGCCCGTCTTAAGCCCCCCGGCAGGGCCCACATCGGTATTCACCTGGTCTGTGCGGGCAAGATGGCCGGCAAAGAGGAGGCGGCGGTGTCGGATGGTATGCATGGGTGACAAGAGGGAGCTCGCAGTAGAGCTCGGCCCTGGTGCGGCGTTCTTGGTACATAGCGGACGCCGAGGATATGACGGAGCATTCGAGTGACGGTGCCGTCAAGCTGCTGGCTCAGCGCCTGGTCCAGGGTCCACGCCTCGCAGCCATAAAGGAGGATGCTGAGGACAAGGGCCTTGAACAGAATGCGCTTGCGTCGCTCACTCAGGTAGCGACAGGTCCAGAACCTGTCGAGGCGGCGGAGGGCCGCCCAGGCCTGGCCAATGCGGGTGTTGATGTCGTCGGCCGTGGAGGGAAGCCAGCTGCCAAGGAGCTTGAAGCGAGTCGCCGGGGGGACGGGGCTGCCGTCCAGCAAGAGGAGGGTGGGTGGGGCTATCCCAGCAGGGAAGCCGATGGCCATGACCTCCGTTTTCTTGCTGATCATAAGCCCCATGCACCGCCCGAGTTATTATAAATAGTGACGGAACCTTTTTGCCACTTGCATGGCAATCAGGTCCGTCACTATTTATCCGGCGAAAACCACTCGCCGGCATCTATGCCGCGTTAAGTTCACGTGAACGTGGCGCGGAATTGATGCCGGCGAGTGGTTTTCGCCGGATAAATAGTGACGGACCTGATTGCCATGCAAGTGGCAAAAAGGTTCCGTCACTATTTATAATAACTAAAACGTCGTAGTGTGGGGGCCGATATCTATCGTACCGCTGATGCCTACTGCAGTACCGAATCTCGCCTTAACGATATTCCAACCGGGCATATTTTCCCTTCTGGCACTTTCGTTTGGCCTTCTGGTATCAATTCCTTCCGGTATTCGGAAATACCCGTGTCACCACAGGGATTCGAACCCCCGACTTACGAGGTCTTAGTTATTATAAATAGTGACGGAACCTTTTTGCCACTTGCATGGCAATCAGGTCCGTCACTATTTATCCGGCGAAAACCACTCACCGGCATCTATTCCGCGTTAAGTTCACGTGGTGCACCATGACACGGGTATTTCCGAATACCGGAAGGAATTGATACCAGAAGGCCAAACGAAAGTACGTGCCAGAAGGGAAAATATGCCCGGTTGGAATATCGTTAAGGCGAGATTCGGTACTGCAGTAGGCATCAGCGGTACGATAGATATCGGCCCCCACACTACGACGTTTTAGTTATTATAAATAGTGACGGAACCTTTTTGCCACTTGCATGGCAATCAGGTCCGTCACTATTTATCCGGCGAAAACCACTCGCCGGCATCAATTCCGCGCCACGTTCACGTGAACTTAACGCGGAATAGATGCCGGCGAGTGGTTTTCGCCGGATAAATAGTGACGGACCTGATTGCCATGCAAGTGGCAAAAAGGTTCCGTCACTATTTATAATAACTGCCCGCGCTTCCAGTGATAAGCTGTCTAGCCACAGTTGGGCTGACTCTGGGGTTTCCACGAGTGTCGTGTCATCAGCGTAGATCAGATCGCTCAGGCGGTAGGGTGGGTCAACCCCGCCGTAGCTGGCGTACTCCACGATCTCGATCCCCGGCGGGCGCCCCTCCACCCGGGCGAAGCGGGCTTGTGCACGCCGCATAATATAGTCCACCATAATGATGAATAGATATGGGGAAAGCACACAGCCCTGCCACACCCCGGTGTGCAGGGGGAACGCCGGAGTGACGCCGTCGGCGGTACGGACCTGGGCTTGGGACCCTTCATAGAACTGGCGGATGATCTCAACGATGTACGATGGGACACGGAACAGGTGAAGGACCACCCACAGGGCGTCCCAGGTAACCGTATCGAATGCCTTGGTGTAATCCACGAAGATCAATAGCAATGGCAAGAGGCCGGGGGCCAGGCGACCCACTTCCTCGATCAGGCGGCGCGCGGTAATAGTGACCATAACACAATTGCGACCAACACGGAAGCCCATCTGGGACTCACCTAGGTGGGGATCGAGGCTGGCGCGCATGCGGTTCAGCAGGAGACGCATGAAGACTTTCAGCACGCAGCTTTGGAGGCATACGCCGCGGTAGTTGCCGGTATCCGCGGCGGACCCCTTGCCCTTGTAGAGCATGACCCGTACAGCGGTCTTCCAATACGTCGGCGGGGGGAGGCCATCTCGTAGAATCCAATTAATTGCGAACATGAGCTGCCAGCATAGCCTACTCTGAAAATGGAACGCAGCATGTTGGTGACCGCGCCGGCCGTCCAGCTTTCGGGCCATGCATGCAGGTCGGCGGTGAGGGTCCACGTCTCGGCCCCATACGTAAGAACAGGAAGGACTGAGGACAGGAAGGTCCTGTTTCTCTATCTTGCCCAGGGGCTTGCGCCATGCACAGGGCCCGGTATTGGCGTAAAGTGTGCCAGGCGAGGGAGATGCGGGGGTCCACATCAGCCTCGCAGCTGGGGAGGAGGCTGCCCAGCAGCGCGCAGCTTGACGCGGTCGCGATACATTCAGGACAGTCGAGAGCCGTCAAGGAGATATTACTAGAGGGCGGGCGGTGGCTGAGTGAGCCCATGAAATCGCCAGAGCCTCTGCCTTCTTGCTGACCGAGGTCAAGCCGCCCCACTGCGTGGGCCTCGAGCACCAAGGGCAACTGCACCACCATCAAAATTAAATTAAATTATATAGTGCTCATGTCTCCGTTGGGAGATCATGTATACATAGCTCATATTCCTTGCTGGATGGATGGAGGTGGGCGGAGCCGCGGAATCGAACGAAGCTATCTAGTCTAGAAATATCCTAACTACACCGGCTACGAGCAGCAAAACGCCCCTTCCTCTTGGGGGGGGGTCAGGCTTGCCCACAGGGGCTGGCGTGTGAGCCTGGACAATCTTCTGCCACCGCTTCTTGTTCTGCATGGCAGTGCAAAGAAGAGAGAGGGAGTGAATGCGGTGTTCAAACTGAGCTGGGACCACTAGCCGTCGCCCAGCAACATCTGGGTGTAGTTCATGGCAGGTTTACCTATAGCTTCCTGGGAATATCCTTGGGGCCAGGCCAGGTCAAGATATGCCGCCCTGGTTGGCCAAGCCGCTGGGGGCCGGTCAGACCAAGGGTGGTGTCGACCTGGCTGGTGCGAGCAAGATGTCCTACAAATGCTATCCTACGCAGCCTGCCTAATCTCGTCCGAAATACGAGGCATATACCCTGATGACACAAAGACTCTAATGACCTACGTACGTACGCTGGGAAAACCCTACATTCACCGTGAGGACCTGTCGGAGCATCCCAGTGTAAGCCGTCGGCCGTCGAGCTTAGCCGCTGGCCAGTGTGTCCGTGAGCTAGTGTCCACTTGCCTCGATCGGCGCCATACGTCAGTTATACTAAGCACCGTGAGGACGAGGACTTTGAAGAGCATGCGCTTACGGTGCTTGCCCTTCGAGCGCCAGTAGGTCAGTGTTGAGCGAACGGAGCCGGGCCCAGGCCAGGCCATGCAATGCGGATGTCCACATCGTCGGCGGCCCGCCGACAGTCACGGTCTCGGGGAGCATGCTCCCTAACAGTTTGAAGCGATCACGAAACGGGACTCCGTCCCGTCGAGCAGGCCTGCGCGGCAGCGGCGGGCAACTGGAGGCCCCAATCACCATCGCCTCAGTTTTGACACTAATCTCCAACCCCACGTGCGGTCGATCCTCGCCTCCAAGCCCAGACAGTCCTGGCAGCCAGGTCTGAATGTGCTCGGGGCGCGCGCGATGAGGGTGGTGTCCGTCCGCATACATCAGGTCGGCCAGGCGGTAGCCAGTGCCACCTCCGGCCGCCGTGCTCGCGCTCCTTAAGGATGTCCAAGCCGGGCTCGAACCCAGGCAGTAAAGCGCGCACGTCGGCCCGGCGCATGACGTGATCCACAACAATAATAAACAGATATGGCCGGGGACAGGACCGACAACCTTGCCACACCCCGGCCGTGGTGAAGGGGTAATGGTGCATGGCCGGGTGGCGCCTTCCGCAGTCCGCACTACTGCCTGTGAGCCCTCCTACAGTCGACGAATGGCAGCAATAAACGCTGGTGGTACCCGATCCAGAGCTAGGATGCCGGCCCAAAGAGCCTCCGCGCCCAGAGGACCGTGTCAAAGGCCTTGATATATATATGTAGTCGACAAATTAGGGTCTTATTGCACCCACAGTTTGCCGGATCGGTAGCATGTCCTTTTAGTAGCTAGCGCGCCCGAATGCAGCTGTGGCATGCATGCCTTTGGCATGAAGGAGACTGGGGGTCTCTGCCCTTTCTCCTCTAATTGTGCACACACAGGGATTAAAACGGCACTTCGGTGCTCCGTGACTCCCCAACGGGAGCACGTAGTTTAATTAATTAATTAATAGTCGACAAAAATGAAGACCAGGGGCAAACCATCAGGGCAAAGGCGACGCACCTCGATCCTCCATCAACCGGCGCGCGACAAATATATGTACAGCCATGACAGTGTTACGACCACGACGGAAACCCCGATCCGTCTGAGACTCACCCAGGTGTAGGTCCAGCGCGGTGCGGAGCCTGTGCAGCATCATACGCACAGTGAAGACGTTTCAGCGCGGCGCTCTGGAGGCAGACACCCCGATAGTTACCGGGGTCAGCAGTAGAGCCCTTCTTGTACAGCATTGACTCGGATGGCTGTCTGCCACTCAGCAGGCGGAGGCTCATCAGAGAGTGCTCAGGACATGGTTGCAGAACGCCAGCAGAAGATCCCTCACCGCCGGGGCAGGGGTCTTCAGCAGCTCAGCAGAAAGGTGGTCGGCACGCACCGACCGCCGCGTCGTACCGCAGGCGAGCAAGGGCGCCGTTCAATTCCTTCAAAGTGAAGGCCGCGGGGTGGACGACGCCGTTGGTGGCAAGGCAGCCCTCCTGCGCAAGGCGGGGACTTGGTAGTCCGCGGCCGAGGAGGGGGGTGCAGGCGGCGGGGGGGGTCCGGCAACTTGCCCACCGAGACGCGGTCGGCCGTCTCAGGGTGAAGCCGGCGGGGGGGGGGGGGGCGCGCGAGCGCCCCACCTGTCAAGGAAAATTTGTGGGCCAATCAACGGTCAAGGCTGACCGGCGCCGTGCCGTCTCCCGTGTGCTCCACCGCCGGGGGTGCGCTGCCGCCGGCCGCCGAGCCGGTCGAGGTGGTACCACATGTCCTTGCCCTGGTTGCGAGCTTGGCAGGCCTAATTGGCATCTGCGATGCATGCACTGGGCCGCCTCTGCGTCCTGAGCAATTGCTTAGGCCTCCACAAGGGCGGCCTTGAGCACCGGTTTCAGCAGCGGTTCCCGGTCGAGTCACGCTCAGTGAGGCGGTACCGGGCGGCCAGGACCATGCACCATGATGTCTCGGAGCTCACCCAGCCCGTCATGGGGGGAAGCACCGCAAGCGCATGCTCAGTGCTCTTCAAGGTCCTCGTTCACGGTGCTTACGTATGGCGCCGAGGCGTGGACACTCACGGACACACTGGCAGCCTGTTTACAAGGTCAATGGCACGGTTTACCGAGGATGCTCCGACAGGTCCTGAATGTAGGGTTTTCCCAGCGTAGGTCATTAGAGTATTTGTATCCGGCATGCAGGGTATGCCTCATATTTCGGACGAGACTATGTAGGCAGCGTAGGATAGCACTTTGTTGAACAATTAAGGTATTGGAGGAACGATCTTTCCAATCATAAAGGAATGTTGTATTAAAGACACATTACTTTCAATTGTTCCGAGCTCCACAAACCCCGGACTCCATGGCTGGGGTCCAGTGGTATAAATTACGTGAGAACTAGAGCATCGTGCACAAGTGCATCACTTTTGTCCTAGAGGTATGAGTGGCGGCTGAGCACTTTTGACCGTCGATATAAAAATCTACGGCTCATACAACACAAGTGCGGAGTACCACATGTGCCCGCGCTCACAATGGTAGGTGACGCGGCGTACCAAAAACAGGACTAGTAGAATGCAATGTATGACATGCTGGAGCAAAGTCGCAGCGCCTCCAAGGCAGCATCAAACATAGAAAGTGTGGCGCAACGCGCCTACACAGAGGTACACTTTTCTCTGACACGGTACAGTCCAAAGTACTGCGCGAAGCGCGGATCCCTTTGGGCATCACAACGGCTAGTAGTCTGAGACACAAACGGCCCAGAACATAATTCAAGGTAAGGAAAAAACGCACAAGTCCAAAAGCCGCATAGACAGACAAGCAGACGAAAAAGATTCCGTCGAACATATCGGAATAAAAGATATTCCGTCGGGCTCTCTGATACTAGGCCCTCACAGTATCTTGGGCATCAGAAACGCAGCACTAAAAATTCGTAGCACGAATTAAATAGCCTGGATAAAAATCCATATTAGTCATCCCACTAATTCGGCTAACTGACAGCCAGAAAAAACTAGTGCCAAGACTACCTTGGCCCACTACGGCTGACACCCCCCTTAGTGGGACAACCTGTAAACAAGGACTCGAAAAGGTATGGTGGCCAGGGCGCCCCTGGAGCAACGCACCACTGAAAAAGATACTACAGTTGGTCAGCAGGGGCCTCCACCCCAGTGTGGAAAACAAAACCAGGGGGCACCTCCAGTGCCTCCTGCTCAGCAGATGTCAAGTTGGCCTGCGCCTTGGCCTCTCCGTCCTTCCCCCCCTTGCGAAGATGAGGGTGCTTCTTGAAACAGTTTGCGACCTTGTGGCCAGGTTTGCCACAGTGAAAACAGGCACCCTTCTTCCCGTCATCCATCGCCATGGTAGCAAAGACTCCAGCCAGAGAACTGGTGTCCCTGGTGTCTCCCTGCTTCCCCCCGCCTGTGTTGCGCATGATGGCCGCCTGGGCCTTGATGCTGTCCTCAATCCTCAGCACCCGTGCCTTGTACTCATCCCACGTGAGTGTGGTGATGCGTACATCCTGCGCTGCCATCATCACCCGGATCGCAGCGGGCATGAGATCATGAGTAGAGAGGACCATGTCCTGGTCGTCAAAACGCCCCTCCAGCTCCTGGACGTACTCCTCGCGCGTCAGCTCCCTCGCTGCCAGAAACTCATTGAGGGGCTTGTCCACTGGTGCAGGCTCCTTGGAACGAAGCTTGCGACGCAGTTCATCCTGATAGGTCTCAGTCGTACGGTGGTGACCAAACCTCTTCGTCAGGAGCTCCCATGCCTGTTTCGCACTGGTCACATTCTTGACCAGCATAAGAGCCAGGCCATCTAAAAAGATGCCCATCGCGGCCTGGACTGCCGCGTCCTTGCCATCATCCTCAATCTCACCCGTGATGACCCCATACAGATTAAAGGCTTTCAGCAAACGAGTAAAGCGGACATTCGTTGCCTCCCACTTACGAGGATCCACACCATCAAACTTTGGTAACTTATCAGCAGCACTAATGAAGGCCCCGATGCTGGTAGCTGCTGCTACTGCTGCGTTGGCTGCCATTGTCACTCCTCGCCGGTAGGTCTCACTGTAGGATTCTCAGGAACAACTGTGGGCTCCTCAGGGATGAGTTGATCTAAAAACTCCGCCAAACGGCGCAGAGTTCTAGGGGTGCACACAATCTCCCAGTTAAAACAGGTACCCCTATACTGTACTTCCACAGATGCTCTGTTTGGAGAAGGGGATACCCCCTGATGGCCGGTGTTGTAATCAGGATTCGGAATAACAATAGGATCTCCATGGCAGCTCTAGGACACCACAAAGCAGTGGTCAAATCCCTTTGCATAGACAAGTTTCTCCCCACTGAAAATGTTGCAGAAAAAACCAGATTTTTTTTACTGCCCAGGAAGAACAGAAAAACGTTTTATCTCAAAAAACGTCTCCACAGGAAGGATGCTTCAAGAATAAAGACAAACTTCCCAATACTCAAGTGGCCCTTATGCCAAGGGTCTTACACTTTCAGCAGAACACTGCAGTTCCCTCAAGAAGAACACCTCCCACAACTTGGGTGGCACGATTTCAACAAGAAGAAGCGAAAAAAGGCGCATCCAAAGACTGCAACGTAGATGTGGGGCGTCCCCCTCACAGTCTTGGACAAGGTGAAGTGGATGGAGCTTGGCTTCACCAGATTTTGCCTGTCACTTTCTGGCTCGATACCATGTTGAACAATTAAGGTATTGGAGGAACGATCTTTCCAATCATAAAGGAATGTTGTATTAAAGACACATTACTTTCAATTGTTCCGAGCTCCACAAACCCCGGACTCCATGGCTGGGGTCCAGTGGTATAAATTACGTGAGAACTAGAGCATCGTGCACAAGTGCATCACTTTTGTCCTAGAGGTATGAGTGGCGGCTGAGCACTTTTGACCGTCGATATAAAAATCTACGGCTCATACAACACAAGTGCGGAGTACCACATGTGCCGGCGCTCACACTGGTAGGTGACGCGGCGTACCAAAAACAGGACTAGTAGAATGCAATGTATGACATGCTGGAGCAAAGTCGCAGCGCCTCCAAGGCAGCATCAAACATAGAAAGTGTGGCGCAACGCGCCTACACAGAGGTACACTTTTCTCTGACACGGTACAGTCCAAAGTACTGCGCGAAGCGCGGATCCCTTTGGGCATCACAACGGCTAGTAGTCTGAGACACAAACGGCCCAGAACATAATTCAAGGTAAGGAAAAAACGCACAAGTCCAAAAGCCGCATAGACAGACAAGCAGACGAAAAAGATTCCGTCGAACATATCGGAATAAAAGATATTCCGTCGGGCTCTCTGATACTAGGCCCTCACAGTATCTTGGGCATCAGAAACGCAGCACTAAAAATTCGTAGCACGAATTAAATAGCCTGGATAAAAATCCATATTAGTCATCCCACTAATTCGGCTAACTGACAGCCAGAAAAAACTAGTGCCAAGACTACCTTGGCCCACTACGGCTGACACACTTGCAGGACATCTTGCTCGCACCAGCCACGTCGACAGGCCGCCCTTGGTCTGGCCGCCCCCCCGCGGCTTGATCAACCATGCAGGGCGGCAAAATTTTGACCTGGCCTGGCCCCAAGGATTAATTCCCAGGAAGCTAGGTAAACCTGCCATGAACTACACGCAGATGTTGCTGGCGCCCGACCTAGTGGTCCCAGCTCAGTTTGAACACCGCATCCACTCCCTGGCTACCGCCTGGCCGACCTGATTTATGCGGACGACACCACCCTCATCGCGCGCCCCGAGCACATTCAGACCTGGCTGGACTGTCTGGGCCTCAGGGAGGCGAGGGCGGCCGTGGGGTTGGAGATTAGTGTCAAAACTGACTGTGTCGCGTCCGTGATCTATCACGTCCGCAATTCAGATTTTAGCTACCATGGTACGAGTAGCTACCAGATTTTAGCGTAATTCTGACGTCCGCAGCCTTGTGCGGGTTGCTATACCGCGGCCCGGTATACTGACGCCGCAGATCTCAGTTGTACTTTCGCGCCAAGTCCGCTGAATTTGCTGACGGAACTTTTGGGCGGACCTGAATTTCACTGACATTTGTCACAAGGGCAGTTTGCCGAATGCTGGTACACAGCAAGCTGGCGAGGCGCTGAGCAGCTGTGCAATTTCAGGATGTCAACGTGGGACACCAGACACAATTAAATGCAAGGAAGCCCCAGGCGGTGCCTGGCATAGCCGACAGATTTGCCCTTGTATATTTGTGTTCGCTTGACAGATAAAGCTTGAAGTTTAGCTTGTCGGAAATTAGACAATGTTATGATTGGCTGATGTCTAAAGTGGCGCTAGTGGCGCCAGCCGCCAGGCTTGAGCTTTGAGCAGTATAGAAGGATGAGCAACGAACCGTGGTGGTCGTTGTTCGTCCGTTTCTCTCCCTCACAACTGGTTTGTTGTCTTCATGGGGTGAAATAGTTCGAGCAGCCCGGAGCAGCCCCCGTGAGTGGTTGCATGCAGTCAGTTGCCATGAGGGTGGACTGACGGATATGACAATGTATTGGTTTTGTTAATTAAGAATGTGTGTAAGACTGAGAACGAGACAAGGGACAGGGCCTTCGGGCACCCTGGTCGTCGTTGGCAAGAATGCCAGTAGGAACTACTAGGTCGGGAACACACGCGCACTGCCGCCACAAGGGGCCTGCAGTGGCGTCAACCAAGGGACCTCACAGCTGCTCTTATAACTACAACATTACAACTCGACACTCTTTGTAATTCGTCATGTATCTCATTGGAATTGAAAGGTCTTTTGGTTGCTTTGATGATAAAGCATGGTCTCAAGAATCGGCTGGTTGGGCCGGATTGCCTGTCTGTCATGAAGGTGGCGGTGCCGTTAAAGGACCGCACCTTGCATTCTCATTTTGCACGCGACACTGAGGCGATGGTGATTTGGGCCTCCAGTAGACCACCGCGGCCGTGCCTGCTCGACGGGACGGAGGTCCCGTTCCGCGATCGCTTCAAACTGCTGGGGAGTTGGCTCCCTGACACCGCCGACGATGTGTGACATCCGCATCGGCCTGGCCTGGGCCAGGCTCCGTTCGCTCAACACCTACTGCTGATGGCGCTCGAAGGGCCTGCCGGCGAGCAACGCAAGCGCATGCTCTTCAAGGTCCTCGTCCTCACGGTGCTCACGTACTTGGCGCCGAGGCGTGGACACTCACGGACACACTGGCAGCTAAGCTAGACGGCATGCACGGTTTACAGGATGCTCCGACACTGAGGTCCTGAACGTAGGGTTTTCCAAGCGGGCCCGTCATTATAGAGTCTTTGTATCAGGGTATGCCTCGTATTTCGGACGAGATTAGGTAGCGTAGGATATAGCATTTGGAGGACACCTTGCTCGCACCAGCCAAGTAAGTAAGTAAGTAAGTACTTGCGTGTCATGCGCAAAGGCATGCCACGGAGTACTATGCTAATCTCATTGAAAAATAATTACACAAAAGTTTAAACAAATATCGTCTGCATCATCCCCCAACCGTTAAGCACTAGATGGGGATGTAATCCTCATCCGAGCTGTCCTCTACTGTAATGGCAGACGAGGCGGTAGTATAGCGGCTATCCTCAGGACCAATAACCTCCACCTGCGGACTTCTACCCTGGCTACTGCAACGGGCCGCGGGGCCCATGGGGAGAAAACAGGAGCATACCCCTCGGGAAGGTGCTTATCGCAGATGGCAGCCCATTTCTCCTTGTCAATCATGCGGGCGCGGAGTACGGATAGTCCCAGAAGCCCTGCATCTTCAAGCAGTTGTGTCACATAGGTCCGGGTCGCGCCGCGCCGGTGCCCGGCGCGCGCAAGTTTGCCAGTGGGTTGCGATGGGACAAGGGGACCCTGCCATAGGAGGAGGTGTCTACCTGGTTGGCCCGTCAGGGCCCACATCGGTACTCACCTGGTCTGTGCGGGCAAGATGGCCGGCAAAGAGGAGGCGGCGGTGTCGGATGGTATGCATGGGTGACAAGAGGGAGCTCGCAGTAGAGCTCGGCCCGGGTGCGGCGTTCTTGGTAGCGGACGCCGAGGATATGACGGAGCATTCGAGTGACGGTGCCGTCAAGCTTCTGGCTCAGCGCCTGGTCCAGGGTCCACGCCTCGCAGCCATAAAGGTGGATGCTGAGGACAAGGGCCTTGAACAGAATGCGCTTGCGTCGCTCACTCAGGTAGCGACAGGTCCAGAACCTGTCGAGGCGGCGGAGGGCCGCCCAGGCCTGGCCAATGCGGGTGTTGATGTCGTCGGCCGTGGAGGGAAGCCAGCTGCCAAGGAGCTTGAAGCGGCGGCGACCGGGGGGACGGGGCTGCCGTCCAGCAAGAGGAGGGTGGGTGGGGCTATCGGCCAGCAGGGAAGCCGATGGCCATGACCTCCGTTTTCTTGCTGATCATAAGCCCCACCGCCCGCGCTTCCAGTGATAAGCTGTCTAGCCACAGTTGGGCTGACTCCGGGGTTTCCACGAGTGTCGTGTCATCAGCGTAGATCAGATCGCTCAGGCGGTAGGGTGGGTCAACCCCGCCGTAGCTGGCGTACTCCGTGACCTCGATCCCCGGCGGGCGCCCCTCCACCCAGGCGAAGCGGGCTTGTGCACGCCGCATAATATAGTCCACCATAATGATGAATAGATATGGGGAGAGCACACAGCCAGGTCGACACCGCCCTTGGTCTGGCAGGCCTCCAGCGGCTTGGCCAGCCAGGGCGGCACATTCTGACCTAGTGGCCTGGCCCCAAGGATATTCCCCAAAGGGTAGGGAAACATATGTCACGAACTACATCCAGATGTTGCTGGCCGACCTAGTGGTCCCAGCCCAGTTTGAACACCGCATCCACTCTCTACACCCCATCCATCATGGAATATGTGAGCACTACATGATCTCCCCACGGAGGCATGTTATAATTTAATTTAATTTAATTTTTTAATCCACTCTCTCTCCCTTCTTTGGACTGCCATGCAGAACAAGACGCGGTGGCAGAAGATTGTCAAGGCTCACACGCCAGCCCCTGTGGGCAAGCCACCTCCCCCCAAGAGGAGGCGGCGTTTTGATGAGTAGTGTAGCTAGGATTTTTCTAGGTCTACTAGATAGCTTAGAGTTAGGTAAGTTCGATTACGCGGCTCCTTCCACTCCACCCATCCATCAAGGAATATGTGCTACATGATCTCCCCACGGAGTCATGTTATAATTTAATTTATTTTTCTTAATGGGGGGAAGATCATCATGGCTATGCAAAGGCTAGGGCATGGCCTCTCATCAGAGAGTGACTCTCTGTATAGGCAGGGCTGAACTAAATTCTTAATGCATCATTCATGGGGGTCCTTGAGAGCTTGCATGACACCGCCGGCCTCACCGCCCAAGCGGTGCAGGAAATCGCTGCCCAGCCGGCACCTGCTGGCCCGGCCAGCGATGTTCCCTCCACTTGGGCGGACTTGCTTAAGCATCATACCACCTCCACCACCTCCACCATCGCGGCACAACTCAAGCAACAAGCCCTCGACCTTCCCGAGGCGGCCGAGCTCGACAAGCGCAGCCACAATGTCATCACGTCAAGCACTTCGACCAGCCGGCAGGTGAGACCTCCACGAGTCTCCTTGAGGCAGTTAAGCGCGCCATTCTTGCCCCCATGTTACTCACTGGTGAGCTGGACATGTCGGCTGTCCGCGTCCCCTGCGCGCGGGGGAAGGCTGGCCCGGCACCCGTGCTCCTCACCTTTAAGTCCATGGGGGACAAGCTGGCGTTCCTTAATTAAATGCCGCAAGAAGCTCTCGGAGACTCGCTTCACGCTGGACGACGACTTGACCTTGGCCCAGCAACAGCGGCGACGCGAGCTATGGCCGACCTACCTTCAGCTCCGGCAGCGTGCAGGGGGGAAGCCGGTATACTGGAGGGGGGCGGTCATCCACGTTGACCACAAGCCCTGGCAGGCCCCTCCTGCCACCCCAGACTAGGGAATATACCAGTAGTGTAGATTAGATAGGCTTAGCCTTTGCAAGTGGCCCACGCGCATGTGCGCCCATAATGGCCCCCATGGATGATGCTTTCAGTATTTAGCCGCGCCCAGCCTACAATGGGACCTCCCATGGATGATTTAGCCATGCGATGCCTATGCAGGGAGTTACTCTCTGCTGAGATGCCATGTGTACACCAGCTATAGCCTAGCCACATACCCCCCACCCCATATGTCATGCAGGCCTTCTAGGCCCTCTCCTCAAGCCCCCCCTGGGTGCCTGTGCTTGTTAAGGAGGCATGAACCATCATGGCGGTGCAGGTGCACCTTGTGCACCCAGAGCTGAGGTGACAGTTGTACATCCTCCACCTGCAGGTTGTAGCCCTGATTGTATTACAAACCCATAGATGCCCCTTTCTCAGGGCTATGTGTTACATATGCTCCCAACGGAGCTATGATTTTAATTAATTAATTAATGGGGGTCCCATTATAGGCACCTGGGGCGTGGCTAAATTCTTAACCATGCATCATCCATGGGGGCCATTATGGGCGCACATGCGTGTGGGCCACGTGGTAGCCTAAGCCTTACTAATCTACGCAATCCCGCGGGAGGCACGCTAGATAGCTCCCCCTAGGGCAGCGTGCGGCTGCCTAGATAGTTAGAATGCTGTTCGATAGATGTAGTAGGTCGCCAATGTAGATAGATTAGACCGGTAGGAATGTTTGCACCCATCCATCCACCCATCGGGGTTAATGCTCCGTGACTCCCCAACGGGAGCACGAGTCGATCTCATTAATTAATTACTTACTAATCTACACTACTGCTATATTCCCTAGACTGGGGTGGCAGGGGGTGCCTGCCAGGGCTTGTGGTCGACGTGGATGACGTCCCCCCGCCAGTATACCGGTTTCCCCCCCGCGCTGTGCCGGGGCTGGAGGTAGGTCGGCCATAGCTCCCGTCGCCGTTGTTGCTGGGCCAGGTCAGGTCGTCGTCCAGCGCGTAGCGAGTCTAGCTCGAGATCTTCTTGCGGTTGTTAAGAAACAACTGCTTGCCCGCCATGCACTCAAAGGTGAGGAGCAGGGGAGCCGGGCCAGCCTTACCCCGCGCGCGGGGAAGGCGGGCAGCCGACATCCGCAGCTCACCAGTGATGTGCATGGGGGCAAGAATGTCGCGCTTAATTGCCGTGAGAAGACTCGTCGAGGTCTCATCTGCCGGCTGGTCGAAGTGCTTGACGTGACATATTGTGGCTGCGCTCTCATCTGGATGGATTAAAAAATTAAATTAAATTATAACATGCCTCCGTGGGGAGATCATGTAGCACATATTCCATGATGGATGGGGTGGAGGGAGCTGCGTGAACGAACTATCCTAACTCTAAGCTATCTAGAAAATCCTAACTACACTACTCATCAAAACGCGTCCTCCGCTTGGGGGGAGGGGGCTTGCCCACAGGGTCGGGCGTGTGCGCCTTGACAATCTTCCTCCACCGCGTCTTGTCCTGCATGGCAGTCCAAAGACGGGAGAGAGAGTGGATGCGGTGCTCAAACTGGGCTGGGACCACTAGGTCGTCCAGCAACATCTGGATGTAGTTCGTGACATGTTTCCCTACCCTATTTGGGATGTCCTCGGGGCCAGGCCAGGTCAGAATGTGTCGCCCTGGCTGGCCAAGCCGCTGGGGGCCGGCCAGGCCAAGGGCGGTGTCGACCTGGCTGGTGCGAGCAAGATGTCCTACAAATGCTATCCTACGCTGCCTAATCTCGTCCGAAATACGAGGCATGCCATGGTACAAAGATTCGATCTGATGATGGAAACTCGGAAAACCCTACGTTAAGGACCTGTCGGAGCATCCTGTAAACCGTGCCGTCTAGCCTAGCTGCCAGTTTGGGTGGGATGGTCCACGCTTCGGCGCCATACGTGAGCACCGTGAGGACGAGGAACTTGAAGAGCATGCGCTTGCGGTGCTCGCCCAGGCCCTTCGAGCGCCAGTAGGGTTTGAGCGAACGGAGCTTGGCCCAGGCCAGGCCGATGCGGGTGTCCACATCGTCGGCAGTGTCAGGAAGCCAGCTCCCCAACAGCTTGAAGCGGTCGCGGAACGGGACCTCCGTCCCGTCGAGCAGGCGCGGCAGCGGTGGTGTACTGGAGGCCCCAATCACCATCGCCTCAGTTTTGACACTAATCTCCAACCCCACCGCCCGTGCCTCCAGGCCCAGACAGTCCAGCCAGGTCTGAATGTGCTCGTCATCTGGAAGGATGGCATGTCGAAATAGCCGGGTCTGGAAACGTCCAAGGTGGAAAATAACCTGTCGACGTCAAAGTCGCGCTCAGGCCAGCTAGGTTCGCCTGGGCGACTGCGCTTGGGCTCAGGCGATGCAGAGGGCGAGGCCAGCCCGGGAGGGACCTGGGCGACCACCAGTGCGCGACTAGTGTCACCGCCGCCTTCCGGACCTGAGGGCGAAGCTGCAGCCGGAGCTGCAGACGTATTTTCAGGGCTTAGCGCAGCCGCCAGGCTGCGATGCGTAGAGGAGCGTTTGCTCGTCATATATTGCGTAATAGCTTCGGAAAATTATATCAGCGTGTGCGTCTTAGAAAGACGAAGCGATTGTGATTAATATTCATGTGCAGCCGAATTCGGTGCTCAAACGTGAAAGTCATGAACTCCGTCGTCAGTCATGGCTACCTCGTGGCTCGTGGTATGATACATCATGGTGGTGCAGGTGCACCTTGTGCACCCAGAGTAGGTGGCTATTTACGCCCCCCACCTGCAGGTTGTAGCCTATAATGTATTAAAAGCCATATTCCCCTTCTTAGGGATATGTGTTACATATCAAGGAGACAACCAGCACAGGCCAGAAATCAACATGTGTTACATATGCTCCCCGCGGAGATATGTTCTAATTTAATTTAAATTTAATTTAATGTCATGTGAGCAAATGCTGTGCATGACAATTACCTTTCAACAGTAAGTAGCAATGACATTGTAACATGATGAGACAAGCTATCTTAAGTGAGACAACTATGCATACAAAATCTAGGCAACGCCACGATGATAGAAGATGACAGTTGCTGGCACACCATTCAAGCGGTAACAAGTGGGCAAGCGCAAACCATGTCCATACAGACACCGGCAGGTAACAAAGGAAAACATTAAAGCGGTGGCCACTACCTTGGGAAACACAACAGCGTGTCCTCCACCAAGCCAAGGGATGATGTGCGAGAAGAACGTGAAGCAAAACGATGACCTAACAGATTCCCTGCGGGACATGTAGTGCAGGTGTAACTAAACCACAAGAAACGACACCAAGATACTGGAAAGAATGTCCACAACCGCAAGCAATCACATACAACACACTGCATCCACACACAGCAGCTAGTGTGACCTCTGATTCATGTTGCTGTCACTGGAAAGACCTGACTTGGCACAGTCATGGGGGCAGACCAGCACCATTCCCTGCTTCGCAGCGGGCCTGCGGCAATGTATTGTGTAAAGCACAGCGGGGCAACACAAGATCAGGCAACATGCCTCCACAGACAACCCAAACCATCCCTCACCGCACCATTCCTTCAGAGTACAGCCTTGCTTCATGTATCAAAAGGTTGCCGTACCTATGCCGCATGCTCATAATATATGAGCCCAACTTGACCACCATATATCAAAGCAGGCAAACTGGCGTGAGCGTGAGCCAATCCATGGCACCTTTGCATAAAATAAATGTCCACAGAGCTCAGAGACCAAGCCCAAGAGCACCTACAAAAAGAAGCTGTGGCATCCATGCTCAACAGTAGAATGCACGTTGAGTCCTTGACGCTGTGCCCAATAACTAGTGATTCGAACGAGCTGGGCCAATTAACACAACCTGAGCCACACGTTGCACAACCTGAACCACACAGGACATACCAGACCACACAACATGTACTAAAAAAACCAACAAGGTAAGTCGCTGCTTCCCCAAACAAAATTTCTCACAAGCGAACCCTTGATGCAACAACCCCAAAACATGCGGCCAATCAAAGCAGTCTCCCCGGTTTCAGCACGATAGCCCGTTGCAGACATAAAAATAGCTTCCAATCCGGCCCCCCCCCCCAACCTTGATGGCACATAACCAACACACGCCATTACCAAAAGCAGTGCGCGCACAACACACCATCCAAGGCTCCAATCCCAGATAAAAATACACGTCCTCAACAACATTCCTTAACAAACTTTATTTACTCTGCCCCGAACACGAACACGCATGCAGAAAATAACACCAAACCATGATACAACCATCAACCTCCAAACCCACTATGGAGCCCTAAACCCCGAAAAGCATTTTACAGCCTATCTCATGCCTGCTCGACAGAGCACTTCTCCCTCCGTTGGCTCAGCGCACGCAGGTCATCCTCCAAGGCCTACCATGATGCCCGGCCCAGTCAGCCACTTGTCGCCAAGCACTTCTTCGGGTCCCCGCCCAGGACGAGGCATGGCCAGGTGGCACACAGGCATTGGTTGTCCTGAGACGTGGCGCAGGGGCGGGCAGATTCAAGTTGGCAACACGTGAATGCCACGCGCCCAGCCCTAGCGGTGTGTCCCACGCAGCCCAGGGCCATGTCCCATTCTTGGGAGAAGACGACCTTTAATGAAGGACATGCCTTCAATAGGAAATGAATGCGCAAAATGGCGCCCCACGCAAGCAGCATGGCTGCTTGCGGCTAGGCCGAAACGGCCCCAATTAGGACCCAGGCTCCCTTCCACACACACAGCATCCTGCCCCAGGGTGTCCAGCCTGGGGCTTGCTCAAGCAAAAAAAAGGGGCTTCGACAAAGCTCAAGCCCTCAATAGAACAAAGCCACGTCTTTCGATAACATACCCTGTTTATTATTAAAGCATTCCTCTTATTGAAACCATAAATGCGTGATGAAACCTTCCCACGTATTGGCTGCATCCGCACAAATGGGAAGAGTTTGTTGTGAACGTTCAAAGGCGATACTGCAACAAGCCTAGCCAGCCATGTGAGAGACTACCAGAGCTAATGACTACGTGAACCAGATAATTTACCTCGAAGGCTGGGTAGCATGGGCTAACTGAAGCAACAGCAAGAAAGTAGGAGCCAAAGGCCCGCCTCTTCGCTTTCCCGTCCCACCAGATGGGGTACACCTGGCAAGGCACACGCAGGCCGCCAGTGTTCCCACTCAGCGTCAGAGCCAGAGGCAGGCGACATGTGGCACCATGAAAGCTGCAGATGCCAGCATCAAAAGAAAGGTAACGCCAGGCTACACTCAGTCGAATGGAGACTCTAGACTAAGAACTAGGATTCTAGCATAAATAAGTTAGATGTCGTAAGACGAGGCGCGCAAAGGCCTGCAGCGACGTAGTCAGCCTTCATTGGAGTCTCAGCTCCAATCTTCCGTGCAGTCTTTGAGGTAGCAGTCTGTTTTGTAACGCCAGCGAAATGGCCTGGATGACGCCTTCTCCCCTCAGAAGCGCCAAGATTGTCCTGTTGCAGGGTGGCAAATCAGGTTACAAACCACTGGCAAGGAATGGGAGCCGCTTGCAACCGTTGGAGCGCCCGCCTGCATGAAAAAGAACAGCGAAGGGAATCAGCGGCGGTGCCGTCTCTGACATCATCCCATCTCGGACATGAACCATGACCGCTGGACATGCG
Source organism: Mesostigma viride (assembly GCA_009746045.1). Classification (NCBI taxonomy): domain Eukaryota; kingdom Viridiplantae; phylum Streptophyta; class Mesostigmatophyceae; order Mesostigmatales; family Mesostigmataceae; genus Mesostigma; species Mesostigma viride. Next base: position 5,326,236 of record RPFO01000175.1, on the reverse strand, counting down.
CCCCCCTCAGGACGATGGGAAGCGGGCCAGGAACGATGATTCCACCTGCAAAAACCGTGGCCACCCATCACGGGAAAGAACGAATGGAGAAAGAGATAGGGCCATAACTGTCAGCAGCATGCAGGCACTTCCTTCCCAATTCACGATCCACCCAGCGCAAGGACAACCCCGCAGCAGCAGAAGGCTGCCTTGGGCAGCTACCTTGGGTCTATCAGTGACAGTGTTCTGAGCCAGTCTTGACAGCCCGTCCCATCGTAGCCCACATCACAGTGACAGTACAGCTCAGAGCTTATATACCGTTGTGGCTGTTAGATCAGTACGCAAAATTATGTACGATTCACATTCCTACAGGCCGAAGAAACCCTCCTTCCGGCCTCTTACATCCCAAGATAAGACCTTCAGATGTGAAGATATACACATGAGGGCCTACCAGAGGGCCAACCTGGAGCATCACCTCGCGAATATACCCTGACGATATACCTGCGCACTGCAAAATACTTCCCAAAAGTTAGCCGTACGCGTAACAAAAAATCATGGAAGTCTTCGTACCATGGTTAAGCACACACTAATCAGGGCCACTACGCTACCTAGTACCTACCTAGTTTTAGGGACCACATCCCCGATTAGCAAGAGGCCAACCACCCACAAGCTCCAAAGTCCACAAACAATAAAAAAAATTAACAAAGAACACAAACAATACGGACCAAACGTGCTCTATTGCCCAGACATGATGGGGCATACTGGGCATCCTTTCAAGCAACAAACGTTAGACACGCCAGACTGCCCTCTGTAACAGGCGAACAATGCACACAACCAGAGCACAAAGCAAACACAGGACATTTTGGCACGATAGCAATGCAGGAGAGTCCCAATTACATGGCTGCCCACGATCAGAAAGGGACCACTTTGAAAATGCGGGGATGGGGGGTGGGGTGGGGTAGAGATGGATAAATAGAAGAATCATTAGGCTTGGATAAATAGAAGAATCTTTAGGCTTACCAGGTAGTCCACCGTGAGCGTGCGACCCGCAAACCAGCGCGAGTGCATGGCTTCCTTGCCCTTTACCGCATCCTCGACACGCTCGAAACGCAGGTACACAAAACCCTGCAGGCGGTACGCAGATGGGTGGGTGGCAAAAAAGGTCCAATCGCAGGAACCAGACGGAAAGAAAAAAAGGGGTGCAGGGCACAAAACGAGCAAGGACAGGGGGGAGGGGGGGGGAGGAAAATGAACGCAAAACAGACGGAGAAGGGCGGGGGGGGGGGGGGGGGGGGGCGCGAGAAAAATTTGAAAACAAAAAAAACAAAAGTGTTAGGGGAAAGCCATGTACAGCCAGGCGATAGTAAAATGCCATGAGAAGCGATGCCCAAACAACCAACAAAAACGCATTCGCCTCAACGGGACAATGATGACTCCATTCCCTGCGTTCAACTTACGCCACCCTCACGCGAGGGAGGGATGAAGCCTGTGAACCCCCCTCCACACGTGTGCACACAAACCTGCAGGGAGGGAATACGGGCAGCAGCTTAAAGAGAAAAAGGAAGAAAAAAGACAACGGGGCAGACTAGGGACTGAACATCATCGGGCGGCTGCTGGTCTGGTCTGGGGGACAGCCCTGCCATTAACCCTGACCCTCCCGCCTCAAGGGCCGCCGGCCAACATCCAAAGTGTCCCTGGGGCAACCCTCTGCACAACGAGCGCGCAGCACAAGGGGGCAACACACGAGAAGCGTCATGGTGGATCCCCCGAGGTCACTGGATCAAACCCTACACATAGTTACTCTGCTGAGTCCATCTCTTTTTTATCGCCACAATGGTTAAGACCGATGGGAGGGCGTAGCCATGTCGCGCACTTTGCACAGATAGTGCATTGCTAGGAGCAGCTCGTGGAACACAGCAGACCCAGGGGGGATGTTTGGAAGCGCTTCAAAAGGCAGGTGGCACGCACTTGGTTATTGGAGGTCCTAACAAGCCAGACTTCACCAGCATTGCACAGTGTCCGCCTCGAAAAAAGACATCAAAAATAAGGAATGTGAATCCACGGAGACATTTATAGACCTTCGCTCTCTTGAGGATCTGATAGACCAGGATACTCAGGGAGGGAGTCAGGGTGGACACAGCTGCAGGGAGAATGAGCAGTGCAGGGACGAGCTCCGGCCAGGTAGGCAGTGGGGGGGGGGGGAGCAGAAGGAATGGGGAGGGGGGGCACCAGGAGGCATTTGCCAGAAATTTGCTAGTGGGTAGCAAAGAAACAACAAAGTCTAGAAAATACAATCCGTATGCAGTGACTGGACACCCACCTGCGAATCCTTGTCCACGTGGCAGCCGAGGATCTTGCCGTACTTGGAGCACTCCTCCTCGACATCATCCTGGATGTCAAGGTGCCACTCGGGGTCCGTCTCGCTGTGTCCCATAGTGACCCACGTGCCCATCATCGTGACCATGTCGTGTTGCGTTGTTGAAGGTGATGGGTATTTTGGTACCACCGCACAAACCACACACACACAAGAGAGAGGGAGGGAGCGAGGGAGCGAGGGAGCGAGGGAACGAGGGAGCAAGGGAGCAAGGGGGCGGGGGCGGGGGCGGGGGCGAGCGCGAGCGCGAGCGCGAGCGAGAGAAAGAAAGAGAGATGGACAAAAGCAAGCATTCGTGCATGCAGTGTCAGCCATGGATGATGTGGGAGATGTGCTAACTTGACTACCAGAAAAACACAAGGGACAGAACGAGCCCCCTGCCAGACAACCAATGTCATGTGGGCACCGATTCACACCAAGACAGGGAAAGCCAACCTAATACCAAATCCAACCCCCGCCCCACACATCCTACTGGAGTGTGGCTTTCCAGAAATTACATAGTTGACAGGGATAGTGACGCATGCGGATACAAATTCAGGGCCAAAGCGCCGAAGTGGTCAGAAATCTCGTGTGGATGGCTCATGCACTGGAGGCATGCGCGGCGTTGTGGCCGGCTGCCCAGTTGTTTATCGCCGGTGAGAAGTGCTCATCACACCACCTGGGACAAAAGTAGGTAAAACTGTGCGTGAACATGCACTCGAGGCATGCCGCGGAGTACCATAGGGCCCGTTCTGTCTCCCAACGCGCTGCGGGTGCCCCACCCCACATCACCGCTGGCACACCCAAATATTGCTGCCCGATCGCACATCACTGCTGGCCCATCAATCACCCATGACAAATGCCCCCCCCCCCCCCATCCTTGCTCTCCCCCGCCCCCCCCCTCCCCCATCCTTGCTGCCCCAACCACCACATCACTGCTGCCTACCCCCCGCCCCCCAAAGATTCCTGCTAGGTATCCTCCCCCCCATGATTGCAACCCCACGTACGTGGCCGGGTCAAACATGTTCCGCAGCACGATGCATTTGGTAGGCAGCGGGGAGATGACGATGCCACCCGCGTCCAGCGCCGCCCCTGCCCCCCCTAGAGCACCCCCTGCTGCCGACAAGTCCATCATGTTCGCGGCCGCCATCGATGATGCGGGCGCAAGCAGCGGCGACCGCAGAGCCCCGGCGGCTGCGATGGGTGTCGCCGACGCCACCGCCGCCGCGGCTGCTGCCATCGCGGCGCTCACGCTAGCGCTACCCGCCCCCCCAGGGACCAGGCCCGGTAGTCCTGCCGGGTGCAGCGTGGGAAGAGGGGGGACGCTCGGGAGCATGCCCGGGAGCGCCGGGAGCAAGCCCGAGAGGCCAGGGATGCCCCCCAGGGCGCCGAACGCAGGCATGCCAGGGATCCCTGGCGGCCGGATGCCCAGCTGCGCGGCTTGCATGCGGGCGAGGAGGGCCAGGCGGGCCTGGGCGGTGGCGGCGTCTTCCAGCGCACCAGGGGTCGGGGTGGGGGTCGCGCCGGGCGGAGGGGCAGGCAGGACGACCTCGATCTTTCGCCCCGCAAGGTCGAGCCCATTGAGCTGCTGGATGGCCTTCTGGGCGTCGCGGCCTGTCGAGTACTGGACGTAGCCCTTCCCGGTGGACACGCCGTTCTCGTCCTTGATGATGCCGATGTCCTCCACAGTGCCAAAGGGGTCGAAGATGGCCTGGATGTCTTCTTCGAGGAGGGACGGGTGCAAGTTGTCGATGGTCAGCCGGGTGGAACCGGTCTCGGCCATCGCGAGGGAGGCCGCAGCGGCGGCGGCGGCGGCCGCGGCAGTGTTGGCTCCGCCGCCACTGGTAGAAGGGAAAGGAGACGATTGAGCCGGAAACAACCGCGGAGCAGGAAGACGAAGCAGATCGACGATGCGTGCAGGCAGACATGGGAGAAACAGCAGGGAGGCAACAAGAGAGAATGGGCATGGTTGCTGTGAGTCTCAAACCAGCATGACCCAAGGGAAAGGCGGAGGCGAAACCGACAACACCCAGACTTTTTGCACATAGTTCAAGGGGGGTACTCAAAACATAAATATCAGACACATACGCTGAAATTTTCCAAAAGTTGGCCCTTGGACCCTACCTACCTAGCACGTAGGCGCATACCTAGCAAAACCCCGAGGTCCCATGGGTTCTAGGGGTCGACCTAGGGAGCAAAAATGATCGTCTCAGCGAGCTCTACCGTTTGAGCATATTGGTGTATGGGAAAATTCCGGTTTTCTGAAATGGGTCGTTGGCCGGCGCGACGCGATCTGGCACGGCACGGCGCTGGATAGCCGAAGCTTGTAGTGGTGGCAGACGGCAGCATACTTCCGTGCCTAGGGGCAGAACCATCTTGCGGGCAACCCCCCCCCCCTCTACGGTACCTGCGAACATTTTGACTGCAGATTTGGGTTCAGCTCGCCAAGTGCTATCAGTTTGTCCGTCAAACCGTTTCAAAATTCCGACCATACAGGGAGCTAGCAGAAAATCCAAGTGTTTTGTTGTAAAAAACCCATATCGGCCCGGCACCCTACCTACCTACCCTTTAAGTTAACGGTTTTTGAGGCTCTGTAACTTCTAACCTAGAGACCCCCTGGGGTCGCGACCAGTGGCAAACATGCTTGTTTTCGCGAGATCTACTCGAATTCAGCGCCGTGTAAATTTTCTTGTTTTTGAGTACCCCCCTTGCATAGTTTATCCTAAGTTACCATTTCTGTAGCTAAGGATAAATTTCCATTCCTGTATCTATCACGCTCATGGCATGGTGGCAGTGACAGCTTACCATTTAAGGCTTATCACGAATTCCAACAAGTATGGTGTGAAGGCATTGACACTTCATCATGGTTACTAATCATTACTGTCTTTATCATAGTGACCAATAATTACTATCCTTGTCATGGAAACTAATCAGTACTATCTTGATAGTAGTTACTAATCACTAGTATCGTTAATCACTCACGGCGTGATGGCGTTGACCACGTTCTTCTCGGCCTCCGACGGCTTGACCATCACCGCCGTCTCCATGAATATGTGGCCCGAGAGGGCCAGTGCCGCAGGGACCGAGTCACGGCTTACGAACTCAATGTAGGCAAGCCTGATGGTGGTGGTGTGTGTTGGGGGAGGACCGGGGGGAGGAAAGAGGGGAAAGGAAGCATAGGTGGCGAGCGCAAGCAGCAAGGAAACAAGGGGTTACATTTACCGGAAGAAAGGGTGTCCTCAGGGGAAAGAAGGGCAGCATGGAGGCACCCGGGAAGCAAGCGCGCATCGAGCGGCCAAAAGGAAAGCAATGCGTGAATGGACTGCACAAAGCGCGTAGGTAATTATGCGGGGGCATGACCATGGACTGGGGGGGAGATGGGGGGCGAAACGGTGGGTGCTGACTGCTGAGATCTTCTGCATTTCAGTGGCATTAAATCGAGCTGTCAAGGAACAATGGCAGCATCATGCGGTAACAGATTACCCAGGGTATTCTTACCAACTTGGAGACGCGGCCAGCTTGGCAGAACGATTCATGGCAACCAACTAAGAAGGCCATCCCCACCGTACTATATCAATATGACATACCACCACGCACCATACACGAATAATGTGTACGCGACCGTCAAATACAAGGTACACCAACGTCAAACCCCAAGCAACGTGTATGGCTACGACAATATGACACCAACAGGGGGGTTGAACCATGGCGCGCGCAAACTCACCCTTTGGACCTTCGTGAGTTCTTGTCCATGATGAGCCGCACCTGCACTCATTCAGACACAAGGATCACCACAACAGAGGCACCATCAGGAAAGAGCACCCAGATACAATGATCACCACACGACAGCACTTCGCGTGGGAAGAATAGGAGTAAAGAACTAATCGGGAGGGGAAAAAATCAAATGTTGCAACTGCTGCTGAAAGCTGAAAACAGGTCGCCCTCGTACGCCATGAACTCACCCAACCCCAACCCCAACCAACACAGGACGTGCAACCTGGAGTGGGGCACACAAGTCGGCCACGGTTTGCGCTGTTATTGACAATGTCCTTCCCTGCAAATACATGAATTCCCTACTTACTAGAGTCGGCCACCTTTCCCGCCTGCGAGAAGTACTCAAACAGGCTGCGCTCCTATGCCATGTACCCCCCCCCCCCCCCCCAATCCCACACAAGTCAGCACATGTGACCTATACAGCGGCGCACTCACGTCGGCCACGGTTCCCGCCTGTGAGAAGTACTCGAACAGGTCGCGCTCGTCGGCCTTGGAGTTAAGGTTGTACGCGTACACTGTGCGGCACATGCGCTCCAGCTCTTCCAGCTCGCGCTCTGAGGCATCGCACGCAAGAAAACATGAGTGTGGAACAAGCAAGTAATGGGTTACAGCCAGATCGCGCTCTGAGGCGAAAAAAGAAGAGAAGAACTGCGCATGTACTGGGTGAGAGGCAGGTGGCATGTAGCCAGGGCACACTCTGGAAGAGGCAGAGTGGGAAGAGAACTAGCCAGGAATAAAGGGGACAAAAAGATAAAAGGGCGTGTGGGAGTGGTGGGTTGCATAAAGCCAGCTCACGCTCTAGGCAATAGGGACTGGCACAAGGGGGAGCAGAAGGCGCAGCGAGGCGGTCAGTGCATGTTGTTGCCGAGTGGGGTTGTTGCCGGCATTATGGCCGCACTCTGGCAGAGCCAACAAAGGGAAGGGGCGGGGTGGGGTGGGGTAGGGGGAGGAAAAGATGGGTGCGTTTTAGCCAGCTTGCACTCTGTGCATGACAACATAAAGAAGCGGCACGTAGTTATGGCAAGGCCATAAAGAATGTTCCCCCAGCAGTTTTGGGGGGGCTGACGGAAGATATCGCGAGCTTGCACTCTGGGCACAGGATAATGGACGAAGTGCTGGATGAGCAACTACTGGACAGGACAAGAAAGGAGATCTGTGTGTGTGTTTCTTGGTGGGGGAAGGGGCTGCCAAAACGCGCCACAGAGCAGACCAGCGAATGCCAAGCACATAGAGTATTTTTTGGACCATCCACGACCCACATATCCATACCATCCACAGAAACCTGCCGCTCGCATCTGCGATGGAACTCTTGCCCCCCCTGGCCCCCCCCCCCCCACACACATGTGTGTGCGCACACCCCCACACCCCCACACCCATGCATCCTCTTCCTCCCCACACCTGTTTCCCTCTTCACGTCGTCGACCACATCCTCCTCCCGCCGGCGGTACCGCGTCCGCTCGTAGTACGGCTCGTGGCTGCGCATCGTGAGCACGGCGCCGCGTCGTGACACAAGAACGGGCAGTCCAAAGCACAGGGCAGGACAGGAGGGCAGAGCCGGGAAGCAGAGTGGGCGTGGGGCAGCGAGAGTTAAGCGGCAGGCAACGCGGGAGATCGCCTTGGGCACAGTAGAGTTGTCAGAAACATATACAATGATATAGGAAGATATAGGAACATACAGTTACAGGCCACACCTGTAGCCTATTCGTGCCCAACTACCTCAATTGTTTCATGAAGCAGCTCAAATTTGGATCCAACACCAACCAAAAAACTTCCTTAGTACTTCCCTAAATGCTACCACCATGCACATCTGTTCGAGCACAATTACACATTGCCTGGTTGTATGTTGCCAGGGCAGCATGGGTATCCAGGCATGATGGGGCAGGGGAGCTAAAAAAAACAGGGGGGGGGGGGGGGGGGGGGGGCAAATACCATCTCCAATAACACAGTACCCACCCAGGAAAAGGGAAGTGGGGAACGCAAGCTTAATTGCAACGAATTCAGCCCACCCCACCCACCATACGGCAGCTCCCATTCAGGGAAACTGCTACACGTTGCTGCGCTGAGCCTTGCTTCATCACCAGATATTCTTTCCTATGAGACAGGCACCGATATACCGCTTAAGTCCACGTGAAGCGAACGAGGCCGAGTTGCTTGTGCATTTGCTTACAGCGGTCAGGGACAGGCAAGCACTGCCTTCTGGTGTCCACCACCCTTTGGCACATCACAAGCACAGCGTGTGGGACGCAGTGCAGACCGCACCTCCAGGCAGCATGATGGGGACTGTTCGGGGCCGTGGGTAACCAACCACACACGACTGGGGGTTGTGTGTGTGTGTGTGTGACACACACAGAGAGAGAGAGAGAGAGAGAGAGAGAGAGGGGGGGGGGGGGGGGGACGCGGTGTGCACGTGTGTGTGTGTCTGAAACGACCCCAACGTACCGGCTCCTGTCACGCTCTTGCTCCCGGGGGTCCCTGTCACGGCGCGAGCCATGCCGAGAGCCCTCCCTGGCGACACGAGCAGAAGGGATCACGACAGTGCATCCGGGATGGCAATGGCAACGTCAGGTAACGCCAAGGCAGATAACAGGATAGTTGGACGAGAAGATCTAAAAACCGTCCTCACTTTGTAATGATACTGATAGTGAGATGTAGCGAGCGATGGAGGGAGGGATACGCCAAGCCTGTCCCCACTCATCAGTCATCACATCCGATGCGGCTCTGGAGGTTACAGATCTGGCTCTGGTGCTAAAGCCAACATTTTCACGATCCTACCCCCTTAGGGTGGCTGCCTTGCAAGCCTGTAGGATGGCATGTTTAGCCGACACTGCTACTTGCACACTACAGGTGGGGTGAGATTACCGGAACCAGTTTTATACGAGGTGAGGAGGACTAGCATTCCCACGATTGAAAGCTGGATCGCGGAAGCTTACTTTGAGCTGAGAACTACCTTTATTCACTACAATTCACATTTTTCAATGAGCTGAGACGAGGGGAGCCCTCCAAATATACTACCAAGCAGACACTAATCTTTGGGCATGCATACAAAGCAAAGAAGCGTTTCATAAACACGCCACATCGGCCCTCTCATGGTTTGACTGGTGTAACAACACCATTCTGCAATTTGTAATTACGTTGAAATGGACGTTGACAGAGGTTGATTGGACTTCAAAATTCTAGCATGCCGCAGGACTCTCAGCATACACACAGACAGGGAGGGAGGGAGGGAGGGAGGGAGGGAGGGAGGGAGGGAGGGAGGGAGGGAGGAGGGAGGAGGGAGGGAGGGAGGGAGGAGGGAGGGAGGGAGGGAGGGAGGAGGGAGGGGAGGGAGGGAGGGAGGGAGGGAGGGAGGGAGGGAGGGAGGGAGGGAGGGAGGGAGGGAGGGAGGGAGGGAGGGAGGGAGGGAGGGAGGGAGAGACGAGCACAAAGGCAAGATAACACACCTTCGGTCGCGGTCATATCTGTCGTCGTCCCTGCCACGGTCCCGTCGGCTATCACGGTCTCTGTCCCTGTCCCTATCATCTCTACCTCGCTCCCGGTCCCTGTCCCTGTCCCGGTCCCTGTCCCTGTCCCTGTCCCGCTCCCTATCTCGTTCCCTGTCTTTGTCCCTGCCTCGTTCCTTATCACGGTCCCTGTCCCGCTCCCGGTCTCGGTCTCCCTTGGACCGCTCCCCATCCCGATCCTTTGTTCGCTCCGAGTCACGGTCTCGCCGAGACTTTTTTTCTTTGTCCCTGTCCTTGTCACGGGAACGCTCCCCGTCTTTATCCTTCCTTCTCTCCTTTTCATCATCCGGCGACCTATCACGCTCACGCTTGCGAGACGAATCCTTTTCCCTGCGATGTAACAAGGCGATACAACAAGGAACATCCTTTCGTCAGGAAGCTGCGACGGCAGACCACACGGCAAATGGCGGCAAACGAAAACAGGCAGTGACAACAGCAACGCAGCAGCTTACTTCTTGCCGCGATGTCCGTCCTCCTGCTTATCTGCAGCTTTCTCAGAATCCTCCCCGTCGCCAGCGTCCCCGTCCTCATCGCGGGACGGGGACTCACTGCGATCTTCATTGCCATCATGGTTGCCATTCGTTTGAGGCACATCATCCTGCATTCATGACCAAAAGACAGCAGCGCACAAAATGAAAATAAAGTCAGGAGTTAACTTTGGAGAGTCGCCTAAGCACATGACTTTAGTAGCAGACAGGCGGTGCCTGGCAGTGGTTGGTATTGACCTCCAAGGCTTACCTTCTCCAATGTTTCTTCTAAATACGAATACTCGTCGAAGTCACCCATCCTTCCGAGAACAACCAGCAAAGCTGCAAACCTGTTGGGGAAGCACTGCCCCTCCGAACAGTAATATTTAAACGCAAAGTATTAGGTATGAGGGTCCCGGTTGTTTCAGCCGTCCGCCATCGCCTTAACGTCCTTTTTGCCGCTTCGCTGGCAGAAATTGCAGGGGCGCCATATAATTTCGCGCCAGCGGCCGCTGGACTTCAGAAACCAACGAAAGCTGGTTTCCGCCACTGTGCACGATTCTGGCGGCTGGCACACCAACCTCCTGGCATGCAAAGCGGCGCGGGAAGCCAGGATGAAGAGAACTTTCGTGCCGGGGCTAGTGCGGACTGCGGAGGTCCGGCGCAATACCGCACTTGCAGTTTCAGCACCAAAAAAGCGCTGCGCCGACGAGGAGCATTGCGCGCCAGCCTATGACCCTACGCGCCATGTTTGGCGCGAGCTTTGGCGCGTAAATTAAACTTTTGTGTAATTATTTTTTCAAATGAGATTAGCATTGTAAGGTAATCCACCCGGCTAAGGGCCACACCCGCTAAGGGCCACCCCTGGACCCCCCCCCCCCCCCCCCCCCCCCCCCCCCCCCCCCCCAGCATTTTGCGCAATTTGGTTTGAAATGACCAGAATATTTAACAACAGGTGCATGGCGGCGTAGCTGCAAGGGAAGGGCCAGCGGTTGCCTCCAGGCCATGCCGTAATTCCAGCTGCTTGTTGTCGGTCGTTGCTTCGTATGTATCCAGTCAGTACTTGCATCGTATGGATTGAGCAACGATCGTTGCACAAGGTTACGTGCTCCGCATAGAGCTCGACAGACGACAAGCAGCTTGTTCACTGTTCCATATGAACCGGCGTTCATTCCCTATGACGACCATAAGCCGTCGAGTCGTGACAACGGATGTCACCCTGAAGGGGTTGGCGTATTATCAAGGAGACAACCAGCGCAGGTCAGAAATCGGGAGAATCCGGACCATGGTAGCTCGAGCCTGCCGTTATCTTGTCCGCGTGTTCGTGGCTTGCGTGTAGAGCGACTAGATGACCTAGACGGCGTATTATGATAGTAATGATCACGGGTGCCAATAGAGGTTGCTGCTGGCTGGTCCGAGTTGGAGCTAGAAAACCCTCGCGACAAAAATGTTATCGCTGTTTCGGTAAACGGCGACAAAGCGGAATTACGGAAGTTTGCTGGACAGTGCTTTCTTTTCCCGTTGCGTCACTGAAAAGGTAAACGGTCTTGCGATGTCAAAACAGCAGCAAGTAGCAGTCGCTGTGTTTAATTGCAATGTGGTAGTTTGATTTAACACATATACTGCCTGAAGCTTTTCAAGGCTTGCTGGGATGTTGCCCATATCAAGGAGACAACCAGCGCAGGCCAGAAATCGGGAGAATCCGGACCATGGTAGCTCGAGCCTGCCGTTATCTTGTCCGCGTGTTCGAGTCGTTCAGGATGATGAAGATGAATGGTGATGGAAATGTGTATCCTTGTGCATTGAAATTATGGCTGGCTTACGTGTAGAGCGACTAGATGCCCATATGTTTCTAACGCTATAACTCTTGTCCAAGTGATGAAGACTGGCTTGGAAACTTGAGCTCGTCATGTTTACATTGTTATTGTGTTACAATACGTGCCTCTTTTCAGAATATGTTTCATATGTAATGCGAGGCTTCAGCATCATGGTTTAGCACCGTGGTGGCAGCCAAGCCTCTAATGACAATCTTGGACCTCACCTTGGCCTACGCAAATATTTGCTTCTTGTTTCACTCTTTGGACTGAGCTAGCTTTACACCTGCTTTTGGCCTGCACCATCGTCCCTGGCTGCCAGTTACATTTTGTGCCCCCCCCCCTGGCAGGCTGCAGGGTCTAGGATAGCGAGGGTGTAACGTAGACATGTTGTGGGCACCCTCAGTGCATTTTCAGGACCAGCCATGACCTGGCCATGCCTTCTTTCTTAGCACATTGAACATGACTTGTCAGAGTGCTTTTTGGTCACTCGTGTAACGACCCCCCTACATTCATAAATCGTAAACAATTATATAATGAGCATATTTCATGGATGTAAAGCATTTCAACTCTTGAGCATATCATAAAAGTTAATGGTTCCATACCGTACCCATGGATGTGTTGACGTGTGTGAGTTATTACAAATGGTATCCATCTTTAAAATGTCCTCATTTGAGGACATTTTCTTGCAGTGATTAGACATCAAGGTTCTAGATACTTTGCCCTTGCACTTGCCCTTGCCCACACTCAATCCTGCTCACACGCACACGCACACGCACACGCACACGCACACGCACACGCACACGCACACGCACACGCACACGCACACGCACACGCACACGCACACGCACACGCACACGCACACGCACACGCACACGCACACGCACACGCACACGCACACGCACACGCACACGCACACGCACACGCACACGCACACGCACACGCACACGCACACGCACACGCACACGCACACGCACACGCACACGACCACGACCATGGAAGTAACTAATGTCTAACTAAATTAGTTGTTTCACAACTACAATAGAGTAGTTGTCGATCTCACTTCATATGTCTTAATGGATCTACTATGATTCCATGTTGTTGCTTGATATGGCAAGTAACACAACAATCGAACACTTTTGACACACCCACACACCTTGGCACATGCAATTCAGGGTGGCCCTATGTGGTCGCTTGATGTGCCATAATAAGTTAGACTAGTTCACGGCAAATCACGGCTCATCAATCACACAACCATGCCAAGACTTTATTGAAAACTTGAATACGATTCAGGTGGCCCTATGTGGTCGCTTGATGTGCCATAATAAGTTAGACTACTTCATGGCAAATCACGGCTCATCAATCACACAACCATGCAAAGACTTTATTGAAAACTTGAACACAATTCAGGTGGCCAGCTGTCGCAGCTGCTTCCAAGCATCGATGGTAGCGTGCTCTTTCTTAAACAGTTTTTGATAGTCGTTCCAGCGCCATTCCCGCAATTTCTCCTCTGGAACAACCTCGAGAAGGAACCCGCCGGTGATACAATTCTACAGTCGGTTGCCTTGGGAGCGTTGCCCTCGGCGTCTTTCATTGTGACGATGACGAGGGCTTTAAAGTGCCTATAGTCAACTAAGCCAGCATCCAGCATCCTCTGGGAGAATGCTGGATGCCCGGACGTGTCTTCTGCCATCCCCTCGCGAAGTCTGTCACTCAGCTATTCTGCGTCTTCAGTTCAGGGTTCTCAGCCGTCAATGGAAGCAGCTAGCAAACTGGAAGCCCACCATGTGTTAGGCGCTGCATGCTGAGCAGAATAATTTAATAAACCGCTAGCCATGTAACCAAGGCCTTTCCCCGCTTTCCCCTGCTTTTTCCTGCTAAAAAACAGGGGTGGCCCTTAACCCGACTTTGCCTCCCCCCCCCCCCCCCCCCCCCCCCCCCCCCAAAACGTGCCAAAACGGTCCCAACAAGAATTTTACCATGCGAAGTCGATGTCGCTGATTCCAAATCCGTGCTCAGAATGACAATCTGCCCAGTCCTGCGAATGCCAGGAGTTTTGCAATTAAGGTGGCCCTTAGCCGGGTGGATTACCTTACGTACTCCGTGACATTAATTAAGGGGAGGGTCCCATAGAAATATATCAAAACTGAAGCCCCCTAATAACTACAGAAATGCAACTGACAACCACTGAATGATGTCGGTTGGGGGACCATAAACATGATGTTTGGGCATGCATACCACCACTTGTTGGGGGTACTACCCCCAGCCATACACCGGCTATGAGCTAAAAATAGAAAAAAACGCTGTCCGGGGCACATCTTGCCCAGAACAGTGGGAGAACCAGTTGCATGAAAAAAGCACACCCCATATAAAAATGTCATGGGACATTGTTTCTACCTAATTGGATCAACAAAATCAGCACATCCCTTTGAGTTATTAATTTTTGGGCCAAAAATACGCTTTTTTAGGCGGGGCGTCCCCATACGGCACACTCATAACACATCAACTAGGCCTGAAAAGCACAAGTCAAATTCTGTCATGACCATAGAAGCCACTGTCAAAGTTTGGTGGCATTCTGAGCTCAGCTGTAGCAGTTATTAATTTTGGCAGTTGGCCACCTGTGCAGACGCTAAGGAAGGCATTAGTGAGTATTAAGGCACACTAACACTTCCTACGCCATCCAAAAGGCTCCTGACCATGCCCAATTCGACCACAATGTACAAGGAGGTGGCTGGGCACGTCATGTGCCCTTGCCTTACCTCGACACGGGCAACCTGTTGCGTGTGTGCACAACAATGAGGCAGGTAGCTCTACATGCCTAGCCAACACTTCTAAAGCATATTCCAGGTTTATGGTGTGGGCATCATCCCAAAACCAAGCTCAAACACACCCTAGAAAGCCATATCCACTAATTGCCCAACAAGGGTAACAACAGACAGTCCACAGAGAAAGCAGAATTATCATACATGCTGCTTGCCAAGGCTTCTTACCATGGTTACCTTGCCTTGCTAGCAGATGAATTAGGGCTCTCCCATTTTAGTGGGAGAAAGGCCAACAAGACAACGATGACCCCTACCTACGTGCAGTTCCACCCATGCAGTATGCCCCTCAGAAAAACCACTGCCACCTTTCTTTCCAGCGCAATTGTTTGCCAAGAAACAAACTCAAGCTTGTGAGCCTCTAACCACAATGAAGCCTCTGCTAAGAAAGGCCGCGTCAAGATTCACACAAAACTGAGTGCTGTTAGCAATCTCCTTCCAAGAAACCACTCAGCGAATCCCTGACAACTTGACGATATGCCACGGTCACGCTTTGACACATCCCAGCCATGCAACGTACATAAAAACCACTGAAAGGTGCCAGGAATCTGGCGATGCGCAGCACGGAATGGCATTATACCTGGCGCTAACTGCATGGAAAGAAGCCGAAAAATTGCGTTGATAACCCATAAAGGAAGCGAAACATTCATAGGGTCACGTTGATCACACGATCGTACCATTACCGGAATTGTCCTTCGCCCAGCGGCGCAAGAAAGAACAACCTTCCATGGAATAATAAGACGCGCATCCCGCGAGCCTGGAGAGTGTCTTACCGATCATGACGGAAATCTTGCCGAAACCCAGCAAATTTTTTAAAGCTTTACCAATAACAATTTAAACGCATCCTTGACGCTAGGTAAAGCCCATAAAACCTGACAATCACCGCCGCCAGCGTGCATTCTAATTTATTCCTCTCGACGAAAACATCAGATTGGACCCCTGTGGCGATGGTCATCAATAAAATCATCGACACTGCAAAAAACGCGAACTCCGCTACGAAGTAGTATCATTTACTCATCGTCTTTGAGATTCGCTCAGTTTCTCTGCATTCCGCGAGCTATCTTTTTCTACTCTGCCTGAAAGCACGTCGCCATGGCCAGCTCCGGTAGGGGTGCGCGCCCCGTGCACCACTTTTTCACGGTACGGACGGGTACCGCGAATTTTTCGGCGCCAAAATATTCGCGCCGGGACCGTCCCCTTAATTAATTAATTAGACTCGTGCTCCCGTTGGGGAGTCACGGAGCATTAACTCGTCGTCTGTCCCAACTCAGTCCTCACAGGAGGACTGAGTTGACAATTTTCAACCGCGTGTAGCGACTAGGTGGGGGGTCCATCCCAAATGTTTTGATGTGGATCGGGGGTGTACTAGATGTCATTTTGTTGGCAAAAATACTGCATATGTGAAAACTTGACCCGAACACCTGAAAATTACACGGACGATGGGCACCCCTCGCGAATTTGCATTTTTCGGGATAAGAACGAGTGGGAAAAATTCAATCAAATCCTCGTGCATGAAGAAAAAATATAGGCATGTAAACAATATAGTTCTTGAAACGTGGCAAAAAACTGGGCTCGATTTGGCCACTGCAGCTGCCTGAAACAATTAAAAAACTCTCAGTCCTCAGGAGAGGAATGGGGCTTTTGCTAACTTTGCTAGCATGTAAGTGCGGTCATACTACACACCACCGTGGCCACCAACCATCCCAATCAACTCATTTCCCTTCAAGCATTACAGGACAACACACTTGCATCATCATACTTCAGGTATATCATACCTTATCATGTAGTGAGAGCCTATGCATGCATGTAGGGAATGGGCTTGGATACCCTACCAACAAAGGGTTATGTTATAAGTGTCAACCACCAATATAATGGGTAAGTTAAGCATATTTCCATTGTTTCTAACAACAATAGATATGGCTATAACTGTTTTGCCTTGCCATGATGTGGCCAACATAGTTGCTGGCACATGATGGCAGTGGTTTGTCACCAAGACTTTTCACTCACCCGTAAAAGCTTGAATGCACCCTTGACGCGGCCCGTGGCCTCAAAATCATGCAGTATGAACGTAGCAAAAGAATAACTAACATCTATGAAGGTGTTTAAACCTGCACAGCTCCTAAAACCCTGCACAACTACACTGGGTCAAGGCAAATGCCTGATAACATCATCTGAAAAGGGGGTTTTAGAGAGGGCAGGCAACGGTCAAGAAAGAGCATCAAGACTTGAACCTGACAACGCCTCGCAAGCTTAAACTCATGTACGAACATCAAGAAACGAAGAGGCAACGGTTATCCGGCTTTACCTGGCACGGCTGGCGTTACCTTGGCCCAGGCGGTGCCCGCAAAAGTGGCACTTTGCGGCACATAGACCATGACGTGACAGAATGGTCGAAAGCATCAAATCTATACTGTCACTCAATTTATTCTAATACAATGCATGTTAAAATATAGAAAGAAACCTATCAGCCATTGAAATTGCGCCGGAAAGCAAGCGCAGTCATCAATTCCGTCGACCTGCCTTATCGCAGTTTTTTCCAGCAAGAACAGTGCCGACACCGGGTAAATCGCATCCCCGCGAGCTAAAAATGTATTTTTATCATCTTTAGGGCATGTTAAATCTATTTCCTGAGTTTGGACAGCTAACTCGTCCGCAAACGTAAACTGCATGCATGGGCGCGAGCCGCCATGGCTAGGTCGTGCATTTCCGGAACTCGCGTTTCACGTGGAAAAGTACCCTTACCACCTGTACTTTGACCGTACATTTAGCCGCTCATACCAAATCCAAAAAAATCCCAAAAATATGTCCAAGAAAGATCTTTTCACGTAGTATTTGAATAAATTTTGAGAGAATTTTTTTGTCAAACATTCTGACCGGGGCGAATTTTCTACGAAACCCAAAAACTCGGTCCTCTAGAGAGGACTGAGTTCAACTCAGTCCTCCGTAGAGGACCAGGGACAGACGACGAGTTAACCCCGATGGATGGATGGATGGGTGCAAACATTCCTACCGGTCTAATCTATCTACATTGGCTACATACTACATCTATCTAACAGTGCATTCTAACTACAACATCTATCTAGGCAGCCGCTCGCTGCCCTAGGGGGAGCTATCCGATCTGGCGTGCCTCCCGCGGGATTGCACACGCGGGCGCTTCCCCACTGGGGGGGGCTCGTTGTCCTTTATGACCTGGGCCCACTTGGCCTTGTCCATCATCTTCTTCCAAATCACGGAGAGGCCTAGGCCCCCCATGTCCTCTACTAGCTGTTCTTTGAAGGTGCGGGCCTTGCGGCGTCTAACATCACTGGGCCCAGCCCACGTCAGGAGGTGCCGGCCAGGCTGGGCTGGTCGCAGACCTGCGGGGGGGCCACGTGAGGTGTCTACCTGGTTGGTGCGAGCTAGGTGCCCTACTGCAAGCTGCAGGCGGCGTTGCTTAATGGTGCTGGTGATATAGGGCATGCCCTGGTACAGGTCCTCATTGCGTGACATGCCTTTGCGCATGACACGCAAGTACTTACTTACATTCTTAGCTACAACCTGCAGGTGGGGGGATGCCGGTAAACCGCCACTACTAACCGGCACCTACTATTAGGGTGCACAAGGTGCACCTGCACCACCATAATGTATCATACTACCTAAAAGGCCCGGCCTTTTAGTATGTACATGTGTGCCTATCATATTCTGATATGCCTATCATATCAGTGATGATGGGCTCCATGCACACCAGATGCCGATGCACAGCATTGAATTTAGTATATGAATGCTTAATTTGCCGGCCCATGCACAGAGTTGCTCTCTGCTGAGTTGCCATGCCCTAGCCATTGATAGGCCCTATAGCCGGCTGGCATGGGGTCGGTGAAAGATTATTATGGCTAGGCAATTAATTAATTAATTAATTAGACTCGTGCTCCCGTTGGGGAGTCACGGAGCATTAACCCCAATGAATGGATGGATGGGCGCACACATTCCTACCGGTCTAATCTATCTACATTGGCTACATACTACATCTATCTAACAACATTCTAACTACATCATCTATCTAGGCAGCCGCACGCTAGGCAATGGCTAGGCAATGGCTAGGCAATGGCTAGGCTCCCCAACGGGAGCACGAGTCTAATTAATTGGCTAGGCAATGGCTAGGGCATGGCATCTCAGCAGAGAGCCGCAACTCTGTGCATGGGCCGGCAAAGCATTCATATACTAAATTCAATGCTATGCATCGGCATCTGGTGTGCATGGAGCCCATCATCACTGATATGATAGGCATATCAGAATATGATAGGCACACTACATGTACATGGCTAAATAATGCTACTTCATCATCTGGTGTGGGGCCCATCAATAGGCGTACATGTACAAGGCCACGTTGCATGGCTAAGCCTTACTATTATACACTATGCTGCTATGACATGCTCACATGGGTCTTATTGCACCCACAGTTTGCCGGATCGTTAGCCTGTCCTTTTAGCTAGCCGCGCCCGATTGCAGCTGTGGCATGCCTTTGGCATGAAGGAGACTGGGGGTCTCTGCCCTTTCTCCTGTAGTGCACACACAGGGATTAAAAGCACTTCGGTGCTCCGTGACTCCCCAACGGGAGCACGAGTTTAATTAATTAATTAATTAATTATACACTACTACTGCTATAGTCCCCTAGGCTGGGTTTGCTGAGGGTGCTAGGGGCAGCGGGGTCGCTTGCCAGGGCTTGTGGCCGACGTACGTAGATGACCGCCCTCTTCCATTATACCGGCTTCCCTGCCACTAGCTGTCTGCCGGAGCTAGAGGTAGGTCGGCCATAGCTCCCGTCGCCGTTGTTGCTGCGCCAGGGTCAAGTCGTCGTTGATCCAAGGTGTAGTGAGTCCTCTCGAGCCGCTTGCGGCGTCTGAGGAACATAATCTTACAAGTACGTCCGCAATGTTCTCAAAGATGAGCAGCAGCGGAGGCGGCCCCGCCTTACCCCGCGAGCGGGGAAGGCGGCATTAAGGCCCCTAGCTTCATCTGACCAATGACTGGCCCATGCGGCCAAGGATTTCAATTCTCAAGCGCGCCTATGCAAGCTTCACGGAGTTCGCACCTTGCACCATGTTCAAATGCGTGCCGCTAGTTCGAACTAAAATAAGGTACTGGTTGGTGCTGGTCACCTTCGCGTGAAGTTTAGTGCACATGACCCAGAGTTCTGGACTGGCGTGGGGCAGCCCCATCAGCTGTGCTTTATGCTATGATAAGGCTTTACTGCACGTACCCATGCACAATTGTTGCTAGACTCTACCAGTCTGCAATCTGATTGAACCTGGGACCAGTGACTTCCAGGCAATAAGAGAAGGCGGCACTCCCTGCCCCTTCTTGTTGAGCATCATCTGCATATCGACCAGGGGTATTAAGTTACTATTCAATTACATTTGCAATCGTGCCCATAAGTCTTCCAATGTAGACACGTGAAACAATGAAAGGGGTGTGTACAGAAATGACAAAGCCTCCTCACACACAATGAATTTGAAGTGAGACAAATATGGTTTTGCTGCTGGAAATTCAATTGAGACATTCACATACTGGATGCACGGCACACCAATGCCGTGCCATGTGTTTATTACACGTAGTTTTTTTATCACTGCATATGAAGAATGGCTCAACAGAGTTTGCAGCTGGCACAGATTTAACTTCAATCTCTGTCCGTCTAGCCGTCTGCTTAAGATGACTCACTGTCAAGCTTGAGGACTGTAAAGCCCCCGGCGTAGTTGCATGCCACCCAAGTACCCCAAAAGTAAACAAAAGCAGAGAACAAACAGGTATGTGAATTGTGCACAGAACGAAAGATGTTAGAACTGGACACCCATTCAGTAAACTTGCAGACCTTTACCCACAGTTACATACTTTTGGGCCTACAATTGGGATAGACACAATCAATGGCGAATCATGTTCGAGACATCTAGCAGCACCAGGCAAGCATACATCGATAGGAACTTTTTGTGCCACCTCCCCAGCATTCATCCCCCCAACAGAGTTTCGAGGATGGTCACAACTGCAAATTATGTGCAGATGACGACAGTGGAGTTTCCTCCGTACGCCGTCATCTTTTGATCCACACCAGGCTGCTACATTAAACAATGCGCCAGATGATGCAGGGCGGACACGCCACCACAAAAGTAAGACAACTATTCGTAGAATGCGAGACACATGACACACAGCCAGCAACAAGTTAGAAAACCATTCCTGATATACCAGACATGTGATGCGCCGCCGGCATGCCAGCAAGACGTACCCGCCATGAAGGCCTCCTGCGGCACGTCCACCTTGCCGATGCTCTTCATCCGCTTCTTGCCGGCCGCCTGCTTCTTCAGCAGCTTCTTCTTCCGGGAAATATCGCCTCCTGGGCACGGCAAACATGCCAGCCGCCCAGAGACACGAAAACCATGCTCGCTTGAGTAAGCATAGGTTTCGGTTTTGTTGGACCTTGAGCAAGCATGTGTTTCGACCTTGTTGGACAGTAAACATCGCTCTCATTGCAACACGCGGCGAGCAGTATGTCTACTCACTACTATTCCACCTTGCCAACGGTAACACTTGACCTCAACGCAGCATTCGGCAGGCCTGGAATCCTTTTCCCTTGTGGCAAGGCCGCACCAAACTTTATCCCCATTCTCATCACAGGACACTATACTCGGCTAGCGTAAAGTACCACTAGCCATATCAATCAGCTAGCCTGTAGTCCGCCGTCACCATCCTCCCCTCACCGTAGCACTTGGCGAGCACGTCCTTGCGCATGGCGGAGATGGCAGTGCTGGCGATGGCCTTGGTGCCGATGCAGGCCTGGATGGGCACGCGGAACTGCTGGCGGGGGATCAGGTCCTTGAGCTTATTGACCAGCGCCTTGCCTACGTCGTACGCCTGCCAAGGGGGGTCGATCAGCAGCAACGGGGGGGAATGACCAACAAATGATTAACAGCAGTAGGTTAGCAGCAAATGGGGTGAAGGGGGGATACAGAAGGTGAGCAGCAAAGGGAACTTCTCAGCAGCAATGGGGGGAGGGCGCATTAGCAGCAAGGAAGGGAATAGCAGCAAACATGCGAGTGAACAGCGATGGGGGGCATCAGGAGCAAAGGGGTTAGTAGCACTGGGGGGGGGGTTGTCATCCAGGGTTAAACATTATTCTTGCATCTGGCTAGCATTTAAGGTGGGACATCATGAATGATAGTGACAGGGAATTCGCACGTGAATAATGCCCATCCTTATTCCCTCTATTAATCCACCTGCATGCACAGCGCCTGTAGGTGGCGCAGCACCAACCCACCTGCACACCAGATACCCCACCTTAATCTCATGCGCGTACGATGCAGCAGCCACCCACAAACACTCCCGAAACTATACTCAACTGCACTGGAGGGTTGTCCTAGCGTAGTCCTCCACTCCCTTCACCTCACCTTGTCCGTGTGCACAATGAGGCAGTAAACCACCGAAATGGCGCTTACAAAATAATACTTATACTATCACACTAGCATAGCGCTTGCACGCCTTGCAGATTAGCCCTCCACCTCACCTTGTCGTTGTGCATGATGCAGTAGCCAACCACCAAAATGGATATTACCAAAAAAAATTGTAAGCCCTAAAAAAGCGCTCCTCACCTTGTCATTGTGCGCGATGCAGCAGCCACGCACCCCATCAGTCATCACCTTGCTGTGCACTATTGTAGTTAACAGCAGTCTTGTTCACCTTGGCATTGTGGAACAGTGCCACAGCCAACCCCGCACACTACACTGTAGGACAATCCCTATGATGAGATACTTTAGTCGAGCCTCACCTTGTCGTTGTGCACGATCGTGGACAGCGGCTCACACAGGTCCCCGTTGATGCGCACGTCGAGCTTGACCAGGTCATTGGCACGGAAGCTGCTCATGCATACATGGAATGAGGCCCACGCATGGTGCCAGCAAGCGACACAAACCATTAGACTAGACCAAGCCGGAAGCTGCACATGGTGGGCCAATCAATGGCACACACACTGTAGCATGTACAAGCCCACGGGATGAGCCCTGTAGCGCAATACGGTATCGAAACGAAACTAATACCACAATAAATCACGTTAGTAGGTGGATAGTGCAAGCAGGGCACGCACACGATTAGCTTGAAACCGGAAGCTGCGCGTGACGGGCCAAATAGATAGTGAGAAATTACAGGCTGGTCTCCTAAACCCAAATAGATAGTGAGATATTGCAGGCCGGTCTCCTAAACCCAAATAGATAGTGAGATATTACAGGCCGGTCTCCTAAACCCAAATAGATAGTGAGATATTACAGGCCGGTCTCCTAAACCCAAATAGATAGTGAGATATTACAGGCCGGTCTCCTAAACCCAAAGAAACACGCCCGTGGCACAAAGCCCGCAGCAGCATCCCACGCAGCAACAACCCACGTCGCGCGTAAACACACACACACACACACACATGAATAGCATCATAGGCCATTGGACCGAAGCACAAGCAAGCAGCACGTAGCAAAAAAAGCAAGACGCACACCCGCAGTAAAGGGAGGCAGGCAGGGTGCAGATTCAAACAGAGGCCCAAACCCCAGCGGCAAGGAAACAGCAATAAGGAAACAGCAATAAGGAAACAGCAATAAGGAACGGTAGCACGAGGCGGCATGCGCAGATGCAGAGGCAGGTGGGCACACAGACCTCCTCCACATCCAGGGTCACCAGAGGCGCTAGGCTACTGCAGTATTTCTACAGCATATCCACTTGGGGGGCGAGAACGATAACCAGGCAGTGTATCCTTTCAAACAGGATGCCCAGCGGCTTATCACACACCTCCTATCATGTAGTAGGAGATGACAATAGAAGGAGTGATAGGAGAGGACAATTATGATACATCTGAGAGATGACAACAAGGTCAGCAAAATGTTCAAGTTGCTCATGGCGCAAATAAAAACTAAACCCTAAACAGAAGGGATACACGACTACCCCTCGCGGCTCACCCGATCACATGGAGTGGTTCTAGGGCATAGCCTGGGGTACATCTATGACGGAGACCACCAGCTATCTATACTTAGGATGCGTGGCTCACCCGATCACGTGGTACTCCATGCTGCCGTATCCCTTGGTGCGCGACTTCATGATGTCAAAGTAGTCCGTGACCACCTGCGACAGACGGAGAACGAGACCATGATTTCGCAGAAGAAAATTAAATTCTACAAACAAAAAGGCGATAGTTATACTATGTCAGCCCCCCCCATGACCCTCGGTGAATGGCACCTTGTGACCATAATAAGCGCGCCTACACTAAACACAGTCCCTATTGAACACATCTCACTCACCTACACTAAACACAGTCCGTATTGAACACATCTCACTCACCTACACTTAACACAGTCCGTGTTGAACTCATCTCACATTGGTGAGCAGCACCTGATGACCCCACTCTGCCCCCCCCCCCCCTTAACTCGGCAAACAGCACCTCATTACCCGACTTGACATTCATTAGTTCATGATTTATTTATTCGTGACTCAATCCCCCCGCCTCGTTTTATTCGTGACTCAATACCCCCGCCTCGTTTCGGTTGGCATCTGACTATAGCCCTGATCCCCCCCCCCCCCCCTGCCCCCCCCCCCCCTCACCTCCGCGAGCGGCACCTCGTACACAAGCGACGTGCGCGTCTCCGTCATGTACTTCATGTCCTTGAAGATGCCGCGCCGCGCCTGCGACAGCTCCATGAGCGTGCCCACGTACTCGCCCGGGGTGATCACTTCCAGCCGAACGTACGGCTCCTCGATGATTGTCTGGCGCGAGGGGGGGGGAGGTCTGACGGGTTGTCCACCATTTTCTGGGAGTGGGCGGGGCAGGAAGAGAGGAGCGTGGATTGCCAGGAGGGCGACCACATGATGGCAGCAAGTGGGGTACGAGGTGAGGGCTTCTTGCTGGTGATTGGTGGCTCGCTTGCCAGGATGATGAATGGTGGAGAAGCAGCGCGATATCTGCAACGTGGTCAGGAATCCGCACCGCATACATCGTTGCCTTCATGGAGCAACCGGTCACGGACCACCCGCCGCCCGTGGCATATGTGGGGGCGTAGCTGAGCGGCACAACACGCTCCCTGAGACACTGATAGACAGCGGTTGCGGAAAGTGGATCGCTGTCGAGCGGTGACAAACAGACTGCCAGTGGTTGGGTGGTAGCAGGATTTGGGAATCGGTGGGAGAAGACCAGGCTGTTGCTTGTAGATGGCATCTCAGGCATCCTGCTGCAGGAACATCCCGGCTTGAACTCTTCCAGGAGAAGACACCATCTCCCACCCACCGACACTTTGAGTGATGTTTTCACTGAAGGGAACTCATCTGGTGCCAGGAGCTTGACCTCATGCTGTACAGCTGCCACTACGGCCACAAACGAAGGTGCCAGCCTGATGCTACGTGCAGCTAGAAATAATGACTGCAACTAGATAGAGGGCATGCTAGCAATATCGTCATGGCAGGTACCACCACCCCAATCCGTGGCGGTCGCGTGGTAGACCACACCGCAGACAACAATGCAGCCGACACTAACGAGCGTTGCCAGATGCAAGGCATGCTAACAACGTGCACGGTAGCACTCTTGCATGCCACGCACCACCTCCCCATCCGAGGTGGTCACGCGGTAGACGACACCGGGCGCGGTTGTGATGAGGTCCAGGTCGTACTCTCGCTCCAGGCGCTCCTGGGGGGTGCCAGGGGGGGGGGGGGGAGAGAAGATTTTATCAGACAGGCCCTTGCAACAGACCAGGGTGCGTGGGAGAATAAGTGGGAGTGGATGCATGGGAAACGGGCATGGAGGGGGACAGGATTCAGGAAGCGGGAGAGAAGAATGCTGGGGAAAAAACACAAGCGGGAGCATTGAAAAAGAGGAGGGTGCATGGGGGGATGTGTGTGGGGGGGGGCGGGCGGGGGGGAGAAGGACAAGCGGAAGCATCACAGTTGAAGAGGAACAGAGGCGAGCATAGGCGGGGGCATGCAAGAAAGAGGGATCCACAGAACCGTGCAGGACACCAGCATCAGCAAAGGAAAGCTTGCCTGTTGGACTAGTAATGCGCAGGATGACCATGGACTTGTGACTTATGTCATTACCTGCTTCCCATAGGCTCCCCATGTTTACCTACCGAACCGCAGGTCTATGGCTTGATTCTCCATGGGATGGCTGGCAACCAGTTCCATGCCATCGGCAAGCAGGGACACTTCACCTAGGCAGGCTATGAGCTTTGGGCTCTACAGCAATACACGCGGGCAATGCCTTCTCCTTGCCTGTCACTTAGTGCCCTTCTCGCACTGGTATGGGCAGGCAGGCATGTGCCTGGTCCAGGGTAGTGGCCGCCAGCAGCATGCACGCCAGCTCATACTGCACCATAGATACCCTACAACGCAGTCAACGCGGTAACGATACACCGGAGGAAGGGGACCCCACAGGGGCTCACCGCCGTGGAATGCACAGTGCCCAGTAGGTTGCATCGCGCCTAAATTAGATAGAACGTGCATAGAAAGTGCCGGCCAATCACTAGCATGGTGCAAGTAAATATATCTCAACATTCCAAGTAAATATGCATAAAGTTTGCAGCCACCTAGATCACTCGATCATGGGCTGTGGCAGGTTGCCGCCTTTTCGATCGAGTTTCATGTGTAGCTTGTGCTTTTCACTGTGTGCCACCCCTTCAGCCCTTCTGCTGACTGTGACTTCCATCTTCTCTTGTTCGCTATTTTCCCCGCCTGGTTTTAATGATGTACCTAAGTAATCATTATTGACGAATCCATAGCAGTACATCAACTTACTACATCTTCATGTATCTGTTGTACACCCCGTGCACCGTC
Source organism: Mesostigma viride (assembly GCA_009746045.1). Classification (NCBI taxonomy): domain Eukaryota; kingdom Viridiplantae; phylum Streptophyta; class Mesostigmatophyceae; order Mesostigmatales; family Mesostigmataceae; genus Mesostigma; species Mesostigma viride. Next base: position 5,299,710 of record RPFO01000175.1, on the reverse strand, counting down.
CATGCTTTGCTAGGGTCACATAGATAGGAAATTCTGCCACTGTTTGCTCAATTTGCTCGTTAACAGTCCTTCTGGGTCCATCGACGAGGAGAACCCAGGATTTCAAGATCTTAATGTGCACGCTAACACAACTAGCGGCATCGCTGAACCACCAACGCATTCCAGCAAGAAGACCACAAAGTGATGGACAACAGGCATGGTCACCTTGCCTCGCCTGTCCACTCACCTGCACAATCTCCATGTGTAGTAGACCCAGGAAGCCGCAGCGGAAGCCAAAGCCCATCGCACTCGACACTTCAGGCTCAAACTGCATGCCGCCACGTGCCATTAATGAAAGGAACAGGGTTCGTGAAAGGAAAAGGTGGGCAGCGTCACCATGCAGCTACTTGCACTGTCGGGGAAGACAGTACCCCCGCATGCGGGCGAGTACACCGCCACGCGACCGCAGACACTAAGATGCGCCTCCCCATGCCAGGTTGCAAAACAGCAGAGATAAGCTGATACGACTTCAAGGGGATCCATAACCAAGACCGACCAAGACCAAGACCAGGACCAAGACCAACACCTAGGGACACCTTGGAAAAGCACGCGTAACACCGGGTTGCTTGAACAACAGCCATTAAATATTGCAGCAGCATCGGCAACCCAAGTTGTTCACCTCAAACGCAGGGCCAGATCTCACCTTTAAGGCTGCATCATTCAGTTGGAGTTTAAGCAGCGCATCTCTTAGGTCGGCGTACCTGAGTAGAAAAGACAGGCCAATAACAGGGTTCATGAAGAGGCATCGCAGGCATAACAGTTAGGTTGGCATACCTGAGTAGAAAAGACACGCAAATAACAGTGGCAGTAACGAGGCAACGCAGGCAGAACATTTAGTAACTCAGGAAGTGACGATGAGCAGGTACTGCCGTTCTATGGATAGGAAATTCAATTTCCAGCTATCTCACGCGGTTCTGTCAAGTATGTCACATATCAAGCCCCAGTGCTGTATCTTATGCACCAGCGTCTCTCACGGAATGTGCGTGGGTGAGTACACCTAGGTACATGGGAATGAAGGACGGTTGTAGGAGTCAAAACTCAATACGGAAGGTGCCTGCCACTGCATGCTCCTCGCCCACGAGGCTGTCTGCCGGTCACCGCTCACTGGTCAGCATTACAGATGCAAACGTCAGCATTCGTCGCGAAAAGTGCCTGCCTGCCACTTACTGGTCCGCATCGGTGGGGAAGAGGCCACAGAAGACCATGGGGACCGCCTGCTGGTACCCTGCCAGCCGCTCGGGCGCTGGGTTGCTGAGGCTGGTGATGGTGTCTCCCACACGTGCGTCCATGACGGCACGGATCTGGGCCGATAGGTAGCCCACCTGGTCGGGGTCGCAGCGGACAAAGGGTTTGTTTGTGCACTCTTTGGGGTTGTCAGCAAATGAACACTTTGGAAACTGTACCCATGCAGCCATGCACAATAAACAGAACTGTGGATAGTTTGGATAGTTCAACCTACGATGATTAAACCTGGATACTTCCTCGGGCATATTTTGGGGTAGGCACAGTTGCTGCCCTGTCATCTACAACATCCATGTTTAGACGTTTTCTGAAAAATTTCAACGCGCGAGAGTGCACTGCGAAGATCAGAAAACCTTGGCAAAGAGGTCATATAATACCGCAATAGCCCCAGCATAGAAGTTTGTAACAATAACATCTTCTCTTTGTGAATATCATGCTATTGTGAAGTGGCGCAGGAACATCGGAATCCTCCGCAAGGCCTTTTGCAATCATAAATCATTCCACAGAAGAAACATTAGTTTATATGTCATATCAATCAGGGCTATCTCACAACATCATACCTCCCCGGGCCCCAGCTCGTCGACCTGCACGTCCATGGGCGCACGCACGCCCAGCTCGTCCACCTCGTACTCCTGGCAACGGCACAAATGCACGCGCCCCATTCCGCAAACGGCAAACAAGCAGGCAAAGTCCGATTAGCAGGGCCAACACCGTGTGGCAAAAAAGCAGACAACTAATTCTCCAATAAGCAGCCCAATTCACTGTGAACAATGTGTGGTACACTTGGCTATCTGCAGGGACACATCAATATACGAGAGCAGGGTTTTCGAGGGGGCAGGCATTTGACACGAGGGAGGGGAAAGGGGCGACAGGAAAAATAGAAGGCACCGTCTTGTTCCCTGGTGTACATTGGCTGTAATCATGGTGAACGTCCCTAGGGCTTCCCACCCAAACCACGCAGCCTTCACCCGAACAGCCATAGCTTGTCTGCCTTAGAGTACGATTGATTGATGAATTTGAACCGTTTGAACCAACCAATTGTTATCAAAACAATACAATCAACAGATAATCCATTCATACACCTAGAAACTACCCATTGTCATAGTTGTGCTTGTCATAGTAAAAACTAAAAACTTTAAAATCTAATTCAACACATACGCCACAACGTCTTGCTCGCTCATCACCGATTATATCAAGTAATCAGTATTAATAACCACCCTCACCTTCTTGCTCATTGTCAGCAACCCCAAACCATTCATCAGACCTATCTATTACAGCCAGTTCACTAGTAAGCCCTCGCCTTCTTGCTCATTGTCAGCAACCCCAAACAAATCATCAGACCTATCTATTACAACCAGTTCACTAGCAAGCCCTCGCCTTCTTGCTCATTGTCAGCAACCCCAAACAAATCATCAGACCTATCTATTACAACCAGTTCACTAGTAAGCCCTCACCTTCTTGCTCATTGTCAGCAACCCCAAACCATTCATCAGACCTATCTATTACAACCAGTTCACTAGTAAGCCCTCGCCTTCTTGCTCATTGTCAGCAACCCCAAACCATTCATCAGACCTATCTATTACAACCAGTTCACTAGTAAGCCCTCACCTTCTTGCTCATTGTCAGCAACCCCAAACCATTCATCAGACCTATCTATTACAGCCAGTTCACTAGTAAGCCCTCGCCTTCTTGCTCATTGTCAGCAACCCCAAACCATTCATCAGACCTATCTATTACAACCAGTTCACTAGCAAGCCCTCGCCTTCTTGCTCATTGTCAGCAACCCCAAACCATTCATCAGACCTATCTATTACAACCAGTTCACTAGTAAGCCCTCACCTTCTTGCTCATTGTCAGCAACCCCAAACCATTCATCAGACCTATCTATAACAACCAGTTCACTAGTAAGCCCTCGCCTTCTTGCTCATTGTCAGCAACCCCAAACCATTCATCAGACCTATCTATTACAACCAGTTCACTAGTAAGCCCTCGCCTTCTTGCTCATTGTCAGCAACCCCAAACCATTCATCAGACCTATCTATTACAACCAGTTCACTAGTAAGCCCTCGCCTTCTTGCTCATTGTCAGCAACCCCAAACCATTCATCAGACCTATCTATTACAACCAGTTCACTAGTAAGCCCTCACCTTCTTGCTCATTGTCAGCAACCCCAAACCATTCATCAGGCCTATCTATTACAACCAGTTCACTAGTAAGCCCTCGCCTTCTTGCTCATTGTCAGCAACCCCAAACCATTCATCAGACCTATCTATTACAACCAGTTCACTAGTAAGCCCTCACCTTCTTGCTCATTGTCAGCAACCCCAAACCATTCATCAGACCTATCTATTACAACCAGTTCACTAGTAAGCCCTCGCCGCCTTGCTCATTGTCAGCAACCCCAAACCATTCATCAGACCTATCTATTACAACCAGTTCACTAGTAAGCCCTCACCTTCTTGCTCATTGTCAGCAACCCCAAACCATTCATCAGACCTATCTATTACAACCAGTTCACTAGTAAGCCCTCACCTTCTTGCTCATTGTCAGCAACCCCAAACCATTCATCAGACCTATCTATTACAACCAGTTCACTAGTAAGCCCTCACCTTCTTGCTCATTGTCAGCAACCCCAAACCATTCATCAGACCTATCTATTACAACCAGTTCACTAGTAAGCCCTCGCCTTCTTGCTCATTGTCAGCAACCCCAAACCATTCATCAGACCTATCTATTACAACCAGTTCACTAGTAAGCCCTCACCTTCTTGCTCATTGTCAGCAACCCCAAACCATTCATCAGGCCTATCTATTACAACCAGTTTACTAGTAAGCCCTCGTCGCCTTGCTCATGAATTATATTTATTTCATCAATTGAATCATCCCTCACCTTCTTGGCCGTTGTGAGCAGAACTGAATTTGCGAATCTATTTCAAAGCTAAACATCCAACAGCTTATCCCTCACCTTCTTGCTCGTCATGAGCAGCACCTTATCCCCCTTGCGGATTGTCCCGTCGACGACACGGAAGTACACCACCACGCCGCGGTACGGATCGTAGTAGCTGTCGAAGATGAGGCAGCGCAGCGGCTTGTCGCGCGTGTCCACGGGGGCAGGGATGCGCGTCACAATCGCCTCCAGGATCTCATCCATGCCGATGCCGTTCTGAAGAACAGGAGAGAAAGTAGGGGGGTGGGAAAGGAAAGGCAAGGGGTTATGAGAAAAAAAGCATGCAACTGGCGATCGCCTCCAGAAATTCATCCATGGCGATGCCGTTCTAGGGTGGGGGAGGCCAGGGCAAGAAGGAAAGAAAAGGGGGGGGGGAGGAGGAAAAGCTAGGGCAAGTAAGACAAAAGCATGCGCGTGACCGCCCCCAGAATCTCATCCACGGCGATGCCATCTGCTCTGAAGGGCAGGATAAAAAATTAGAGGGGTGGGAAAGGAGCGAAATGGAGTTAGATCACTTGTTTGATTTTGGAGGATAAAACCAAAGGTACCAACTATGGAAGGCAAGGCACCGGTCACAAACTCCATGGGGGGGGGGGTTAGCTAGCGGGATGGAAGCACCTGCACCTCCATGTTTATGGAGTAGTATGCACAGTATGCCGTTCCGCGTATTAGCATTACCCAGTTAGAAGTGAATGACGGAATGGAGTGGTAAGGAAGGTAGTGCATGAATGAACGGAAGTTCGGCCGAATCAAAAGCTTTCCCTTGATTCTATTCATCACGTTCCGGTCTCCCCCTCTGTGCCTCCCTTTTGTCTCCCTTTCGTGCCTGCTTCTCCTTGTACTTTCTGTCCTCCTCTCCCTCCCTTCCCCCTTTCCATCTTTTCTTCATGTCTACCCCCCTCTTTCCCCCATCTCTCCCCTCTATCTGCCTGGATGCAAGCAAGAATGCAATGAAGGCCTCGTCGGCCTGCTCATCCAGCGGCCTCACCTTGGCGGAGCACAGGATGGCTTTACTGCAGTCCAGGCCGATGATCTGCATGAGATGCCGTGACAGCACGGGGAAAGCAAACAATAGCGTTATATATTTATAGTAGTAAATAGCTGTGGGGCAGGGACAAGGTGGCAGACACATGCACTGCCATCATCCCCCTTGAGAGAGCACCAACGTTCCCATTTATAGCGCATAGCCCGATGCATCCTCACACTACTAGTGGTTTTAGTGGTAGTATTTAACTAGTCCCAGTACAGGGCTCCGATCACCAGTCCTACGATGGACAAACACACAAATCAGTCACAGCCCAACCGTCGGCGATGGTCATTGCCAGGCCTATCCAGCCACTGCAACGCAGACAGAAGGGAGAACTTCGGAGCATGCTGTAATGTGCTACGATGGGCTTAGTTCCCAGCAGGAGCAGGGAAGGCGCAGCCAGACAAAGCAGATCCATGGGTTGAAGAGCATCTTTGCAGACTAAGCATTACAAAGCAGAAGGGAAAACACCATCCTTCTCTCCACAAGTGCAGGAGCACTGAGTCTTGCAGTAAAGCCTCCTGTCCATTGCTGAGCGGCCACCACCCAATGCGCTCAAGGTAACCTTAGCTGCTCCTCACCCCTTATTATATTAATCCATATTACAACCCCTTGGTTGGTGGCCCTGGTTATCCACATGTGCTCCTTCACAACAGCGCCCACCTGCAGCTTGACAGTGGCTAACTACTGAAGCATCAGTAATACATTGTTACCAGAAGCAGAGGCTGGCACATCAAAAAGTCGCCCTGTGAGTGCCACGAGGCGGCTGTGAGACTGTGCCACAGTTGGTGGCTGTCCCAGGCCTACTCCACGCGATTTCAAGGAACCTCCTCCAATATACACATAATGGACAAATTCCTACCTCTTCGATCTCTGCCTTTGCCCGGTCAGGGTCCGCTCCAGGGAGGTCGATCTTGTTGATGATCTGAACAAGGCCAGCGTGCACGCATTCACAGGGGGCAGGAAGGGGGGCCCCGTCTTATCAGTCTTGGTCCAATGGAAGCAGTTTCATACAGCAGTCCACACATCACACCTTTCCAAGTAACTCTAATAGCACGCTGACAAGCAAAGAACCATGCGCATTATCCATCCAAGCAGGCCGCGCAGTGTGCATGACAGGGTGGGGCAGGGACGGGCATCTACAGCAGAGGCAGGGGGTGGAAAAGGAATACCAGTTTGGAATCGCCGGGTTACATACCATCTTATTAATGATAATCATGAGCGTTGTCCATGACATCATGCATCCACACGCTGCATACCATCTTATTAATGATAATCATGAGCGTTGTCAATGACATCATGCATCCACACGCTGCATACCATCTTATTAATGATAATCATGAGCGTTGTCAATGACATCATGCATCCACACGCTGCATACCATCTTACTAATGATAATCATGAGCGTTGTCAATGACATCATGCATCCACACGCTGCATACCATCTTATTAATGATAATCATGAGCGTTGTCAATGACATCATGCATCCACGACCATGCCTCCGCTTGGGCGCAAAAGTGAGCTACACTGACCATGTTTGGCCCCAGAGCTAGGGTGCAAGGGGACAGCAAAACCAATGTAAGTAGATAGCGATAGTTAATCAATTGTTACTAGAGAGTTCAGCCCTTCCTTCCTTCCTTCCTTCCTTCCTTCCTTCCTTCCTTCCTTCCTTCCTTCCTTCCTTCCTTCCTTCCTTCCTTCCTTCCTTCCTTCCTTCCTTCCTTCCTTCCTTCCTTCCTTCCTTCCTTCCTTCCTTCCTTCCTTCCTTCCTTCCTTCCTTCCTTCCTTCCTTCCTTCCTTCCTTCCTTCCTTCCTTCCTTCCTTCCTTCCTTCCTTCCTTCCTTCCTTCCTTCCTCCCTTCCTTCCTTCCTTCCTTCCTTCCTTCCTTCCTTCCTTCCTTCCTTCCTTCCTTCCTTCCTGCAGCTATTCATGAATTAACTATATACCGGCAAGCACCAGGATTACCCTCCCAAGGTGTCCGCCAGCAGTAAAAGAAATCAATAGCAGTCGCAGTAGCATTCAATAAACAACACCACACACTGCACCAGGATGATCCCCAGATCATTCTCCATCACCAGGTACGCGTTGGCCAGAACTAGGGAATCAAATAGATAGCCAACAGATAGGGACACGCACCGGGATGATCTCCAGATTGTTCTCCATCGCTAGGTACACATTGGCCAGCGTCTGAGCCTCCACGCCCTGCGACGCGTCCACCACCAGGAGCGCGCCCTCGCACGCGGCCAGGGAGCGCGAGACCTGGCAGGGGAAAGGGGGGGGGGGGGGGGGGGTAATACAGTCATCTTAGGATTAGAACTCCCTAGAATGAGCTGAACGTTCGAGAGAGGCGTTCCCTGGAGTTGGGCTGCCTAGGGGAGCATCCCGTCATGGTTTCGCACGTGTTTCGATTTTCGAGGGTAGCCGACGTGACGCTGCCTGAGCCTCACCGTGCTGATTGTGGCAGCTACGATGACAGCGTGAGGGCTGGCGCCCGTAAGCAACTGGGGTCCAATCAATGACCAGTATACTGCACCTGGCAGTCATTGCCAGGGTACGACCGCAAAGGAAACCATACAGGTCGGGCATGCCGCATGCATGACTAGTATTGGCAGATTGGCACACTGGAACCACCCGGGTGGTCAAGCACAACCCAGATGCTTGGAAAGCACTGGCCAAGCACAACCCATAGGCCACAGGTCACGCACAAGTCAAGCAAGGCTTAGAGATGATGATTGGGGCCGGATGCGCGTACCACGGAAGCCTGATCTACGAATTAAACGCAGACCAATAGTTACAAGGTCGAAACCAGAAGTGCCGGGAGCCCAGGTGATGGCACTTGACGATTACTCAAACTTATGCTCGACGTACTGGGCTAAGTAGTATGACGATAACTCAAACAACAACTTGAGATTAAAATCAGCAGCACGTGTTTTCAGCGTTAAAGCCAGGGCACTTGCGTGCATGGAACTGGCAGGGAACTTGCGTGAATGCATGCCCACGGCCAGCACATAAAAAGGAGCGGAGCAGTCTACAAGCGCCAGCGAGGTTGCACGGAAACAAGGCTAACTTACGAATGTTTTAACTACCCAACGTTTTCACTAACCAATGTTGGGCAGCCATGCGATTGCGGTGACAGCGGCCAGCCGCTAACCTCGCACGAGAAGTCTACCCACCTCGTACGAGAAATCGACGTGGCCCGGCGTGTCGATGAGGTTGAGGCAAAACTCCTCTCCCCCCTCGCGAGTGTAGCGCATGCGCGCCGCCTGGGCACACCAGTCCACGATCCACCAGGACAACACCCATGTGTCAGGACACGGTGAGATACTGCTAGCACGGGAAACAGGGCACTTGATCGTTTCAAAACACAATCTGGTTTTCGGATGTGCACACGGTTCGATCTCTTCTCCAACAAGAGGCAGCCGAGTGCAACATGGTGCTGTTACATGGGGGCGCATATATACAGATGGGAAAGGGGAAATCAACCCCTTACAGACACCGGGGTGTGTGCCAAGTATTACTGAGGGCTACCCAGCAGTTAACGGGCACCATTGGCTTCTGACGGTGGCGATGTAGACACAAGACTACATCGCCACTGTAAAATGACTATGTGTCCATGGCATGGATGTAAGCACGAGCTGGACCGCCAGGTCATGGGGAGGGGGGAAGCAGAGCAATCAGATGAGTGAGATGACCATGCCCATTTGCCAAATTTCCCTCCATTTGCCACATTTCCATTCGGTCCCTGTCTGCGTTCTCAGTCTGCCGACATATTCCATGCAGAGACCACCGAGACATCCGTCTCGGTATCCGACATGCAGAGATCACGTCTCCACAAGTGCAGGCATAGACCAAGGGAAGGGGCTAAGGGAAATCGAAGGTGAGATAATTTCCCTCTGAAAATTTGCCTGTAGAGTTGACAGCTACAGGCACTTCATGCCATTCAGATTGTTCAGGTCCGATGCGGAGAGCTGGGAAAGGCTAGCTTGCCACTTCCCTTTACTTTATACGTAGAAGTGCGTAAAGGGACCCCATGTTGCACCAAAGGCAAGTGTTTTGGGACTACCATGTTGGAAGTCCATGTGAGGCTGGACCATAGAAATATTATCACATGTACAGCATAGGCACATCCTAAGTGATAATGTACAGGAAATAAACATCCCAGAAAAAAAAATCAAAAAAGGAACTGCCTCAGCAACTCCTCCTCAACTAGAAAGCAGGCCAACAAAAGCCTAGGGTGGGTGGTGTGGAGTTGGGTGGGAGCATGATGCTGGCGCATGCAGGCGTTGGCTAGATTTCAAGCGCCACATTTCAGACCAAAGCAAGGCCCTTGGCTCCCACCTGCAGCTTGATGGTGATGCCGCGCTCCCTCTCCAGGTCCATCCCATCCATGAACTGCTCCTTCATCTCGCGCTCCGGGACCGTCCCTGCAGGGGTGATTGCCACCCAACCCATTTGCGTGGGATGGGGAGGGTGTGGGCGGGGTGAGAGAGGATGAGGGTGGGAGGGAGCGAGCGTGCACGTGTCGCATGTGTTCATGCAAGCATGCGAATGCGCATGCTTTGCCGCTTGCATCTGTGAAACTTTTGGTCCAATACTGGATGCGAGCACAAGACACCTAGCACGTGGGAAAACGACGCAGGATTGACCAGCCATCAACAATGACGGTGTCAGCACGCAGAACACAGCGCTTGCTGCATGGATCTAAAACCTTGCCCCCGTTTGCGATCGTTCACGTCATGCCACGTCATACCTGTCCTCAGAAGCAGGGTGTCTGCCAGGGTGCTCTTGCCGTGGTCAATGTGCGCGATGATGCTGAAGTTGCGGATATTCGCCACATCAACCTGCACATGCAACACCGATATAAGTAGACGTCAGAAATCGTTGCCGGATATTTCTAGGAATGGATTTGTAATTAAATCAAAAGCAGGGTATTACTGTGGGCATGTTACGTGAGAGGAGCCACTTCACAGGAGGACCAAGCAATGCAGTTGCCTTGCTGGTGCTCCATTGGACTCTTGAGCACTAGCTCAAGCTTTGATCACCGATAATCCAGGCTGGAGAGCCTTAGATCAGCAGCCTCAGCTGCCAGCGACTTATGACATACAAGATTAAAGAGCGTATAGGGCAGCATAAGAGCAATGTCCCTGTAATATATTTTCTGCCCTTACGTCATTGTTCTACAGATAGACTACGCCACAATATTCCTCTATGTTGAGATGAAATCAGTTCTACGTGTACATTACTATACGATGAATTATGAAGGTATAAATGACGATAAAGAATTAACCTACTTTTTGGTATGGCAGGTTGTTACAGTGCCGAATGGGCTGGATGTTTGCCCCGCAACTGATATCGCGAAGTTTCCTTGTGGTGACGGGGCGCGCTTGGAATCCTGTTCTGCCATGACCCGGCAGTGACGAAGCATGACAGTAGCCTTTACTCCTGTTAATAATTGTGGGTGCATTTCGCGAATTACCGGACAATGTTCCCCACGACGATTTCAGGTGGGGAAAAGCAGTCGAACCCCAGCGTCGATGCTGTTGCAAGGTACTTCTGGCAGTGCTTGTGGCATTTTCGGGCCCTAATAGCCGGCAATGGTACGGCGAGCTAGACACAGCAAACGCCGCCATGCTTAGCCGGCCGCGACAAAGGCTCAAAGCCAAAAGGATCAGCTATGGCTCTTGCACCCGCCACGTTTTATAAAAGACGTTATCGTGTTGCGATGGAGGCACGCTCGCGTTGCAAACGTGCCAAGCCGGTCAGGTGTTGCCAGTAGTAGCGGCAGAAAACTTTGCGGCACAAACCGCCACAGCCCGGGCAGTTCAGACGACTCAATTCTAGGCAAAACCAGACGGAAAGAAACGGAATTGTGTAAATAGCAGTTCGTTTGACGAGAAACTAGGTAGTTGGTAAGTGGTAGAATCTTCCAAGCACGGGCTGAACGCGACCGGCAGCAGAACTACGCAGTCGAAACGTAACAAAAAGTGAAAAAACTGCACTCGGGAGACTGACGTTGTCCAGTTCGGGCACTGAGTTTCATGACGTATTCAGGCAATGCCGAACCTTGAATTGGCAATGCAGACCCAGAATTCGTAAGCTGCTTTTTGGCAGCATGCCAATTTTGTTTTTCGGATGATTGCGTACATTTGATGTTCATGAGTTTACTATCACAACCTCGATAGAGGATAATAATTGTCGAGGGAGGGTCTAGGGCTTCCTCACGTCAGCTGCAGCGACCTTGCTTTCTTAGGCCCAAGCACGTCGTCACCATGGCTTCTCTGGGGCCTGATCCGATTGAGCCTGAGGCAATGCAGTCGATCGCAGCATTTGATGCCGAGTTTATCGAAAAATCCGGGGGGCCTGCAAGCTACAAGCTTCGGGTACTCAGCGTCGAGAAACTGTTCCCGTAAGCTCCGCTTCGCGAACTTACGTGATGCGTTCTGCAAATTACGATCAATGGGTACTTCTGGGTTACATTATAAGTGCCTCTAAACGTTGGCGAACAGGATAAATGGCTGTCTTGTGCACCGTGCATTCAGGAATGCGCCCCCCGCCTTGACCGTTTACGTCAACACGGACGAGCCAGGCCTGGGATCATTCCCTTCCTCTGCGTGCCTGCTTCAACGCAATGTAAGCAAGTGTGGTTGATATAGCTTGGCAAGTGCGTTTGATATAGCTTGGCAAGTGTGGTTGATATTGCTTGGCAAGTGCGGTTGATATAGCTTGGCAAGTGTGGTTGATACAGCTTGGCAAGTGTAGTTGATATAGCTTGGCAAGTGTGGTTGATATAGCTTGGCAAGTGTTGTTGATATAGCTTGGCAAGTGTGGTTGATATAGCTTGGCAAGTGTGGTTGATATAGCTTGGCAAGTACGGCTGATATAGCTTGGCAAGTACGGTTGTGTATAGCTTGGTTTCGGCATTCTGCGAATTGGGCCTAGGAGCATGCCCATGTTGATTTTATACCGTGTCATCGTGCGACGGGTGCATGGGGTTGTGGGTTAACCCTGGGTATGCCCCTAAAAACCCTCAGGCTCCGGGAAACGCCTTTCTATTATCCCGAACCGGCGCCTCTAAATGTGTTCCAAGCCTAACTGTGGGCTCTGGACCACGGGGCAGCCTTACTGCATCCGCTAGGAGTCAGCCATGCTTTGCCAATGCAGAGAGCCTCTCTCTGCTGAGACGCCATCATGCTCTAGCCATTGCTTAGCCATGATCATCTTCCACCCCATGTCCCGAACTTTGCAGAGTTTCTGGAATACATGGTGGTGCAGGTGCACCTCACTTGTGCACCCCGAGTAGGTGGCAGTTTACACCCACCACCTGCAGGTTGTCGCCTAGAATGTATTAAAAACCATATGCCCCTTCTCAGGGATATGTGTTACACATCCTCCCCACGGAGGTATGTTCTTAATTAATTAATCATGCGACGGGATACCATAACGCGGCCCTATCTGGGTCATGCAGTGGTACAGCATACCATCGCTCGAGCTGAGTCGCTGTTTCTTTGTGCCCCCCCCCCCCGTGCATGAATTATGATCACGAAACGCCCGCGGTTGCGGGAATTTCGTGCCTTCACGGCGCCTCCAGGGAGGGAGCGATTGCGTCATGCGCGTGAGGTACGCTGCGTCGAGGGATACCTAGCTAGAGAAGCCTAGCTAGACATTGTTGTGTAGATAGGTTCCATCATGCCATGATTCATAGAGAAACCTAGCTAGACACTGTTGTGTAGATACGATCCATAATGTCTTGATTCATAAATGCGATCCCAGGCTGAGCATTTTGTCATCACTTCAAACAGAATTGTTAAACATATCATACTCCGTGAACACTTACAACAACTGGGATCTTTGCACTAAAAAAAAAAAAAAAAATTGAAGATGTCTCACTCGCAGCCGTTTTTTTTTTCCTTGGTTGCATGGGAAATCCCCTTAGTGTAAGCGTACCGTACGGCTTGTAAACCTGTTGGCAGCCTATGTTGGTAAAACCATACCAGAAAACTGCCGAAAGGAGCGTCTGCGAATCTCTACCTAATGACTATTGATGGCATCTTTGTGGCCTGTTTCAGAGTGAGAATTGTTGGCGAACAAGTAGGCAACAGGGTAGCCATGCATGTGGAATCGCCCCTCACGTAAGAACCCTCACTAGATGCGGGGATCTTGGAGGTCAATGTAGTAGTGGAGGGCAATGAGGTGATTAATGTTAAGAGCCCTCACTAGATGCGGGGATCATGGAGGTCATGTAGTAGTGGAGGGCAATGAGGTGATTAATGTTAAGAACCCTCACTAGATGCGGGGATCATGGAGGTCATGTAGTAGTGGAGGGCAATGAGGTGATTAATGCTCGGCACATTAGGCAATTTCAACAAAAGTCATGTACTCTGTGGCACGACATGGCTGCGATGAATAATGTCTGGCACTATTACAACTCCATGGCACTATACACTACGCGTAACCCCCCCCGTGCCGCCACCACCATCACGGTGTTGCTGCCGTGTTGCCCTCCGGTGCTCCATCGGCTGTCCGCGCGCCCCCCCCCCCCCCCCCCCCGGCGTACGCTCCAGAGCGCATGCGCGCGTGCCGTGTGGAAGCATTGCCATGTCAGAGGCCCAGAGGATCAACCTGCGCATGGCAGAGCATGTGGGTTTGGGTGGTGGTGGTGGTTGGGGTGTGTGCTTGACGTTGCGGTGTCTGCGCCAATCATTCAAGTAGCTTCTTTTGCCAGTGATTGAAGTAGCTGTTGTTTGCCAATCATTGAAGTAGCTGATTTTTGCTATGTGCATGACAGAAGCCTTCCTCAGCTTGTGTGGCGGAGCATGGGAGCGTGCGCAAGAGGGGGTGTTAATTGCTTGAGGAAAAGGGGTGGGTAGGCACTGACAATACTTCCGTCCCACATTTGGTAGCAATTTGTTGTTACTATTACCGTGTGAAAGAAGGGCTACTCGGCACGTGGCGGATGTCATGTGGTTTTGGGTGGTTCATCCCAGGTTGTGGCTGGATGCTGGAGTGCGTGTGTATGCCCTGTGCCCCTGCGGATGCCTGATTTCGACAAAAAAACACCCGTTCGGGGTGGTCAGTGTCCAATTCGTGGGAGCGATCGTGGGAGCGGGGCTTGTCATCTCTCATGTTGAGCCCGGCCAGGCATAAACCTTGCTGTTTTGACTCAATGGCCGCAGCGTCGTGATATCCATGAGAATGGGCGAATTCCATGAGATGCATGAGATGGGAGGTGGGAATCTTTAAACGTGGGTTGGTCTAGCACGTCATAGGGGGGAAAAAAAACATAGTAATATCAGAACCCCTGCTGGGAAACTTCAAACATGGGTTGGCCTAGCACATGTTTCCAACTTGGACCTGCCACTAGACCTGCAAATGCTTTTGTGCATTTCGGATCGGGCGAGGTCCCATAATCGCGGAGACGCTCTTCTCTGCGTGCGCCGCGCTTGGCCTTGCCACATGCGCTCTAATTAACGCCGTCAGTCAGTAAGAGGCTTCCCCTGTCAAATATTTTCTGTGTTCGATGCGCGCTTTGCCTCTCTAGATAGCACTCTATGTAATCGTGTAGGTGAGATGTTTCTCTTATCTAACTGACAAGTTGCATGCTCTGTGTGCAATGTGCTTGGCCTCCCCCTTGGCCTCCCTCTTTGTGCCGCAGGAAGTGTACTCGTTTGAGCCATTTGATTGGCGGCCGTGGCGCCGCGAGAACGGATTCCAGTTCCTGACAGGTACAGTATGCATAGGACAGTGTGCATGGTACAGTATGTGTCAAGGAGACAACCAGCGCAGGCCAGAAATCGGGAGAATCCGGACCATGGTAGCTCGAGCCTGCCGTTATCGATGGAACAGTATGCACACAGTGATCATGCAGCAGGCCTGCTGTGCCCCTTTGATGGGATGATGCGGGTCAGCAGTGCGGCCAGTTCCCCTTGGTGAGTGGGCTAAAGGAGAGATGCTTAACAACTAGCTGGTTGGAAACTGGGCCATATGGCTTGCAGCGTGTCCAGACCCCTGTCCTCTGGAAGCTTCCCTCAGCCAAGCTGTTCCTTCGAGGTGCCCGCGAATGGGCGGGAAACATCGACCCTCCTAATGGTTATAACGGCATGAAGAATTACATCATAGCAATGCTGTTATTGCTGATTAGGGAAGGTTTGTTGCTTCTGATTAATAATGGTTTGTCATTTCTTATTAGTAAAGCTTTGTTATAAGTTATAACTCATTAGTAAAGGTTGTCTCCTCGAATCATGGCTCCACACAACTGTGACCACGCGTCTACGTCATGGATGTGCGCTGTGGGTGTATGCTTCTGCAGAGGTGGTTGTGGAGGTACGGCTCATGCCCCGGCCTGCTGCCATCTCGAGCACCCCCGATGGGCATGCCACCACCAGTAGTGGCGTACTAGCACCGGGCAGTGGTGACCTGCGTGGCATTGCGACAAGTGGCGGCGCGACCGCTTGGGATGATGTGCACATCCCGCTGACCCTTATCCAGGCAGCGGTGCGGGACCTGACAGCGGGTCATGTGCTGTCAGCAAAACAACGGTAGGCGCAGCCATGGGCAAGTGAAGGAGCGGTTGAAGGGTGTGTACTGTTTTGTGCGGGTTGTAGTTGGCATGCGTGTCCAAAGCTGGGAAGCGTACAGGGATTCTTAAAGTCAAAGTGACCATGCTGTCCACATTTTGAATGTTGCCAACAGGGGATGTCACCCGTAGTAGCATAGGACTATGCTATGGGAACTGATTGCTGTTGATCCCAGGAGCGCGTTGTTTCCTGTCTCCATGTCTTTCAGGAGCTACCACCTACACCTGCACATGGAACGATGACCAATATCAATGTCGTCATATGGTTTGATCATCATTTCACTCGAATGCATTGATATGGGCATAGCATAGCTTCATTCATCAACACCTCCATCCATCAAGCAAGGGAATACGTGCTACATGATCTCTCAACGGAGTCATGTTATGATTTAGTTTTTTAAATAATATATATGCATAGCTTCATTTTTTCGCTCACCCAGTAGGCCTAGGGAGCGTCATTCATCTCGCCATGATTCTGCCCTGCGCCTCTCACAGTGTGCCATGCTTGCATCTTTCTCCCGTGCGCGTGCACTGGCCCTTAGCCCGTAGCCCCGTGGCAACCCTCCGATGTTCTGGGCTGGCCACTGCACGTATCAACTCTACAGACACAGCTCTTCGCGAAAGCGCTTCTCAGCGTCCTTTTTTTTTTTTCGTTTGTTCCTCTTCTCCCTCATCCCCACGCAGGCTGAGCCTCCAAGTGGACGGCCACCCACTCCTCTTGCGCGTGTTGGAAGTGCACAACCTGGGTGCGTCTGGCCTCCCTGCAGTCCCTTTCCTGTGGTCATGAATATGTTGCCCATGCCCATGCAAGGGCACCTGTGGGGAAGTGGAGTTGTGGCAACATTTGCCCATGCCCATGCTAGCTCAGGGGCATCTGCTTGCAGAGGCCAACACCATGCTTGGCCACACAGTCAAGTCTCAGCGTTAGTTTCCTTCTATTGCAGCAAGGGCCTTGAGTCTTGGCGTTGAAAGTGGAACTGCTACAAAGCCTTTTTATGATCTCCTTTTTATCATGATTTTGGGGAGGGGGGGGGAAGGAAGAAGACAACACTTTTTTCAGGAGCCTTCTTTGCATAAAAAAGTTTTGTGTTTATGCTACAGGTGCTGCAGATGCACATTGTTCATCCTTGCCGCCCTGTGACACTTGTATGCAGGCTACGCTGACCCCAAAGGCTTAATTTGGCGTTTTAGGACTCCCTTGTTCCGGTGACACTTGCATGCACGAGTGTTTTAGGACTCCCTTTTCCGGTGGTACTTGCATGCACGAGTGTTTTAGGAATTCCTTGTTCCGGTGACACTTGCATGCACGAGTGTTTTAGGACTCCCTTGTTCCTGCCCTCACACCTCCCTCATTCGGGTGATAAAGAAGTGATGAAGATGCTTCTGGCAGTTTCCCCCTGGATGCCCTGGCATGAGCTCCCTCGGCCACCCTGCTCAACATAGCAAGGCAATGCATCTTACTGCTTTGTTTTATTCTTGTCTCTTTATTCTTGTATCTGTTTGCCTCTTCTTGGTTTCGTTTGGACTTGCACCAAATGGGCGCTTCCGTTTTGACTTGCCCTGGCACGCATGTGCGGACGAGGTGGAGGGCGAGGCTCTAGTCGCCTATTAATTCCTTCTTGTACAAGCTTTTAAGTGCTAAAAGTGGTCTTCTTTTCCCCACATGCGCAGGCAAGGCGAAGCCAGAGGTGTTGGTCGTGCAGATGCCTTTCCCTCTATGCTGATCCGTTCTGAAGTTTGTCTGCTCTCCCTCCCCCACATGCGCAGACGAGGCGGAGCGTGAAGCGTTGGTAGTCTACCACTGCTACCGCGGCGTGGTGGGCCCCCACACGCGGGTGACTGTGGAGGAGTGGGACGCGGATGCCAGTGGTTTCGGGACCCCTGGGCAACCACCCCAGCAGCAAGGCTCAGACGCGGCACCTGCCGTTGAGGAGGCCGAAGGGTCGAGTCGTCGTCGCAGGAGGGGCACGGCGCGGCTTGTGGTGGATGGAGCGGAGACGGGGGGGAGGAGGCGGGCGGCCAAGCCGCTGCCAAATATTGTGAATGTGAGGCTTTGTACTAGCATGCTGAAGGTCGTGAATGTGAGGCTTTGTACTAGTATGCTGGATATTGTGAACGTGGGGATTTGTACTAGTAGGCTGAACACAGTGAATGTGAGGCTTTGTACCAGCATGCTGGATGTTGTGAATGTGAGGCTTGCTCTAGTAGGCTGAACACAGTGAATGTGAGGCTTTTTTTAGAATGTCCCTTTTTCAGTCCACAAGAGCTAGGCATGCCCGCGGTGTACGAATATGAGATGTACGACAATGTAACATGGCGGATACTGATACGTCTCTTCTCGAAATAAACTCATTTGTCCCACTTCTAGAAAACATTTCTTTTTTCCCTTTAGATAATGGCACAGGAAGATAAAACGGCCGTCTCGCATCGTAGGACCACAGAACTAATGAGGGTCAATTTTAAAGGATACTGCGTTCACCTTGCAGACTTTAAGGAAGGGATTGTTCTAGCGTCACAAACTTCCTGGTAATTGGCAAGTTCGTGTTGCATCCACACTGCCTCACAAGGACATAGTCTACTGCTCCCGCCTCCGCGTCCATGCATCTCCATTGGTCGAGGTTGCTTCCCTCTTTCTTGTCCAACGGTTTGGCTTCGGGTTGTGCAGGTGACCACGAGCGACGAGGAGTGGTTTCCTGTGAAGAAGGCGCTCCTACGGCCCTGCATCGCCCTCACAAAGGTGCTGAGGTCTGGTCATTGCTCACAAAAGGTGGCGTGGTCGTTGCGCACAAAAGGTGGCCCTGCATCGCCCTCGTGAAGGTGCTCTGGCTTATGGTCGCTAGGTGGTATTCCACCTTTAGGTGAATGAAATCAGAAGATAATATTTTATTGCGTGCGTGGTGTGATCGCCGTGCATAAAATGTGGTGGGGTAAGCTTGCCCACCAAGGCATGGTGGCATTTTCGCCCATGGCATGCACAGAGTGAAGCATGTCTCAGCAGCTTCCGCGTAACTTCAGGTGTTTAGCCATTTAGCCTGCCGCAGTACCCTCCCTCCCACGCCCTACGCTATTGGCAATGGCCCCCAGCTTGCCATGAACTTTTGCACCACCGCCATACAACACAGCTGCATCCTTTGTAATGTCTCTAGCACTGCGGATGAGAGCTGGGAAAAAATAAATAGCGGGACATTCACGGTTCTCGTAGACTAAGGTGCTTGTTTGATTGCTTCAGCCATGCCTAGTAACTATGCGTTTGCTACACATGCTTGCATTGGTTTGCAAGAAGTGGTGTGCGTCCTGCAAGCAAGGACCATGGCTTGTACCCAAGAATGGAATCCTTCAGCAATCATGAAGCTGGTCAGTTACTTAATTTGATCTGTACTTTCCAGCTGAGTAATAGTCCTATCTGACGTTCGATAGTTTTCTTCTTCTTTCGCGCTTCCACGCCTGCTTGCTTATACAGTGCCTGGAAGATGGCAGCGACATTCTGCTGTCAAATTTTCCACTTTTCTTGTTTTACTCTGCTTGCGATTGCCCACTTTCTGTACCCACGTGGCGTAGTCTACGGGCTTTTGACCGCCCCCACAGTATGTGCAAGACAGACATTCCTCACGGACAGCCATCCTATTCTGCTTCCTCTTTCACGCTTCACTGCCCCCTGGCTTGTGCAGTATGTGCAAGACAACTCGGCGGAGGCGCCCTCGGTCACCATCGACGTGGACTGCCTCATCTTCGACCGCGTGTTGCTCTTCCTGGAACACTTGGCAGAGGGGCGCGCACACGAGTACGATTTCGACATCAACCTGACAGAGGTACACGTCCTGAAGCTGTGATTTTGTGACAGAGGTGCTATTGTTGAATCTGTTACACAGTAGAAATATCTGTAACAAAGCCTGGCCTGCCCGCCTGCCCGCCGGCCTATATCCCTGGCAGTATCTAGAAGTGGTATAGGTGGCATGGGGTTGCCTTCACTGCAGTCAATGGATCAGGTACCATGCGCCCAGTCCCTCTTTGAATACTCGCACCGCGAACGCTCGTGTCCTGTCTTTGTTTCTGTCTGAATGCAGACAACATTATGGTTGTCGCATGCAGTTTCAGATTTGTCGTGTTGGGCAGGTCTATTTTAGGGCCAAGCGCGGTCTGGCCCTCGTGTTTGGCACCCTTATGGCAACGTTATCCATGACCAGGTTCTCGTGGCTGTGGCTGCCTCTTTCCACCACCCCTCTGTGGGCGCTCCGTGCAGGACATGATGCGTGCCGCTCAGGTGCTTGGGCTGGGGGCGCTCACAGACCACTGCCGGCAGAAGCAAGGGGAGTTTGACTCAAGGATCCGGTGAGCCCTCGCCGTAGGCATCCTTTGAAAGGAAGCAGCATGAAAGGGATAAATATAGAAAGGATCCTTTATACAAAGGATATGTGGAAGGCCTCGTGTTGTGCAATGGGGTCACCCTATGTATGGCTTTTGTTGTGTTGCATGTTGAAGGCATGCCTGCATCTGCCCGTGGCGTGTCCTTGGCTGATGAGGCTGGAGAGAGCAGAAAGTAGATGAGAAAGGGGGGTCTATTAGGGCAGGAACGTGAGGACAAGTACCCGGGCATTTCGGAATCAAGTCAAATGAAGTGGATCAAGCCAGTCGGCGGTTTGTGGAGGTGCTCTGTGGAGACCGCGAGGACTTGGCAAGTAGGGTAAAGACCGTACGTTCCAATAAACAATCGCATTGGACGTCTGCTCTTTCTGTCCATCTCTTGGCATTCAAGCGCGGTCACAAGTTAGATACGACACCAGCTGAACACGTTCCCTGAATCTATCAGCCGACAACGATAACCATACCAGCTGGAGGTGTTCCAGTCTTGACATAATGACACGGGTCAATCGCCATGGCATGCAGGGAGTATACGTTCGAGGAGGTGGTCGCCAGCAACCGCGCGGGAAACGTGTGGCTTATCATCGACGGGGCCATCTTTGACGTCACCCGCTGGCTGCCGGAGCACCCTGGAGGGTCCACCATCATACCCAGACAGGTGGGGAGTGTGGTTTCATGAAAAAGGTCAGTTTCCAGCCTTTTAACCTTATTCAGCCCTTCATGCCCATTGTCTGTACTATGTATAGTAGTAAATCTGTTACGATGGTCAAGGAGAAGCCTTTAGTTTTTCTGACGGTGCGCCTTGCCGCAAGTCACCCCTTGTGGATTGGTCTACTTCTCTTGTTTGATTAGTCTACTTCTGCTCACGACCGCGCACCCACTGCCTTGGCATAGCCTCGTTGGGAGTGAGTGAGGAGTTTCGGCCGATATTTGGAAAAGTAAAGTGGGAGAAATAAGCAAGGTGCTAGGACGTAATGACACCGTATCTACACCTAATAGCCAAACGATGCAGGACCGAAAAAGCTGACACGGGACACTCAGTAGGGGTCCTACTCCTCAACGTGCTTCCTACTATTGAAAGGCTTTTTTTCTTCTGGGCGTTTTTCACACTATACCTACTCAGATGCTGCCACCTGGATGCCAAGTTCGGCCCTCAGGCCTCCCTTCTCGCCGTACCTCGATCAAATCAATTAAATTCACACTACTACTTTTAATTAATTATAAGCTAAATTTAATGCCAGCGCGACTCAATCAGGTGAGGGCGCCAGTAGGTAACATGCATTGTTCCAGCTAGCCTTTGTGGTTGCACATCATGGGCAGCCACCCACTAACGAGGTCCTCCGTTTTTCTCGCGGGTCAACACGCCCCACGTGCAGGCGCTCAACATTGACTGTGCGCGCTTCTTTGAGCTCTACCACTCGTCACGCGAATCCTTCATGTACCTCAAGGTGGGCTTTGGGGGCAGGGTCTCAGCTCTCCCTGTTAGCTTCCTCAATGGGATCTATACAGGGGTAGATGGGGTCACACAGCAAACTAATGCAATAATTATCCTATAATGCACACTAGTGTATCTTGAAGCGGGGCAATGGCCTCGCTGCACAAGATACCTTGCTTGCTAGATGGCATTTCATTAGGCTTCGTGCAGGGAGTGCATAACTACCGAACGTTAACTGGGGCCAACCCTTGCTGCTGCTACGCTGTCACAGCCACATTCCCATGACAGTGCCGTGCCTAGGCACGCTGCACTTAATGCAAGCCGCCTGTAGCTTCGGTTTAGCCGGTAGCATTACTCCATGACGCATTATTTGGTCAAAGTCCTGTTCTTGGCATCATGCAGGCAGCGTGTCAATGCAGGTTCTAGACGCTGATGACAATCAAGTCATCAGTTTCTTTAGTTGCTGCTAGCTCGTTACCTAGTACATCGGTGTATCTGACGCAAATAGTCGGATTAACCTCTGCAGCTTGTCACACCCAATTTGCACAAGGACGCGGACCAGGACTCCTTGACAGAGCACCCGCAATTTCGCTCTTTTTATATTACACGTTAGGTTGATGTTAGGTTAATGTTAGGTTAATGTGGGGTTGATGTAAGGTTAATGTTAGGTCAATGTTAGGCTAATGTAATGCACCTGGGTCGGAAGAAGTGCACCAAAGTAACTTCTTTTCATTCGTTTTCTTCATGTGCTTGGATGTCTCCCCATTGTGCACCTGAACGGTGATGCTCCCAACTTGGGCCTACGTTATGGGTCGTGGGTGCTCCCTTGTGGGATGGGTGCCCCCTGCCAGGAGTTCTACTTGGGAGAGATCAGGGCAGAGGACCGGCCGACGGTAAGGATAGTTATGCGTTGGTACTACCGGTGCCGTGGTTGCTATAACTTGGCTGTAATTTCTCTGTACCATTCCTTATGGCACTCCTGGGGGATGGGCCTACACGTCCATACTAATATTTCATCTAACTTCACCGCCCACGCACTCTTGGATCATGCCTCCCAATGTTGTAGGCTTAGGCTTACCAACGGCAGCCAATCTCGCAAGTACAGCTGAGAAAGATGTGGCAGGGGTGGAATGTAGTGACTGTCCCTGCATCTCGTATCCTTGTGTGTGCTGTCGTATGGCATACCTCAGTGATGGCAAATCTTCAAAGCGTAAATGCTTGGAAAACTTTTTCGCGAGGTGTTGGAAGGAAGCTTGCCATTGTATTGCTAGTGCCTGCTGTATTGGGTCACAATCCAAGTTACTAGCTTGTGCTGATCTCATGTAAGGCAACCTCTGGTCATAAAAGTGTTTAGGGTATAAAGCGTTTAACGGGTGTTATGTAAGGCGACCGAGGAGGACACAAAGCCGCCCGCCCCAGGTGTTGTCAGTGCAATGAGTGGTGTCCATTCAATGTGCAGCTGGCTATGCTTGACTGTCTCTCTCTCCCTCTCCCTCTCCCTCTCCCTCCCCCTCCCCCTCCCCCCCCTCCCCTCCCCCCCCCTCCCCCTCCCCTCCCCCTCCCCCTCCCCTCCCCCTCCCCCTCCCCCTCCCCCTCCCCTCCCCCTCCCCCCCCTCCCCTCCCCTCCCCCTCCCCCTCCTCCCCCTCCCCCTCCCCTCCCCCTCCCCTCCCCCTCCCCCCCCCTCCCCTCCCCCTCCCCCTCCCCTCCCCCTCCCCTCCCCCTCCCCTCCCCCTCCCCCCCCTCCCCTCCCCCTCCCCCTCCCCCCCCCTCCCCCTCCCCCTCCCCTCTCCTCCCCCTCCCCCTCCCCTCCCCTCCCCTCCCCTCCCCCTCCCCTCCCTCCCCCTCCCCCTCCCCCTCCCCTCCCCCTCCCCCTCCCCTCCCCCTCCCCTCCCCCTCCCCTCCCCCTCCCCCTCCCCCTCCCCCTCCCCTCCCCCTCCCCTCC
Source organism: Mesostigma viride (assembly GCA_009746045.1). Classification (NCBI taxonomy): domain Eukaryota; kingdom Viridiplantae; phylum Streptophyta; class Mesostigmatophyceae; order Mesostigmatales; family Mesostigmataceae; genus Mesostigma; species Mesostigma viride. The sequence goes on along the minus strand of RPFO01000175.1, from coordinate 5,276,145 downwards.
CCCTCCCCTCCCCCTCCCCTCCTCCTCCCCCTCCCCCTCCCCTCCCCCTCCCCCTCTCCCTCCCTCTCTCTCTCTCTCTCTCTCTCTCTCTCTCTCTCTCTCTCTCTCTCTCTCTCTCTCTCTCTCTCTCTCTCTGTCTCTCTCTCTCTCTCTCTCTCTCTCACACACACACACACACACACATCAAACCCCTACCAAACCCTTGTGGCCTCTGCATGTATGTGTGACCTATGTGCTCTGCGCTGCAGGTGCCTATGCAGGCACAGCCTCCTTCCTCCGATTTTCTGGAGCAACTTCGGGAGCATACAGGATTTCGTCTCAACATCTCCACTCCACAGTTTTGGTAGCAATGGCCACCACAAGACTGGGATTAAATTGACCAACGGCTGCTGCCAGCTGCTGCAGGCTTGCTAGCTGCAGTGTTACTATAGTAATTTATAGATCAAAACAGTCGATGTGGACACTGAAAATAAAGGTACAGCCCACAAGTCAACAGCGATCGCACATTACCAGAGTGCTCCGCAGATTCTTCGGAAATAATAATGGTGCGGAGGTTCTCAAGCTTCATTCACTGCTGTGCTTTCTTACATTTTCAAGCATGTAGACACGCACTGATCACACGAGTTTAATTATTTTTTTAGCTTAACTGTCTAGGGTCTTGCTCTGAAGGTTAGCCAGCCATAATTTATAATTAACGTACAAAGCTACACATTTCCACCTCCGTTAATTCATTTCGATCCAATATCATCCTGAATTAACGACTCGACAAACGCGCGGATAATATATGTACAGCAGGCCCGAGCTACCATGGGCCGGATTCTCCAGGTTTCTGGCCAGCGCTGGTTGTCGATCGTTGACATAGACACGATGTAGACATGGACACGTCAGGGGTAATGTACCATCATATTATTATGGAATGCAGAAGCCGGGCAGAGGTACCTAATTACATAGTAGTACACATTCTACCCCTTACCAATGAATGCAGAAGCAGCTTAATGAAGTGCACTAGATCCATTACCTAATTGATGATGAGCTGGCCAGCATGGCCACTCCCTATCACTGCTAGCCAGCTTCTTCGTTCGCTACTGGCAACCTAACCCCTCCCCTCTCTTCTCTCACGCATAGCTTGGCTTCAACGTGCCTTCGAACTTGTCCCTACATTAATCGCTGGGCTCCCCATCATCATCGCTGCCCCCGAAGTTGATCATCCCCCCGGAGAGAATCAAATGGCATCTCTCCCCATCAAACAAGGGAGTGATCGCGTCCGTCACGCCGCACTGATGCACGTCCAGCCGAGACAGCCCCTTGCAGCGCATCATCCCCCCGGAGAGAATCAGATGGCATCTCTCCCCATCAAACAAGGGAGTGATCGCGTCCGTCACGCCGCACTGATGCACGTCCAGCAGAGACAGCCCCTTGCAGCGCGTCGCCAGCACCCTTATTCCCTCGTCCGTCAACATGCACCCGCCCACCGAGAGCTTGCGCAGCCGCGGGCAAAGCTGGCCCACCAGGTCGATCGTCTTATCCGTGACATACGTTAAATTCAACGCCAGCTCCCACAGCTGGCTCCCCCTCTCCTTGATCAGCTTCGCAGCGTGGTCGTCCGTCAACGGAGTCTCCAACGCACCAAACGCACGCAGGCCTTTGCAATAATGGCTGATCGCCGCCACTGAAGCCTTCGTCACGCACCTGGTCGCCCTCAGGTCCAACGACTCCAATTTCGGGCACCCTTTGGCCACCGCGGCGAGTGCCTTGCCACCCACCCCATCACAGCCACCCATGTCCAAGTACCTGAGCTCGTGACACTTGGCAGCAATCGCTCTCACGCCCTCATCCGTGACCCGGGTCTCGCGTATCACCAGCCCCTCGATCCCTCGCACATGCTCAGCGACCGCCCGGATCCCTTCATCCGTAACGCCGGTGCACTCCGCGACCGACAGGTGGCGCAACGCCGCGCACTTCCTCACGACCTCCTCGATGCCATCATCCGACACCCCCGAGCACGCTTCCACGTCCAGATACTCCAACCGCCCCAGACCTGCCTGCACCGCATCCACAAGACCCTCATCCGTGATCGACGTGTTGGACAGATCCAGTCGGCGCAGGCCGCCGCACATCTGGGCCAGAACAAGAAGACCCTCGTCCCCGACGTCAGAATAAGCGGCGTCGAGGCGCGTGAGACCCTGGCAGTTCTCCGCGATCCGCATTATGCTATCGTTGGTCACTCCCATGCAGCCCCAGACACCCAGGTGCTCCAGCCGCCCGCAATGGCGCGCGACCGCGGACATGCCGTCATCCGTCACGTGCTCGGACACGGTGAGCCGGCGCAGGTGGGGGCACCCGCCGGCGACCGCGATAATGCTCTCATCCGTCACAACAGTGAAATCCAAAAATAGCTGCTCCAGCCTCTTGCATCGGCTGCCGAGTTGCGCGGCACTGTCGTCCGACACGTGCTTGCAATAGCTGACCGCTAGCCGCCGCAACCCCCGGCAGGACCGCGCCACGGCCACCACCCCCTCATCCCCGACCTGGCTCTTGGAGATGTCGAGGGCTTGCAGCCCCCGGCAGGAACGAGCGAGCGCCACGATGCCGGCATCTGTCACGCCTTTGCAGTCCGCCAGGTTGAGGTAGGTGAGCCCCTTGCAGTTGGCCGCGATGCCCTCCAGGGTGAGCCCAGTGCGCGAGAGCGGCCAGTCGGAGCCGACCCAAGTCCCTTCTAGCGTGGTGCGCACGCTCTCCCTCTCCTGCCAGGGTGCCTCGTGCACCGCCCGTGACGCCACGCTCAGGACGGTCAATGCGGGGCACTTCGTTATCAGCCAGGCTAGACCAGCGGTGGTGGGACGGGCACCCTCGGGGGCGGTATCTTCGCCAAAAATATCGGTCAAGGTCAGGAAAGACGCGTCCACCGCGGACAGGAACGAACGGCACGTGCGCCGCAGCCGCACGCGGTCGGGGATTCGGAGCAAGCCCATCAGTTGGGCGCCCAGGCCAGGGACGGCCATCACTTCGTCCAGGGTGCGCTCGGACGCCATTGTAAAATATGCGGGGGCGTCGGTTGAAGACGGTAAGGCTGAAGGACTCAAGCGGGCACAGTCGGCTCTTTGGATGGCGATTCCGACAAAGTAAAACGCAACTCAGCACCCATGCGTCCTCACCGGGTCAACAAGCGAGTATACCTTGATAATTTATAAGCCTAGCCAGCCGAGTTTCCTTACAGACAAGCTTATAATGCCAAGGGGAAGACGCCCCTGGTTTACTAGAGACAGCTCGTTTCAGTCAAGCGTGGTTTAGCACAGGCCGCTACATTGGAGGCATTGCTGGTCACGCAGGCTTGAGCGAGTCTGACTGGTCACAACACGCAGGAGGCTACCAAGAAGCGTTGTGCACGGACTCCGCAAATCCAACAAGTAACGTCGTAACCCACGATGACCCACAATGCTCACAGGCCTTGGTATAAGCAATCACCGTCCGGTTTTCAATAAACTCTAACAAACCAGATTCAGTTATGACGACCCTCCACTGGGCAAACCAGAAGAGGCAAGGTTACAACATTCGCGTCATTCAGCCACAAAGTGATATGCTAAGCTTAAGCCCTTTCTTTTGGCTTGTGCGTGCCCTAAAATCTTGCCTCTCGCGTAGCACAACAAAATGTGTCACTGTTCACCTCCAACGTGCTGCCGTGAACCCCTGTGCATCTAGATCGTGCAGATTTACGGTATCTTAATGCATCTTACGTGAGCGTAAGCACCGAGCGGTTTCTGGCGGGAAGTCTCCCGCCGAATTCTTTAGCATTTTGCCAGCAGATGAAAAATTAGACGTAGTTACTAGGATAAACCGTAGTAAAAAATAGTAAAGACCTTCTTGTAACAAGCCACTGCATGGCCACTTGGGAAAGACCGTACGTAGAAACAAAACGGCAAAATTATGCGCGCGAATCGCAGGCCTGATGCCGCACACTGCGCGCCAGGATAATACACGACACATGAGTCGTGACTCGTGACCTGCATGGGGAGGAATGAGGAATTCTGCTGGTTGAAGCAGCTTCGGCCATGGTTTACTGCATCGTCGATATTCCTGGCCTGTCGCGCTCGTGCAAATAGTCGCAGCACACTTCAACACGTCTTGTTACGAACGCGGCAGGGAGGCGCTTTCGGTGACGCAACCTGCGCTGGTGCGCATTATTGGCTATCTCATTCCGGGTAGGTAGGTTGGATAAACCATGCAAGCGGTTTGCATGGTCGCCGAGATTGCCGGGTTGCGTTCTGTTATGATATGCTCGAATGCCCTTTGTCCTGTCATCTAGGAATCCCGATCACTTGGGGCGCGTACCGAACCTTTCTGAAGTGCCCCGGGAAGGACAATGTTCACAGTTCCAGTTGGCGATATGACATCCAGTTCATAATTTCAGTTGGCGATATTGTTCCCGCAATGTTCTCAGTCTGATCGGTCAAAAGCGTGGTGACCTCATCACTATACCAGCCACATCGTGTTCGTTGTACACCGTCATTTACCAGTCGTGGGTAGGTAGAATCTAGCTTATGTGGAAGCAGTACCAACCGTGTGTTGCGACAAACAAAAACAAGCCGATAGAGGCGCTGCTCCACGTGATTGCCTGCTCTGTACCCCTAACGTTGCTGTTTCGGGTTTAAATAGGATAGATGCGTCTTGCGCGTTGCGGTGATTGCATCACCCATATGTTGCAATTTTTCATTGAGTCAGGTTTTCTGGTTAGTGCATGTGCTTTGCTTCCACTCACATTCTAACTTACTCATTCTAACCTTTTCCATTCTAGCTTCTTCAATTTGACGTCTTCATTCTGATTCTGGCCGGCGTGATGCTTGGACGCGCTCATGCGGCCATCTGCATGCAGGTCAACCCCCCGGATACACACCCATCACTTGCCACGCCATCATCCACCCGATCAGTGCGGCCACCCCTCCACCCATAGCTCCCCCCGCCATGCTCCCCCCTTCACCTCCCCCCATGGTCACCCTGGACGAGGTCATGGCCCTCCGTGGCGTGGGCGTCCACATCGTGGCATCCCTCCCCATCATCGACCGCGTCCGGATCCGCCGCACATGCCGCTCCTTCCTGTCTGCGGTCGACGAATCGCTGCTGCACGTCACGCAACTCTTTGGCGATGACCTCTCGACCGACGGTGGCGGGACCGGATCCGACGGCCTGGCCTGGCTCATGCCCAAGTGCCCCAACGTGACGGCTCTCAGCATTGGGCTACGAGCGGACCATGAGAAGATGCTGTGGGACTGTGACCGCGTTCAGTTCTCGCTCGTCTACCCCTATGTTGGCCCCGAGCGCCTGCTTGTTTCGGGGAAGCTATATTTAGAGGACATCGCGGATCGTTACCGTGGGCTTCGGGAGCTTAACCTGGCGGCTTGCAAAGGGGTCTGGGACGGCGATCTGGAGACGCTCGCGCGGTCCTGCCGAGGGCTGGAGAGCCTCGACCTGTCCGAGTGCAAGGTCGGCGACGAGGGGATTATCGCCGTGGCCCGTTTTTGCCGGGGGTTGCGGCGGCTAGCGGTCAGTAATTGCAAGGAGGTCTCGGACGAGAGCCTGGCCGCGGTGGCACGGTACTGTTGTCAGATTCAAGAACTGTGCATGGACATGTCAACCAACGTGTCGGATGACGCGATCGTTGCGTTTGTGCGTAAGCGCGGCTCGGGCCTGCGGTGCCTTACCGTGCCCGAGTTTACAACCAGTCGGGCCATTGCTGCGGTCGCCCGTCACTGCCCGTTGTTGGAGCACCTGGGGCTGCAGGGCTGTGAGGACGTGTCGGATGCCAAGATTAAGATGGTTGCGGAGAACTGCCCGGCTTTGACGAGGCTCGACGCGGGGCATACGAGGATCAAGGATGAGGGACTGCTGGCGCTCGTGACGGTGCGGGGGCCGGGCCTCCGCCGTCTAAATTTAGAGTTTACAAAGGTCACGGATGCCGGAATTAGCGCGCTCGCGGGTCGTTGCGGGGGCGGGCTGGAGTATCTGGACGTGAGCGGGTGCAGGAAGGTGTCGGACGCAAGCATTGAGGAGATCGCGAGGAACTGCACGACGTTGCGCCACCTGGCGGTCGGCGGGTGTCCCCGTGTCACGGATGCCAGCGTCGTCCAGGTGGCGGAGCGCTGCGGGGGGACGTTGCGAGCATTGAGTGTCAAGAGCACGGGCATCTCGGATGCCAGTATAAAATCGATTGCGGACTATTGTCATGGCCTTCGGTACCTCAACATGGGGCACTGTGAGCTGGGTGACGAGGAGAGCGTGGTGGACCTGGCGGAGGGGTGCCCCGAGCTGGAGTTCCTGGACGCGGCGTCGGCGGTCATGGCAGTCGCGGGTGACTCGCTCGACGCGATTGGTCGATACTCGGCGAAGCTGCGCGTGCTCGGCGCGGAGGCGAATCTGTTTGAGGACAAGGAGTTGGCGGCGTTTATCAAGACAAGAGGGGGGCAGCTGTGGGAGATCAACGTGTCCCACTCGGATATCTCGGACAGGACCGTCGCGTTGATCGCGAAACATTGCCCTCGGCTCAGAAAGCTCAACATGACCAACTGCGGCATCACGGATGAGAGCGTGAGGCTGCTGGTAGAGGGGTGCCCCCGGCTGCAGCTGCTGAACGTCAGCGGGTGTGATGGCGTAACGAACACCAGTCTCGGGTCGATTGACGACGACAAGTGCATCGTGATCTCGTTCAATGGCGGTGTGATCAGCTTTTTCAATAATGCAATGAAGATGATGCACAACAAGTAGGCGGATAGCGACTTCTACTGTTTTCTCCTACTATTTGGTAGTTACAAACATGAGTGGAATTAATTAACATGTAACAGCGTTACGTGAGCATTTATAAGTCCTCGATCAGTACAGTCGAGTGGGAAGGACACGTAATCAACATGAACTATGTAATAAATATGTCATGTCGGACAAAAAAGGTTTCTTCTTTACAATGTTGACTATATCAAGTTCTTTAGAGCCCACATGGAACAATTGATGAATTTAGGGGCCTTCCAAGCTGGCTGCGGACCAATTTTTTTTAGGGGTGTACGATCTATTTCGTTGATCCAGCTAGACCCTTCCACGCTGGGGCACCGTATTCCGATTTCAGGTCAGGACCCTTCCACGCTGGTCACCAATTTCTTCAAAGAGTTCAGATCTGTCCGTACGTTTGGCTGGGCGGTCGAAACCAATATTTCGGCTTGTCCCACCTTTTGGGGCTAGGACAAGCCGAAATTGGTGTCGTTGCCGAAGTACGTAGTAGCGCCCGTAGTAGCTCACAACGTGATCACGGACCAGTTGCCCACATCCCCATATTAACTTTACGCCATATCACAGGAAGTTGGTCACAGCCTAGAAATTGGTCAGGAAAATAGGGTTGGTCTAGACAATTTTACAGTACAGTGACCGTTACAGTGACCAGCGTGCCCAATTAACATTGGTTACATCGAATTAACCCAGCGTACGCAAACCCACGTGGAAGGCCCCAATTAATTAAGCACGTGACTGCGTCGTGAACGTGGTGGAGGCCGATGAAGGAGCCTCCGACACCTGTCAGCCACACAATGAGAAGGAGGGAGGCCGGTGCGGGCGCCCTTGAAGCCCAGAAGTGACTTTAATTAGCTTATAGATTTTTTAAAAAAAAAAATTAATTATAACACGACTCGATCCGTTGGGAGATCATGTACACCCCCCCCTGATGTTTAAGACTGGGGTCCTACCAACATACCCAGGGCTGCGATCTTAAACCAAAAATCGAATCCAGGGTCGACAATCTTAAACATGAAGTAGGCACAAACCCCTCCTCGCGTACCACTGACCGCAACTTAGCAGCCTTTGGTGCCTACTTTAAGATCTTTTGCCAAAACCAGCCCTGGGATCTTAAACAAAAAATTTCAAAATCCAGGGTCTCAAGATCTTCAACCTGGGAATCGTCAAAGTGGGGGGTGTAGTACGTATTCCATTGCCCTGGAGGGTGGGGACGGGTTTACTATAACTAAGCTAACTCTAATCTAATCTACCAAAATCTTAAAATATTAGCTAGCTTCTAGATAGGTACTGCTCAACTCGACAAGGTAGCGCCTAGCTCGATCTGGCTCATGTGTCGCTAGCTTATCAAGGAGACAACCAGCGCAGGCCGGCCAGAAATTATGTCGCGTACATATCACGTACGTTATATATTAATTGAACTCGTGCTCCCGTTGGGGAGTCACGGAGCAACGAAGTGCTTTTGATCCCTGTGTGTGCACAACAGGAAGAAAGGGCAGAGACCGGCCCCTTTCTCCTTCATGCCACAAAGGCATGCCACGGCTGCAATCGGACTCGGTAAACGATCCGGCAAGATCTGTGGGCCGGTGCAATTATAAGACCCATGTGAGCATATCATAACAAGGCCGGAGGTTGCGTGCCGGCAAGTAATCTGAGCATAGCCAGGACGTAGCATGGCTGTACAAGGCCGGACTAAGCTAAGGCTATGGCTGGTTGTGTACCGTGTGTTAGCGGTGCACGTGACTAGGTATATGGTGGCACAGCTCAGCAAACATTCTAAGCATGGCTGCCATGGCGGCAGTGACTACCAATGGATACAATTAAGCTAGGGCTAATAGCTATTCTAGCCCGCACGGGGCATCCACATCAATTGTGGTTGATCATCAGGCCCCTGCCCCTCCAATACACCTTGTGCATGGGCTTCTGGGGGTCCTGCTTGTGGCGGAGGTATTCCGGCCACAGGTCGCGTCGCTGCTGCTGCTGAGCGGGGTTCAGGTCGTCGTCCAGCCAGCGTCCAGGTGAGGTCGTGCAGCCTCTTGCGACGAGAAAGGAACCTTTGCTAATGTCCTCACGGGTCGAGGGGAAGGTGAGCAGGACTGGTGGGGAAGCCGCCTTGTCCCGTGAGTGGGGAAGGCGGTGGCACCCACGCAGTTCTACCTCACGTCGTATATGTACGTGTTTGCCCACTTGCTGAGGTTGCCGCTCTAGCTAGCTACCTAGCTGCATCCGCTATAAGAGTTGCATCGATCCATACGGGCAACCTGTTCAAACTTAATATGGGCAACCTCAGGTGCCATGTTTTGCATGGTTATATGTGCGGATCAGAATATGTGCGGAGTCTCCTTGATATGTGCGGAGTTGTCGATCTCATTTATATAAGTGAGTATGCAGGCCTGCACCTTGACGCAGCTAGATCGAGACGTACATGCAGCATTCAAATGGCGTGCATGGCCTGTTCTCCCAACATACGTACGTCGTGAGGTCGGGACGCCTGTGAGCTCCGGCCGATCTCTCCCCGTAGTGTCTAGAAGTCAACCGTGTATTGAATAATTGTGCTGCCGTACTTGGGGAGTCACGGAGCACCAAAGTGCTTTTCAAAAAAGCACCAAAGTGCTGTTGTTGTGTGTGCACAGCAGGGATTGAGGGGGCAGAGACGTACCCCCCCATCCCTCATGCCACTGGCATGCATGCCACAGGTGCAATTGGACACGACTGAACAAACTATCCAGCATCCACTATGGGCGCAAATAATCTTGAACTGTGCATATCAGTTAATCAATTAATTAAGTAATTAATTAGGAATATAACTCCGTTGGGAGTACATGTAGCACATATCCCTGAGAAGGGGCATAATATATCCATGGTTTTTAATACATTCGATCTGGGCTATACTTCCTGCAAGGGTATAGGGTGTAAACTACACCTGCTCTAGGTGCACCAAGTAGTGCACGTGCACCACCATGATCTCTCAGAGCGTGCACTGAAGGGGCCTGGCATGCCTGGGGTGGAAGATCATCATGGCTATACAAAAGCTAGGGCATGGCTTCTCATCAGAGAGTGACTCTCTGCATACAGGCAGAGCTTAATTGGCTAAATTCTTAATGCAGCAGCCATGGGGGGTCCCATATTATAGGCATAGCTTGGCTAAATTCTTATTATTAAGGCATCATCCATGGGGATCGAGCGAGGGCCGCCATTATGGGCACACATGCGCGTAGGCCACGTCCTAGCTATAGCTAGGCTAAGCCTGACTAATCTACACTACTGTGATACATTCCCTAGACTTCGAGGTTGCTGGCCGGGTGGCAGGCCGGGCGCCTGCTGCAGGGCTTGTGGTCGACGCGGATGACGTCCCCCCTCGACAGTATACCGGTTTCCCCCCGGCTCTCGGTGCGCCCGAGGAGGGCAGTGTACAGGCATGCATACGCAATCGTACGGGGCCCATGGGTATTGGGTATAATACGCTCGTACGGGGTATTATACGCAAATCGTACGGTGACTCTTGAAAATGCAGTTTTTTTAATGGTTCAGGGGGTTCCTCAACATTCTGACCAATCATCAGGCATGTTTTCTTTGTGTTCAAGATTCGTTACCTAGTTTGCTCGTCCTTCGTCTCCTAGACCCTAGTCCGACACGCAGCAATAATGCACGTAAAAACGTACAGTCGTACACGGGCAGCTTGGCACCTGCATGCCCGTTAACCGTTTATTTGTCGCACGGAGTTACAGGTCGCCTCAGTCTAGTTCCGGCTCCACGTGCCGTCCTAATGATGCCAGAAGCTACTTCGAACACGGTTCGTACGCAAAAAAAATACGCAAAAAATACGCCGTGCGTATTTTTTTGCCCATTTTCATACGCAAATCTTGCGTTAATGGAGTATAATACGCATCGTACGGCGTATTATACGCCGTATGCCTGTACACTGGAGGAGGGAGCAGAGGGCGAGGCGCTGGAGCTGGGGCCGATTCAGGCGGAGAACACGCGGGAGATTGTCAGCGGTGTTGCAAAGAAGGCCATTTGGCCAGCGGCCGCGGTTGTGGGAGATGTCAGAGGTGCGAGCACAGGTCAACAAGCGAAGCGTGAGTGCCGAAAAACACATCTTCCGTGAAGGCTGACGGGCTTTGGTTCCAGTAGCCATAGGCGTTGATGTCAAAGGCGATCTCGATTCTCGGACCAGCTAGGTTCGCCAGTGCGACTGCGCTTGGGCTCTGACAGCCGATCGATGGCGAGGCAGCAGATCGATGGCGAGGCAAGCCCGGGGGAGGGCTGTGCAACCACCAGTGCGCGACTAGTGTCACCGCTGTCTTCCGGACCCCGCGGAGCTGCAGCCGGAGCTGCAGACGTATTTTCAGGGCTAGCTGAGCGCAGCCGCCAGGCTGCGTTGCGCGGAGGAGCGTTTGCTCGCCATATATTGCGTAAGAGCTTCGGGAAATTATATCAGCGTGTGCGTCTTAGAAAGACGAAGCGATAATTTGTGATATTCACAACCGAATTTGGTGCCCAAACGTGAAAGTTATGAGCTAGCTGCCGTCAGCCATGCATGGCTACCTAGCTCGTGGCTCGTGGCTCGTAGTTAGACCTCTGCATGAGTATTGCTAATAATCTATAGAAAATCCTAACTACTCTACTCAGCAAAGCGCCTTCTAGATTAGCTTAGAGTTAGCTTAGTTAGGTTTCGCGGCTTCGCTCACCCCCATCCATCACGCAAGGGAATACATGCTACATGATCTCCCCACGGAGTCTTGCTATAATTTAATTAATTTAATTTTAATTAGCATTGCATGACTATATGGAGACGTGCATGAGCAAACATTGAAGTGCATGCAGTGCTAGGTGGTACATATATTCATTGAGAATGATAAGTTATGGAGGTGAGTACATATAATAGCGATGCTGGCTGGTATCGGTTGGGCTACGGGCTAGGCCATATAGGCATGCATGATCAAGGCATGGCTATTCCGTCCGCGCTATGCAGCAACCGTGTATACTTATAGCAGTATCCAATAGGTTGCACCAGGCTATGCTGGCCCGGCTTTGTAACAAGTTCTTCAACAAGCATGTCATCATTTCGGTGAATTTCTCCACTCATTTAGAGGATGCAGATGTGACAGATGTGTAATGGCTGGTGGCCCACGTGCCGCTACTAAGCCTACAGCTGACAGCTCACACCATGCATGTGACGTGGTGGGTACATGGCAACCTAATACAATCACATGATCATATAATTGCCTCGAGGCATGAGCTAGCTCACGCCGGCACGTGCTTGGCCAACCCGGTGGACATCTCGTCCACATTCTTGGACACTTGCTGGATCAGCAGATCTGCAAAGCGGAAAAATGGGAGGTGCGTATGCAAGCACAAAAGTGGAACCCACGCGACCACATGTAAAAAGGGCATTTTTAGTCAAACGTATTCCTAGTTGACAAGGGGTCTTGTTGCACCCACAACAGTAGATGCCTGACACCCCTAGCGAGTGAGGATGATCATTAGTTAATCAACTAATGATAGTCAAGTATATGTAGTCCTGTTAATCAACAAACAGTAGAGGACAGCTCAGATGAGGATTATAACCCCCTCTAGTGACTATATCAAGGAGACAACCAGCGCAGCCCAGAGATCGGGAGAATCCGGACCATCCCTCTAGTGACTGTATGGTTGGGGCATGATGCAGACGATATTTGTAACTTTCGTGCACGCGCAATTACTAGCTTTCTAATGAGATTAGCATAGTACTCCGTGGCATCCCCAATGATGCGCATGACACGCAAGTACTCACTTAATCAACAAAAGCCACACGGAGTTAGTCTGGCCATGATGATTACACCTGTGGCTTGCCTGCTATGCAGGCAGTGAGAGAAGGATGGGTGTCTCTAGCTGCCCCCTTCTTGCTGCATGTGTAAAGATCAGGGATCTTAGAAACCACAATAATCCTTTGAATTATTGTCCTCCAAGACTCCCCAACAGGAGCACATGATGGACGAATAAGCGAATGAATTCCTAGTAATGCATTTGACTGACCAAAGATGCACTGGATCATATTTCCTTGCACACTGTGATGACATACCGCTATGCAAGGCATGATCACAACATGACTATTCCCACATGCTTGTGTTAATAGCCTACCAAGCTGGGTCGCCCTCTTCTTCATGGCTGCACTCAGCTTGGCCTGCGCTTGGACATGGTGGTAAGGAAAAAAAAAAAAAAAAAAGAGGGCAAAAGTGGGCAAAATGGAGTTGGAACATGTTATACAACTCAGAGACCTGGCTCAAGACAGGTAGTCAATCGAAAAACTTACAGCTGCATTCAGAGGAACGCCCAAGCATTATTTATAAACGAAAAAATTGCCAGAAATTCAAGAAAGCGCGTGCAAAGCCTGCAGGCATGTTGCATTATCGCACAACCAAATGAACCTGGCCTGTATTTACCTTAACACTCTTCAACTGTCCCTGATAAGTGGATTCAAATGCTGAGAACGCTTTCTGCACCTCCTCGGCGTCCGTTTTCACCTTGGCTACGTCCTCCTGACGCAAACCACACGTCAAGCACTGAAAACAGTTGCGTCAGAGAGCAGGCAAGGAGCGACCGAGCAACACCTACCACACACGGGAAACAAAAAAGAGACAACTACCGGCGAGGACTCCATACATGAAAATAGTAAGCGAGCGTCCACGCGCCCTAAGAACGGAGCTGCAAAGCAGAACACGACATGCCAATACACGCAGCTTGCCGGATCCTAGTTCTCTAAACCCTACACTTTCGCACCGCATATTTCTTCCGAAGCTTCACCGCTTTCTTCTCAATCCGGCCAATCGCGGCTTGGTTAACTTCCTTGACCTCTGCTTCTAGATGTCGCAGTTGTTCAGCCGCAAGCGACTTGAGGGTAGCCAACTCATCGGACTTGGTGTTTCCCGCTGTTCTCGCCTGAAGCTTCGGCTCGGCCGGAGTTGTATCTTCCGCACGCCCGGGGCTGGGCAAAGGAACCTCTGGAATCGCATCCAAGTCCGGGCTATCGTTCAAACTGGCTTTCTTCGCACTACCCTTCGCTTTCTTTTTTGCGGAAACCCCGGCCGCTTGAGCTTCATCTGGAGCAGCAGGCTGGCGTTTCCCCCTAACCATTGGGGAAGATGCTACAGTTGGGGGACGGGTTATACAAACCGAAAAGAGCAAGGCAGTACAGCCAAATTGCTCGATATGCCTTCTGGCGGGGCATAAAGATAGGATGTCAACCAAAGTCGCCAAGGTGCTTTGTGCCAAGTAACTTGATTATTATTCCTGTTCCCTCTCAAAACTTGCCGAATCGCCGATCTCCACCAGCCCGAAGTGCTCAAGGCCTAAACGCATCATCAATCATGAACACTCAACACACTGAACACAGTCGCATGACTAGTTTCACTCGCATGTTTCAAGCACTCACGTGCATGACAAGTGTCCATTTTTCAGGAGATTGAACATAGAGTTTCTATCTAGTATGCAGTACTAAATGATGTTTGCCTGCCACATGTACCTGCTCTAGTACATCCTCGCTGCTGCCCATGTGCGGCGTGGGCAACAACAACAACAACAACACCGTAAGCGGAACCGCCCACACAACAACAACAACAACAACAACAACAACAACAACTCGCTGATGCCCGCAAAAGGCGGGAAAGCTGCCTTTCAACAAGCACGCGCCACCTGGCCATGGCCTGCGCACTGAATTCACCTGCAGTGTCGACTCGAGCTGCATGCAGTAGGTGGGACGTGACCACCAATGTTCAAGTACATCCTGCTGACGAGTGAAAGGCCTGTTTTGTTGAGGCTAGGATGACGTGCGGTGCCTTTGACAAATATATATATATGGACTCCCGGCATTGAAATTGTCTATCGTTTCGCTGAGGAGATGGACCGATGCTAGACGAAATCGAGCTGGTATGCCTTGTGCCCGATAAGGCTACGGCTAGCGACGGGGCGGTAGCCGTTACCCTGAGTACCAGCACTGCCCCGATCCTTTTGGGCAATGCTGGGTAGTTTCACACAGATTGCCTAAGGTGCTTCGGGTCTGGCATACTATGCAGTACAACGAAATCATTGGACAGCGGGGAAAAGAGCACCTATTCTGGCCAGGTTGTCGGCATGGAGGGGCACGGGGCAAGTATTGACGTGGCTGCGCTTCCTCTGCCTCCGACGCTTCGGGCAAAGCTAAAGGAGGCAGGCTATCACCATGTCTCCGATCTTCGGCACATGACGTTGGATTCCCTCTCTAGGGAGGTAGGGATCACGCACGAAGAAGCCCTCCACGTGTTCCGGTTGACCCCTTACAGCGGGAATGCGTATCGATTCGGGCCTGCCACGGAGGCGCACTCGGCGCTGGAGCTGTTCCGCGTCCAAAAAAAGGCGGCCAAGATGAGGACATTTTGCCAATCCCTGGACAATCTCCTCGGTGGCGGCCTCGTCGCCGGCGACGTGACGGAATTCTGCGGCGCGCCCGGCGTGGGCAAGACGCAGCTGGGCATCCAGCTCGCGGTCAGCGCGCAAGTGCCCAAGGTGTTCGAGGGTGTGGGCGGCGAGGCGGTGTACATTGACACGGAAGGCAGCTTCTCGGTGGAGCGGCTCAGGGACATGGCCGAGGGGGCTCGCAAGCGACTTCTGGCCATCGCGCAGTTCAACTCGGAGCAGCGCCAGCAGAAGGAGGCCGCGCCCGCCATGGCTTCGGCATCGACAAGCTGGAGGCATCCGGGGGAAGCCAACGTCCCTGACACGTCTGGTGCCAGGGGGCACGAGGGCGGGGCGGCTGCCACGGCCACCGACACCGCGGATGCCAGCACGAGCGGTGCTAGTGCTGCCGCTAATAATAGCAACAACAACAATCTCGCTAATGCGGCGAATGCAGGGGATGCGGATAATTCAGCTTCGAGCAGGAACAGGAATGCCGCAAATGCAAGTAATAATCCTGCCCCCAGCGAGCTTTCCCTCGCGGCCGAGGCCTTCACCTGGGAGAGCGTGATGCGCCGCATCCACTACATGCGCGTGAACGACTACGTGGAACAGATGGCGGTCATCAACACGCTGGGGGAGCTGCTGGAGGAGCTGCCAGCTGTCAAGCTGGTCGTCGTGGACAGTGTCACGTTCCACTTTCGGCAGGGTTTCAGCGACCTGGCTGCGCGCGCCCGCATGCTGGCCCAGATGGCGCAGTGCTTGCTGGCGCTCGCGCAGAGGTGCCAGGTGGCGGTTGCGCTCATGAACCAGGTGAGGGAGGCAGCATAGGGGCTCTGAAACGAGGCGATGAGGATGGTTTGCCGTGGGCTGCCAGGTGGCGGTTGCGCGCATGAACTAGGCATGTGCCTTGGTGTGACCGTGTTATTATGCTAGTATTTCAATATTAGTATGCCGTATCATTTTATGCTAGTATTATGCTAGTATTATGCTAGTACTATGCTAGTATTATGCTAGTATTTCGATACTAGTATGCACTATCATTTTATGTCCATCTAGCCGTACTACTAGTTAGAGGCGAGGCTTATATGTGGTGGGGGCATGAGGCCGTGCAGCCAGGTGGCAGGGGGGGGGGAAAAAAACAAGAAAATTTACATCATGCTGGATTCGAGTAGATCTCGCGAAAACAAGCATGTTTGCCACTGGTCGCAACCCCAGGGGGTCTCTAGGTTAGAAGTTACAGAGCCTCAAAAACCGTTAACTTAAAGGGTAGGTAGGTAGGGTGCCGGGCCGATATGGGTTTTTTACAACAAAACACTTGGATTTTCTGCTAGCTCCCTGTATGGTCGGAATTTTGAAACGGTTTGACGGACAAACTGATAGCACTTGGCGAGCTGAACCCAAATCTGCAGTCAAAATTTTGGCAGGTACCATAGAGGGGGGGGGGGTTGCCCGCAAGATGGTGCTGCCCCTAGGCACGGAAGTATGCTGCCGTCTGCCACCACTACAAGGCTTCGGCTATCCAGCGCCGTGCCGTGCCAGTATCGCGTCGCGCCGGCCAACGTCCCATTTAAGAAAGCCGGAATTTTGCCATACACCAATATGCTCAAACGGTACTGTACTGAAGAGCTTGTGGAGCTAATCATTTTGCTCCCTAGGTCGACCCCTTTAACCCTTGGGACCTCAGGGTTTTGCTAGGTATAGCGCCTACGTGCTAGGTAGGTAGGGTCCAAGGGCCAACTTTTAGAAAATTTCAGCATAGTGTCTGATATTTTTGTTTTTTCCACCCCTGTGCGATGACGGACCAGTGGTCGCGCGCAACTATACTAGCGTAGAAGAATATGGATGCTATTCCGTTAGCTTTTGAATAGGATGTAATAGCAACGCAAGAATATGGATGCTATTACGTTAGCTTTTGAATAGGATGTAATAGCAACACAAGAATATGGATGCTATTACGTTAGCTTTTGAATAGGATGTAGTAGCAACTCAAGAATATGGATGCTATCACGTTAGCTTTTGAATAGGATGTAGTAGCAACACAAGAATGTTGGTGCTATTACATTAGCTTTTGATTAGGATGTAGTAGCAACGCAAGACTAGTATGGGCACTTGGTCATACAGGCAGGGGGCATCGCGTGCCCTGATTTATGCGAGTGCTCGACCATTCCACTTCAAACGTTTACACCACAGTACATTTCGTTGCACATTTAGAGCATGCATCTCACGCAGGAGGGTGCGCATGCGCACGCATGCATGGATACAACCGTCTGATGGAGGGCAAGCGTTCAGAGCAGAAGCATGCGCACGTCGCCAAAGGTGGGGTACTGGGCTCGGGGGCACTAGTGAGCATAGGGGTGATTGTGGCTACGTGACGTTCTCGGTATAATGGTGAGCAGCCCGCCCAGCGGCACACGGGCTGTTATTTCTGTTTGGGGTGGATGGCTGGCTGCCATTTTTTTTTCATAGGACACTGTCACGCCCAAACTTCTATTACACGGGGGGACACGAGTGCTGGCTAGGGTTGACCCAGTTACTCAATACTCAATACTCAATACTCAATACTCAATACTCAATACTCAATACTCAATACTCAATACTCAATACTCAATTCTCAATTCTCAATTCTCAATTCTCAATTCTCAATTCTCAATTCTCAATACTCAATACTCAATGCTCAATACTCAATGCTCAATGCTCAATAGGTAATGCTCAATATTTAATGCTCAATGCTCATCACTCATTACTCAATACTCAATACTCAATACTCAATACTCAATACTCAATACTCAATACTCAATACTCAATACTCAATACTCAATACTCAATACTCAATACTCAATACTCAATACTCAATACTCAATACTCAATACTCAATTCTCAATACTCAATACTCAATACTCAATACTCAATACTCAATACTCAATCCTCAATCCTCAATCCTCAATCCTCAATACTCAATACTCAATCCTCAATCCTCAATCCTCAATACTTGAATACTCAATACTCAATACTCAATACTCAATACTCAATACTCAATACTCAATACTCAATACTCAATACTCAATACTCAATACTCAATACTCAATACTCAATACTCAATACTCAATACTCAATACTCAATACTCAATACTCAATACTCAATACTCAATCTCAATAGTCAGTACTCAAAACTCACAACTCAATCTCAATAGTCAATATATTCTCAATGTTCAATGCTCATCCTCAATACTCAATTCCCAATACAAGGTTTAAGCATAGCTTGCTGGTATCACCAAGAAGGTTGCGGGAGGAGTGATGACGGCCCTGGGGCCGGGGGTGGGACAAATGAAGTGGCTACCATCCCGTGAGGTGAGTGCATTGCAGACACTCAGCACCTGCGTTTTTAGGGTGGATCGCATCCTGTAAGGCAAGTGCTGCACGAGTGCTTACTCACTTTACGTACGAGGTGGTTTTCGAGGGCACTTGGATGTGGAGGGCAGCAGGTCGGAGAAGGAGGCACGCCTGTAAGTCCACATATAAACATCTGTATATAGAGTTCTATATGTAAGCACCATCCACCTGAGGAGTTGACTTGCCTTGGGAATCTACATAGGGTTAGTTTTCTGGCAGGGTTGAGGTGATTGTATAGCGCGCTTGCATTCAGGCCGGCATGGCAACGGCCATGCCTGCATATGGGGTTGACGCGGGCGCACTGTGCACGAAGCTTGATAGTGTTGGGGGAAAGTTTGTGCCACTTGTGGAGACATGCGACCTGGCTGCACTGACTTGGTTGCTTGCTTGCCGGTGCCTGGACGCGCTGACCCACACTTGCCGACCCACAGAGTTAATCCTACACAACACATTCCTGGGTTTCGGTGTTTTGGTAGTGCCATTGATGTATAGTGTTGGGAGCCCAGCTATCCAACGATTTTAAGGTGACAGGTCACCCTCATGAACCCAACTACATCCAGGCAGCGAAAATGAGTGCGGCAAATGAAGCGGGCTGTTTTCTTTTCTTTCGTTTCCATGATCTGGCGCGCTTGCTACTTATATGAAAATGGATACAGACTTTTCTTTCGTTTCCAGTCCAAGAACCGGTGTGCTTCCTATTAAGTGAGAATGGATACTAGGGATACACCGATGCAGGGCCTCCTTATGTGTTCTCCCCTCCCTGCCTTGCGACTCCTTGCCTTCTCACCCGCCTTCTCACCCTCCCTCTCACCCGCCTTCTCACCCACCTTCTCACCCTCCTCATCCCGCTCCCCTCCCCAGGTCACCACGCGCGTCTCGGACGACAACGTGTCCAAGCTGGTCCCCGCGCTCGGCGAGAGCTGGGCCCACGCGTGCACCAACCGCGTCATCCTGTTCTGGGCCGACGGCGTGCGCTGTGCCCACCTGTACAAGTCCCCCTGGCTGCCCACCAGCACCGCAAAGTACGCCATCGAGAGGGATGGCGTGCGCAATCACAAGGGGGGGGGGGACACGGGGACGGGGGGGGGGCAGCCGTTTCTGCAAGGGGGCCCGGGGAGGGTCACACGGAAAAGCGGAAACGGGCGGCCGAGATTGTGGCGGTGCCGAGTAGTAGAGGTAGTGGATCAGCTTTGCCACCAAATGGGGCAGCAACAGCACCAAGCGGGGCAGCTTTGCCCTTCCAGGCAGATTTGTCAAGTGGGGCAGGAAGGCCTGCAGCAGGGCAGCCCACTTCCGGCGCAGGGATGGAATGATGCAGGACAGTCTTGGGCCAAGTGGCCAGGGTTGCCAGCAAGTGGGGCAACACCAGCAGGGCCTGCGGGGCGTGCGAGATCTGAGAGGCAGCCCACTGCAGGTGCATCAATGGAACGAGGTCTTTAGAAAGGAAGTGGAATATTGCTGGTTCTGTTCTTAGTTAGGAACAGGACATGTTCTAGCCTGATATGGTCACGTGACATGGTTTCTATTTATCATAGATCTGTGTTCAAATTAGTTGATGGGGATGAGAACCTGTCTTCTACAGAAAACTCGCACTCTGGGTGATCATGGGTGTGCAGGGTGCACACGAGGCCAGTGCCATGCATGAAGGGAAAATCTTTTGATCGAAGATAGTGCCAAATTACCTAGGAACCTGTGCCATTCCATATCTTGCCGTACGTATCTTATGCTTCACACTGGGTTTGTGCAGCCGGGGTGTTTAAGGTGATGGATAGCTACGCAGTGCAGTTAGTATGCATGGTTGCATGTGCACATGTGTGGACATGTGCAGTTGCTGTCCGGTCCGTGATCATTTACGTCCATGCACTCGAGAAACGGCTGTTCACCGAATCATTTACGTCCGGTTCAGTTCCGTTGGTTTGGTTCCGCAGTAGCCGTTTGGCTTGGATTTGTTCAAGTCTGGGTACCGGCCGGTGTGAAGCCAACTCTACGACGCTTGTGGCTGAATATTTACTTTTGTAGTATGTTCAGTCTACCGTTGGTAGATATCGGACGGCACAGTCATTATGTCATGATGACTGAGCGTCGCCCGTAATCATTATTGTATTGCTGCCGTGCAGACTGATTTGATTGATGCGCACATGCACGCGTCGCTCATAGCCTGACCGCGCCAAAGCATGAAATGTGTTGTGACAGGCAGGCAGGATTGGCAGCACATATGATTTGCTGTATTGCTGGGAAATGCGCACATAGTTTGGCGCGCACGTAGCCAGGTTTGACAGCTAGTGCTATGGCGCGCAGGACACATCACCTAAAATCGGTCCGTCCGGTTACATGAGATCCTGGGAATTTTGGCGCGAACGCGTCGCGTTGAGGACGACTGGACCAGAAAAATTCCACCTCGCATGGCTGTCGACCCTCTGTCCGCCGGAATATCAGTCAAAAGTCAATTATGCATGTTAAGTCGCTGCGATGGATGCAAACGACGCGTAAACTCTCCTGCTTTGCGATGATGCATGGTAGATATTATTCGCGTATGTTCATGCGTCAAAATAATTCGCAAACTGAGACGCTGATTTTTTGTGTCGGCCAGATCTGGAATTGGCAGCGAAAATGCATGTTTATTAATTGTGGGGGAAACTTTTTTGTTGGAAGCTCACAATTCCCAAAAGGTGGAATCCGAATGGGCTTCAAGTCTACTTTCACGAGCGCTAATCAGTTTTTCGAGAAACGAATCACATTTTCCAGGCTGTCGCATTACCTGCCGGCAGGTCAGATTTTGCTGTTTTCAGTGACGTTTACGACCGTCCTTGCTTGATGCGTTTCTTCCTTTTTTTCGGCTCACGGCATGGCGGGGCTTGTTCCAACATGCCTGCGGAGGTGTAAGCTGTGTAGCCATGATTTAAAAGTCACATATTGCTCTCGCGCCACCATCTGTTACTGCTCGACACTGCAAGAAACACTGGTTGCCTGCTCGCAACGCAAGCACAAGCACGACAACGGTGCCCTAATCCACATCCAGGCGTGTATTTCCGAGAAAAACTTCAGGCTTTTGTCGCGGCATACCTTCGGTGTTCCAAGCCGTTCACCGCTCCCCGAAATAGTCTTATGACTCGCTTTTATAGCATTGTGGGTTCGCGTCCGCCATCTCCGCCGGGTGCTGACACGAGATGTTCGCGCTGAACCTGGACTGCAAGGTCGCCCGCTACCGGCTAGCTGTACGTATTTAGCAAGCTCTGGATGATATTGTCATGGTTTTGGTGCAGGAAGGTGCTGTGGGGGGGTCTATCTCACCTCTTTACCTAGCTTTCCTCCTCCTAGCTTGACAGCTAAGTTTGCATCAGGAAGTCATGCTTGTTGACAAAGCTCGATGGATATAAACCTTGGGATGTGCTGTGAAGGTGTTAGCATGCTTGCTTGAAGAATTGAATGCGTATTTGTGCAAGCCATGGACATTTTTTATTAAGGGCAGTAGGTAGCAGCCACGTTCTTATTCAATTGTGTCAGGACGTCTATGTTGCCTTTACTGCACTCTGTCCTAGAGGAGTTTGATGCCACTGTAGATGACTATGACCAGTGGGGTGGTGAGGATGGGCCGGTGTGCTGGGGTGAGCCTGAAGGGCACCTTGGATCACGTGACCCTTAGGCAATCATGCGAGGCTGTGCAGTTTATGGCTTGTGATGTATGGATGCAGCGGGTGAGGCAGGTTGTCGTTGCCGTGGCCTGTGTTAGTGAACTCTATCATCTTTTAACTTACCCAAAGCCCCCCTAGACCTAAACTGCCTCGCCTTCTTTGAGGGGTTGCCTTCTTTGAGGAGTGCCATGTCTTGAAAGGTTTGTTGGGGCCCTGGCATTTCAGAGTAGGTTGAGGTGGAGAGGGGTGGCACACTGCTAGGTGATGGCAGGGCCATCCATGTGATGCACCTTACGTTGGGATGGGGACCATGCATTTGTTCTTGTTGCTAGCATGGGCAGGGTGAGCGGCTGGGAGTAAGGTGTAAGTGCTACTTGCGCCACTGTCCGAAAGGGGAGCTCCATGCGGTGGGCAAACAGCGTTGCAAGCGTACACTTAACACAAATGTGGTCTGATGCACTCAGCTGACCTGCCATTTCTCTTGATGCACCAAACCACACTAAAGGCTTGATATAGCCGGTAGGAAATGCATGTGCATGCAGTGTCAAAAGCAGAGAGGGACACTGTTAGCACATGAGTGTGATTGTAAACCGATGAGTGTGAGCCTCCCCGTGCCATCCCATGCATTTTACACCTATTTTTGGCAAGCCCCCATCATGCCGCAGTTATGCACCGCCTATGCAAGGGGGATGAATAGACAGTTATAGGTGTGTTGAGGGATGAGATAAGGGTAAACATGAGGAGCCATGCAGGCTAAAACGGAAGGGCGATGTCAACAGTGTGTTTGCCCAGATTTTGATGTCAGGAGGGGCTGAAAGATCAGTGGCCACGATAAACCTAGGTGGATTACATGAGAGATGACACGACCATGAGAGGGTGGTAGATGAGTTCAACTGAGAAGAGCTAGCATTACATGCACAGATTCTTAATGACCTATGGACTGTCCAAGGGTTGGAGTTCAGTGCACGTTCCAAAGACTATGATGAGCATGACGATGATGGCAAGGGGGCGGGGGGGCGCAATTAGGACAGGCACTGATGCAGAATTATGTTGTACAGCAGCTAGGTGCTGAGCTCAATTGAATAGCAGCCCAAGCCACTGCTGTCCTTGATTGCGCTTTGTATTTCCATGTAGCAGAGAGGCACCTGGCAGATATATATTTGGATTAGCTGCTATAAGACACGCACAGCAGGGGTGCCCAGCAGAGTGGGCCAAGTACTGCAAAGGAGATTGTGTGTGCTGCCGAGCGGGGCCCGTTTAGAAAAGAGACTGGTCAGCCGACAGGCACGACTGGTCAGCCAAGCTCCCCTTCTTGAGGCTTGTAGGCACTATGGTGCTTGTTCCGAATGCCAGCATCTACTGTGATTGATGGTGATTTTATCCCTTGATGATCGCTTTTTTAGTCTGTGTTGGCTAATGTATCCAGCCCCAGTGGCATGTATATGAATCCCATGACAGCCATGACGATAATTGAGTGAAGAATGCAAAGTTTTCCAAGACAATGGCGCAGAATATGGAGTATTTTTGCAAAAATCGCTCTATTTCTGCTTGCATCCGTCACTTTTAGTGGGCCGGCAGTGGTCCTAATATGTCCAACTTGTGTTCTAGTGTAAATTCAAGTATTGTGCTATTAATGTGACGAATTCTGGCATGATTGGGCCGCATATGTGCTGGCAGGGGCTTCATAAGTTTGAAAATAATGCACTAAAACGGTGTTTTGGCTCATGTATGCCAGAATTATAGCACATAGTTTGGTCCTACATTGCATACTTAAGGGCGGTTTTTGTCTTTGGATATAAATTAATAAGCATGACCATTTCCAGCTGAATTGGACTACATTTACTACTTGTGTGTGGCTGCTATGCCTCCTTATGCCTGGAAAACATCGTTTTTTGCACTTTTCCACGTCACGGTTTGATGCTAAAAATAGGTCAGTTGGCCCCCCAATTTATGTGATGTGAACAGGGTCCTAGGGGGACCTTAAGTCCAGAAAGGCACCCCGATCTGACTATATGTGTGGGAGATATGACCCCATGTAACAAAAAAGGCCGTTTTTAGGTGATGTGAGTTGCTTGCGTCAGCAGCACTTTGGGAAATGGCTAAAGGGAACGAGCCTCGGCCATGGAGGTCGTTGTTCTCTCGTTTCTCTCCCTCACAACTGGTTTGTTGTCTTCATGGGGGGGATGAAATTGAGTTCGAGCAGCCCGGAGCAGCCCCCGTGAGTGGTTTCATGCAGTCCATTGCCACAAGAATGGATTGACGGAAATGACAATCACGTGTTTTGTTAAGAATGTGTGTAACATTGGGAACGATCAATGCAGGGAAGGGGACAGCCCCGTGCCCTGTCATCGGTGGCTCAGGCGAGCCAGTACAGCGGGATGAAACTCCTGAGTACAGCTGCTCTTATATAATTGCAACATTACAACTCGAAACTCTTTGTAGTTCGTCATTGATCATATTGGAATGGAAAGGTCTTTTGCTTGCTTTGATGATAAAGCATTATCTCAATCTCGCCATCGTCCTTGCCCAGCCGCCTGGGCTCGCAGACCCATCGCCAGCAAACCCATCGCCAAGCGCCTCTCCAGAGCCAAAGAAACCCTGCCACGACCACAAATGGAGCCATTACCTTGATCCAAGGGGACAGAGCATTTTCTTTCTTTCAATTGCTGGCCCGGACAAAGGAAGAATGCGCCGACATCATCATGTTCCTATAGCCCAGGAATTCAAGCTCATGGGGCCCAACAGGCCATTTCTGCCGCCCACGTGAGGCGTTCATCGCCAGGCCAGACAACCGCCTCGCTATCCTGTGCAGCTTCTTCCAGCTACCTGTTCACGACATCGTCGCTAAGCTCCAAAACCCAGCCCGGCTTGCGCCGGCAGCCACATCGGTTCCCTCCCTCTGCAAGCATGATCTCCAAGCAGTGCTGGAGGAGCACGTGACCTGGCCGTTGGCCGAGAAGCTGACCTCGCTACACACGACGCTCGACAAGGTGGAGGCCCGGGTCTCCCAAATGTGGAAACCAAGGTCGTCCACAAGCTCCAACCCCAGTTCACGGCGCTGCACACCGCGGCGCAGGCATCTGAGACGCACGCTGCACTTGTCTCTCGCCTAAACCAGGTGGAGGACAAGTGCGGTGTGCTCATGAAGAAGCTTGAAGCCATCACCGCCCACATGCACCGAGGCCCTGGCCTCACAGGACTCCCAAAGATAGCGGATCCCAGCCACGTACCCGGCAGGATGCCGGCGACCTCCCGCCCCTCTCCTATGCGGACCTGCTGCGGACAGCGACCGCCTCCACTATGCACCGACGTCATCGCTACGAAACTCCAGGAGCTTGAAGACCTTCACCAGGCACAACAACGGATCGAGGAGCCCCAGGTACCCGTACCGGTACGTACCGAAGTCGGCATTTCGTTGGTACCCGAGGCACGTACTCGGGTACTGGTCGGGTACCGGTCGGGTACTGACCAGTGCGGCCTACAAGGCCGAGACCTTTGCGAGTCCAAGCCTCAGGTGCCGGCCCGGCAAGGCATGCCAAGTGTCAGCCCGAGGAAGCCCCTCATATTGGCATCGTCAGATGTTAGCCCGGCTCTTCAGTAGTAGGCACTGATGAGCACGTGCACTGTGTACAGCCAGGTCAGTTATTATCATTTGCCAATACTAATATACATATCTGGTGCTAGTATATACTTGTAGCGATTAGTTGAAGTGCTACAAAGTACGTACGGCTACTACGATGCAAAGTACCCGATACCGGTACCCGATGGTACCCGAGGGTACCCGGTACCGATACCGAGAAGCGTTGGTCAGTAGCCGGTACCGGTACCGATACCCGAGGTCAGTACCGATACCGATACCGGTAGGGCTTGACCTGATACCCGACCTGGCAACCCTAGTGCTCAGCCTACCATCATAGCAAGGGGTAGGAGAATGGGTGCGACGGATGTGTTCTTGGACCCGCTCCCTTGGCCAAAATAAAGAATTTGGCTGGCGACAAAATGAAGAATTTGGGGGGGGGGAGGGTCTGCATCCAAACCCCCCAAGAAGGCCCCCCCCCCCCCCCCATTTTCTGTGTGTGTGTGTGGGGGGGGGTCCGACCCTTTAGCCCCCGCCCCCCCGGTTTTGGGGGTAGGGGTGGGGTGGGGGGTACGTGGGGGTGGGGGTCTAGCCCCCCCTCCCCCCCCTCTATACACTAGCTCCGGGAGTGTCGCGGACAGCCAGTTAGAAATTATCTGGTTGTCCGCGACACTCCCGGAGCTAGTGTATAGAGGGGGGGGGGGGGGGGTTCGCTAGACCCCCACCCCACCCCTACCCCCAAGACCGGGGGGGCGGGGGGTAAAGGGTCGGACCACCCCCCACCACACACACAGAAAATGGGGGGGGGGGGGGGTTGGGGCCATGGGGGGGTTGGATGCAGACACCCCCCCCCCCCCTGAAAAAAAGGGGGGGGGGGGCCCGGGGTCGCCAGCCAAGTCTTTATTTTGGCTAAGGGAGCGGGTCCAAGAACACATCCGTCGCACCCATTCTCCTACCCTTGGCTATGATGGTAGGCTGAGCATAGTGTGCCTCCAAATTCAGGTCAGCCATTTGTGGCATTGGAAGTAACTTGGTTAGACATGGATGAAGAGGGATGATCAGTGAGCGGCAGTGGCCGGGGAGGCAGTCGGTGATCATGATGAGCGGCCGCCACTCCGCACCCCTTTTTTGAGTTCTTCAGTTGAGCCGTGACAGCGGTGAGTGAGCTGCATAGCCCGGGAGAATTGCCGCCTTCAAAAGCGCCCGGGAGAATTTTTTTTTTTTTGGGGGGGGGGGGCCTCCCTACCCCCAAAACTGGGGGGGAGGGTGTTCGGGGGTCAAGACCCCCCCCACCCCCCACCCCCGGAAAACGGGGGGGCGGGGGGTGGTATACACAATCATGCTCCGGGAGTGTCGCGGACAGCCAGTTATAATTATTAACCGGCGCTTCGGCCACGCCGCGCAACCCCAGACTCCGGAGCACGTGATCTGACCTGACTCAAGGTTCAAGCCGTATTTCCATGCAACATGGATGGATGCTGTAACGCCACGTCACCGTGCCGAGAGTACCCGTATTCCGGCGATGGTGAAAGTAGCACGCCCAAACACGAATGTCTTCGCTACCGCAACGAACCACAGAAGTGCATCGAAGGAGCCCCGAGCATCTGATAAAATGGTTTAAAGGAACAGCTTTCTGTCATTGCGTTTAGATGGCGCTATACCATGCGTCCTGCTGTTCGACGAATGCTATACTGGGCAGTTTGCAGCGGCCTCACCACGTCCTTCGCCAAAGCCCTCAGGTTTCCAGCAACCCCAGTAAATACAGGAAAGCATTTTCAGTCTCGGATCCTGCTCGCCCCCTCGATAGGAGATGCTTTGCTCGCATTGAAAAGGCCGGGCTAAGCGACCCAGGTACAGCGGTTACCTTTACCGAAAGCGACGGCGAGTCCAGGGTCAGGTGAGCTACTATCCTCGTCATTCCCCCCTGGTGCAATTGCTCTGTGCCCGTCTGTCCTTCGCGCGATTTCCGATGCAACTGCTGGAGGCTGTTTTCATGGTACGTTACCGTGCGGTGATAGGCCAGTGTTGACGCAAATATCCCGCTTGAATCTGTGGGATACCCTCTGACAATTACATACAGGTACTCGCTGGATTCCCAATCTGGGATATGGGAAAGACGCAGCGACGAATTTCAGGCTGCTACAAAACAGGGCGACTCTCGTGCCGGCCAGGACTATGGCATCATCCGCCCCCAGCCGGAGCCGGGGCTCAAATCCGCGTTTGCTTCGTATCAAAAGATGTTCTCCGATTTCCTTCTCCCTGCAGGGTACCCTGGTATGCGTCTCTGCTCATAGCTATGCTTCTAGCTTCCATTTCTCTTTGGCACGGCGCTTAGTGTGTTGTAAGGATATGACGGGTTTCCACGACCAGTTCGAGTGCCTATGGAGTTGGCCAGGAATTCGGATGGTATGACAGGTGACGGTGTAATAGCCACAACCGATTGCTGTCAATCTCAGGCTTTGCTTAGCTTTCATCGATGCCCACGGGCAACAGTACAGTTCTTTTGTGATGTGGGACAAGTTCATGTATCCCTGTGCTAGTTTGTTCCGTTGTCCATAACATGCCCTTGACGTATCAAATACCTGAGATATTGACAAACAAGCTCTAAGCATCTACGGGAGCAGTTACAACGTGGTGCTAACCGTGTTTCGGTAGGGAGATATAATGATTTTTAGTGGCCCTCGAGGGGGTACTCGACTTCACAGCGCACGGCTTCATTGCATGCGCCGTCACAAGCATCCATGCAGTGTTGCTAGCATTAGTCCGGCTAGGACACCATGTTCGCAAAAGTGCTCTCATTATTGCTCAGGCTTAGGCAGAAGGATCATAGCTCAGGCTACCTCATGGCTCAGGCTTAGGTAGCAGGATCATGCTGACAGGAGGCTATCCAGAAAGCAAGTGTCGCGCGGCTGCTGCGTCTCACGTGGGTAGCACTCTAAGTCTCATGACCATGAGGTGAGGTGCTACCCGTCCCCCATCCACTGCGCGCATGACCATCCACCGCGTGCATGATCACGGGATGGTGCGCGCCCCCCCCCCCCCATCGCATGATCACGCCCATGGTATCTTGCGCCATATTGTTTGGCGCCCATGCTGTACAATAGTAATATATTGTATAGCTATGCTACTTGTAGAAGTAGCATTCATTTGTCTTTTTTTGCAAGAGTGTGATGAGGAACGCACCCTTGCCACTTTGACCTCTGTGGCAGCAGAGCTGGTATAGTCCCAGGAGCTTAAGCAAACCAATATCGTGTGTCATGCCGAGCGAAGCTTGTGCATGCCGCTAGCACGGCTTTCATGGGACAGCCCGTTTATATCCAAACCCATTTGTCACGGTGTTCCAGTCCGGCATGGTCGCCCCAGTCTGACAACGTTGCTGGAAATGCCTGGTCTGATGATTCGCTGGGAATGTAAATTTGACGACTTTGCTGGAAATGTCGCTTTGACGGGTTTTCTGGAAATGTCGGTTTGACGGGGTTATTGGAACTGTCTGGTCTGATGGCATTTTCGGACATGTCTTGGGGATGAGCGCGTTCCCATGTGTGCAATGCAGATTCTGTCACGCCCGACTACCTTCCCTTCATGCTCTGGCAGCTGCCCTGCCACATCACAGGGTGGATGTCCAAGGTTCTGGTCACCTCCAGCCTGCTCAAGGTAAGCAAACACTTTTCAAGGAGGTTGGTTTGGAATGTATAACAAGATCAATGAAGCGTTACCTGCCCATATTTGTAACCTCCAGCCTCACTCCTTGTGCTGCAGCCCTTCAAGGAGACTGTCCCACAATTCAGAACGTTAAGTTTAACAACCACAAATGCAAACCAACGTAAGCCTGTTGTCGTGTTGAATGACGTGAAGCAATGTGCCCGTTCTCAGTTTAGGCTGCCCACCAGAGATCACATCGCTTGTGTTTGGAAATTGGGATTAGTATTCATGATTCGGCTTTTTTATATCTGGTTCATGGCATCTAGTGGGGCATCCGTTGCTGAGCCCTCGGCTGGGTTTGCGGTCTGCAGTCTACAGTATTGAGTGCCATGGGGTACTTGGGGTATCACTTCTGACTGCCGTCACCACCTGTTGCTTGTTTGCAACCATGCCAACAGGCCATTGGGTTTGGGGGCGGAGCAGCCGCTGCTGCGGGGGCAGCCGGGGCAAGCGCGACAATAAAGTGAGTTTTTTTTCCCCATGGTTTCCTTTCTTTTTCTTCTTCTTCTTCTTTGTTTGTGTGCCTGTTTGAGTGTTTGTGTGTGTGTGTCTGGGCGGGTGGGCGGCGCGGGGCGGGCGGGCGCGGCGGGCGGGCGGGCGGCGGGCGGGCGGGCGGGCGGCGGGCGGGCGGGCGGCGGGCGGGCGGGCGGGCGGGCGGGCGGGCGGGCGGCGCGGCGGGCGGGCGGGCGGGCGGGCGGGCGGGCGGGCAGGCGGGCGGGCGGGTGGGCGGGCGGGCTTTATGCTAGTGTCCCTACCTTGCTTTGCTGCCATACCGCTCGTGGAGTAACGTTCCTGTGGGCCTTCAAGTACTTTGACAGCACCTTGCACGGCACGTTTAAATTCGGAATGCTGGCACCCCCCGTGCTCTCAATGTAACAAAACAAACATTATTATTGCCACAGGGTGGCCAGTATTAAAAAAAAAAAATTGCGACAGGATTATAGAGGTGGGCACACGTGGCGTAAGCAATGCTGGGTGCACGTCCGGTCAGTCTTAGCGTCCCATGCTGCAGCATCTGAGGTTTGCCCGGTAGCCTGCCCATGCCATCTCTTCCCAAGGAGGCATAATGGTTAACCAACAAGGATTGAATGCCCAGCCGCTCGTTTCCGTGCAGGTTTGGCGATCTCCCAGCTTTCACATGAGCCTGGCTCCGCCCTCTTCCATTGGTGATGCTGATTTGACCTGCCCTTTTCTGGTTGTGTGTATGCAGGAGTCACGTGTGATTGCCATGGCCGCCATTTCAATAGTCCGGTTTTCATATGCTGTTTATTGCATGGATGCCACGCCCTGTTGTTGATACCCCTGGCAGGTGGGTTTCCAAGGATGGCTTGGGAGCAGTGGGCAGGCTGATTGTGGGTACGTCCGCGTGTAATTTTGGAATATTTGGCAAAAGATATGCGTGGGCTTTCTGCACATCATGGCATCTTTTATTTACCGCCATTGCTGGGCTAAAGAATGAATAAAAGTTAACCCCATCAACGTCTAACTTCCTCTCCTATGGGCCTACCCCTTTGTTGCTGAGGATTTTTTCTGTCCGGGCAGTTGCAATTCTGCTTTAGTGCTTGCCCATGGAATGCAATTGTAACTTTGGCGCTTGAAACGAAATTGTGGTCCTCATTTTGCCTTGTTTTTAGTCAAGCAGGAGGTCAATCAGAATCATGCTAGCCAACGTCAAGTGATGAGGCCAGAGGCACCTCTCGAGAATCAAGCTCGTGCGTCTTGTGCTCACTCTTATGGGTTAAGTCATGGGCCATGCCGGCTGCTGCCTGCAACGTTTTGTGTTGCAGGAGGGCAGTTTGGCCGAGTGTTTGATGAAGACCCGCGCACATGGCGCATGTACGGCGAGGCGCTGCGGCTACTGGGCAGGTGCATAGGGGGGGAGTAACAGCTATTTTAGGGGGCTGGGGGGGCGGGGGGGGGGGAGGGGCATCCAAGGTGCCAACAGTGTGCATTGTTAAGGCATGCAACTATGGTCGATAAGGCGCTAGAACTTGGGAAATCGACCCCTTATGCCGAGGGGTGGCCTCCGCGAAGCCTAGCGCTGATACTATGCAAACGCCTCACGTAGAAACTTTTTTGCACTTGTTGATGCACGGGAATTCACTCGAGTGTGATGATTTGTGACAGTTATGGGAAGGAGCAATGCAGATCATTTTTGTGTTGTTTATCTCGGCCTCATTGTGATGTGCCTCCCTATCTATTTTGACTGCATCTATTTTGATCGAGGATCAATAGTAGCGTGGTCGTTTATTGTTATGCCAGCGGGTGGTTGACTTTGGGGTATTCAATCAATTGCTACACTTTTACTATCACCGCCTTATGTGAGGAAACTGGCAATTACATCGGCTTGACCTTAGGTAGGTAATGGCACGGTGATGGTAGCCCCTATAATCAATTTTATGTCGCCTATCAGCCGTACTTCGCATAGACTTTGCAACCACCCTGCCAGGTGCAACTGTATCAACTCGAGTACTGACTTTCACATACCACGCAGTCTACATGTTTATTCATTCATTCATTCATTTATTCATTTATTCATTTATTCATCCATTTATTCATTTATTCATTCATTTCCTTCCTTCCTTCCTTCCTTCCTTCCTTCCTTCCTTCCTTCCTTCCTTCCTTCCTTCCTTCCTTCCTTCCTTCCTTCCTTCCTTCCTTCCTTCCTTCCTTCCTTCCTTCCTTCCTTCCTTCCTTCCTTCCTTCCTTCCTTCCTTCCTTCCTTCCTTCCTTCCTTCCTTCCTTCCTTCCTTCCTTCCTTCCTTCCTTCCTTCCTTCCTTCCTTCCTTCCTTCCTTCATGTACCAGGGTGTGCTTTGTGTGTCACAGACTTCTCCTACTACTTTTGTGCCAAATAAATATATGATACGAATTGATACAAGTTCTCTCCACGGCCTTGAAGCCAACCTTCTTCGCGCGTCTTCCAGCATAGTCGCAGCATGTTACTTCATCTCCTGCTCCTGCTTGGTTTGGCCGCATCAAACCAATGCTGCGGTTGCTGGTCGTCCACCACCTGCTTTCCTTCGTCAGCACAAGCTTCAAACTGCTGCTTGCTTACAACATCACACACGACACTTGGCAACACTCACGCGCTGCTCCTCAGCTTGTATCTTAGGGTTTTCCACTTCATGGATTTCTTCACCCTGGTCTGCGCGCTACCCTTCCTCACATGTGCGGCACGTGCCCAGCCCTTCGCGGAGATGCGGTGGCTTATTTCAGTGGTTTATTTTGTATTAACCCTTACTTGTTACGGTATGCACGCCCAGCTTCATGGAGTTGTGCACGCCGCTGGTGCCCGACTACTTCATCGTGCTGGCGTCCCTGGGGACCCTGGCCAAGGTGAGGGGCGGCCGCATGGCGCATGGGTCTGGTGGCGATTCACGGCTCGGCAACAGGGTCGGCACGCGGTCCAGCAGTCGTACTAGGTCTGGGCGTTGGTAGTAATTAAATAGCTACATTCTATAATAGAAATCCGACCCCCTCTATGCATGATTTGCGACGTTCCCATCTGATGTTCTACCGCCTGTCAGAGGCACTCCTTTAAGCACGAGGATTGCTAGGGCACTTTTGCAAGCATGCTGGCATATCTGGTTGTCTCTGTGATACGTGTGGCGATTGCCAGAAGAAATCCAATCTCAGAATAGAGCCGTTTGGTGGTGAACAGCTTCTTCCTTCTGCCAGTGGCCACCCATGAAGCAGTCCTGCAAACCGAAGTCTGGGCCTTGAGCGCGGGCATCCCGCCCGGCTCGTGCACGGGCACGGTATCTGGTAGCAAGCCACGTAGGACAGCCGCGCGATGGTTTGGGATGGCGTAATGGGCGGACCCTGGTTGGTTCGGGTTTAGGGTTTAGGGTTCGGGAGCTGATGTGCGCCTGGTGGACTTGCTTTGCCGCCTCAGTTTTGGCTTGTTGCTGCGACAGTGGTTCATATTCGTGTTTGTGTCGTATGTTATATTGCTGCAACAGTACTCTAGGATGCCCTCCTCATATAAAGCGTAGCTACAAAAGTTTACTTCAGAGGGGCGGGTCACATCATTCTAGTAGTGAGGCAATAGACTACTCAGCGGTATCACTGCTGTGGAACCCTATTTCAAGGCAGCCAGCCCCTTTCCAACAGGCGTTGCCTCGCAAAGCTGTGCTGTATACAGCTTCCTCTGCAGTACTGAGCAAGTTCCTAACCATGCGGTGTCTTGAATGCTGCCGTGCTTATCACAAGCCTGGGTGTTACCGCTGGCGTAGGATTTGCCCAACCCTAAAGCAGGTAGTGGTAATATTTATGGCACAGGAGAGCTTCCACCAGTGGAGCTTGCTGTGGAGACCACAGGTGGTAGGCCACGTGAATGTGCATGACGGGTGTACAAATCGCCATTTGTCACAAAGCGCCATTTGGCCATTCTGCGGCTGGCGATTCATCCAGGCCGGGCAGGTGTCCTCATGCGCATTGGTGGCATGGCCAGGGGTTATCATGGGCCAGGGGACATCTGATACAACATTTTCCTGAAGGGGTCGCCTTGCGAAGCCGTAGTATGCTGTACTAGACCCATCGGTCACTGTACTGGTCACTACAACGCTTGGGCGTTTGCCTTGCGCAGCTGTAGTATGGGTTGCAAAGTAAGAATCAAAGTGGGCTGGTGCTGCATAATCGCCCAATTACCCAAGCAAGGGGACGCTTTCCTCCATACAAGTGCTGCATTCTGTTTCGTGTCCGATGGGCCCTGCAAACAGACGTTGCACCAGAGGGAGGGTTCGCACATAGGGAGGGCTGGGAGCCGGGCCTAGGGGTGGTGCCGTGAGGGGGGAAAGGGCAGGCACACATTGTGAGGTCACGTGCCGTTTAGTTTCTTTATTTGGTGGTGGAGTCCCCACCAAAACCTTTGGACCGCGTGAGCTCACATGGGCATAGACCTGGTTTTTCTTGTCGTTCATTTTTTTTTTCTGCCCATATATATGAGCCTGTCCACTCTCATCTCAGTTTCTTCCCTCTGCCCACGGCTCCTGTCCTGTTGATGTTTCCGCAGGCGGCCGGCAAGGGCTTTGCGCGTCCCCCCTTTCGGGTGATACAGAACCACATGGCGGCGGCCGACAACATTGGCAACCTGTCCGCC
Organism: Mesostigma viride; assembly: GCA_009746045.1. Lineage (NCBI taxonomy): Eukaryota > Viridiplantae > Streptophyta > Mesostigmatophyceae > Mesostigmatales > Mesostigmataceae > Mesostigma > Mesostigma viride. The sequence continues at coordinate 5,241,561 of RPFO01000175.1, read as the reverse complement.
AAGGTACGTGCTGATGTGTCCATAGCACTCAAACACGTCCATCAGCCACCTGTCCACGCTGAAGACGGTGTGGAAATAGACAGGAGTGCGTGGTGGTGGCTGCCGGTGTGATGCTGCTATTTCGCGGCTGAGTGATTTACCCTAAGCAATCCCTATAAACCCTAAACAACCGCCGAATGTTGTATATCCTGTCCGCCGATGTGTGATACACTGGCTTGTGCCAAGGGCAGTGATAATGTATGTGTAGTATGGCACATTGTACTACAGTGCACGGTATTTATAGTACGGTACGCTGTATGTATAGTACACTGTATTTATAGTACGGTACACTGTATTTACAGTACGGGCACTCGCCCATGATCAACCTGTCCGCCATCGTGCGCTGCTGCTTGCTGAGCGAGAAGCGATGTGCTGCGTACTGCTGCACACAGCGCTGTACCTCATGCTGCTCGAGTGCTGCTGAAGTAGTACTAGTACAGAGTAGCAAATTTATCGCAAGCCAACCCAAGGGGTTGCCGTGCGAAGCCGTAAACTACACAGCAGTACAAGTACAAAGCAGTACGAGTACAGACCGGTGTGCCGTGTTCATGGGGGTGAGCTGTCCACCAAGGTGTGGTGCTGCTCTGCTGCTGGTCTACAGCTGCTCTACTTACTGCTGCTCTGCTGCGGCTGAGTCAGTCTATAGTGGTGAACCGTGTCCATGGGGGCACGTCGTTCACCCACTTGAGAGCCCGAGAGGGGGGCTGAAAAACAAATCGATATTGGGTGGTCTGCATTGTTGGGAAATCATGCTTTTGCGATGGGGGGCTCAGCCCATCCCTGAAAGCTGTCAAACCCCCCTCCACCTTCTTGCCTTTTTTTTTTTTTTTTGCGGTGGGCACCCTTAACCCCTCCACCTTCTGGTATTTGGTGCCTTTTCAAGGCAACCGTCCCCCCTCCACCCACTTGTTTTGGGTGGGCACGCTTGCTGTGCGTTGCCGTACGTAGCGCCCTTGGTAATGCCGGTCTGGTGCTGGTGAAATATAAAGCTACTGCAACAGTACTACCACTCTACAGGACGGACACCTGGCAGCAAACCACCACCACCACCACCACCACCACCACCACCACCACCACCACCACCACCACCACCACCACCACCACCACCACCACCACCACCACCACCACCACCACCACCACCACCACCACCACCACCACCACCACCACCACAACCACCACCACCACCATCACCACCACCACCACCACCACCACCACCACCACCACCACCACCACCACCACCACCACCACCACCACCACCACCACCACCACCACCACCACCCACCACCACCACCACCACCACCACCACCACCACCACCACCACCACCACCACCACCACCACCACCACCACCACCACCACCACCACCACCACCACCACCACCACCACCACCACCACCACCACCACCATCAGCAACAACTGGTCTGCCAAGCAGGCGCTGCAGCGTCTGTCAACTAATGGTCACATAACGCTCACGCAATTATCGAATAGAGTTGTTTTGTCACGTTTCTAAATAAGAGACTACGTGCTACGCTCGCATATGTGGTGACCGGCCCTTGGCAGTGAGAAGCTGGTTGTGCTTTTTTTCCCATTGGCCGACCTATTAGATCGTTCCCAGGATGTTTCCAACAATGCTTGGCCAGCACTTCCCATCTGCTGCTATCAGCGTTATGCTTCCAAGTCCTTATTGCTGTTTATATCTATAGTGTTGGCGCGGCAGACAAAAACGCCGCTGAGAAGCGCATGGCGAATTTCCTGGCGAGTAGTGCCTGGAAATGTTGGCATCAACTAAAACATGCCAGCAACGACCTTTGTCCTGCAAATTGACTGCCAAACCCAGCGACTAGGCCTTCAATGGGTGGGTTTAATACAAACTCTGCACTTTGTACGCCCGCCCCTGATACATGAACCCACACATACTCTTCTCCAAATGCGTACTGATGCGGGTTTACGTATTGCCCCCTGCTTGCACTGCCCCCTGCTTGCGTCATGCCCTACCTGTGGGCATCCTGCTGCCTGCTGCTCCTTGGGCATGCCGGATGCTGGATGTTGGATATTGAACGGCTGCAGGAGGAGGTGTGGGAGGTGTTTGGGGAGCTGCTGGGGGTCGGCCTCGGAGCGCTGCTGCTGGTACGCCCTAGACTGTACTTTTTTCCTAGTAGTACACTGCCAGGGATTATCAACTTGCTGGATTCCGGCACGGTACACTACCAGGTATTATCAACTTGCTGGATTCCGGCACGGTACACTACCAGGTATTATCAACTTGCTGGATTCCGGCACGGTACACTACCAGGTATTATCAACTTGCTGGATTCCGGCACGGTACACTACCAGGTATTATCAACTTGCTGGATCCCGGCACGGTACACTACCAGGTATTATAAACTTGCTGGATTCCGGCACAATACACTACCAGGTATTATAAACTTGCTGGATTTGGATAGCGGTGCTGGATGACATAGAACTTCCAGCACTCAGGACAGTGCCTATGTAGGAAGTGACACCTGGAAGGATTAGTGCAACGTGCGTCCAGGTTGATTTTTTGACCAAGGCCCCCGAGTTAAATGTCTACTTCCTCACAAATTTTACCTGTAATGGGAGTTCACGATCTCCAGTTTCTATTTGTTGGTTCTCCTCCCCATAGATGGCTCGGGAGTTTGTTGCCCGGAGCTTCCCTGAGCGGCTGAGCCATTGCGGACTCAAAAATCCCTTTTGCATGAGATCTTTTCCAAACAATCTAATTTGAATGTATCTTACGTATCATTGTCGTCGTCATCGTCGTCGTAAGTCCATTCTCCAGAAGACCATCGCGGGGGATGTGTAGCAAATATGTTCCACACAATTCAGTAAATCACATTTGTTGCACACCTCTTTTGTGAACATTCCACAACTCTGCTGTGAACTTGTTATCCCCAGAATGCGACCGTGAGCGATGTTTGCGCACTTGTTTATTAATTTCACTTATGACCCCCTGCCTAGTTAATTCTCATTATTTCTCACCTGTGCCTTCTCTATTATTATTATTACTATTATTATTGTTATTATTATTTTTATTATTACTGTCATCATCATCATCATCATCATCATCATCATCCATTTGTTCCCTATTCTATTTACTTTATTCTTATCAGTATTCACTCGTGCTTACTCTATTCGCATTATGTGTTACCGCCTAACCCAGAACGCCATCGTGGGCGACGGCAGGGACCCTGCGACCGAGTACCAGAACGTGGTCATTGGGTGGGTGGCGCTCACCGCGGTGCATCTGTGGACGCGCTACAAGGCGATGCAGGTCGTCTGCTTTGACACGGTGAGGGAGCGCCCCCATCTCCCTTTGCTGCCTTTGTCTCCCTTCCCCTTGCTCCACGTTTAGATCCCGGATCTCCTTCCTCTCTCGCCCCTATCGTGGTCAAGGGGCCGTCGCATCTCCTTGCTCCTCTACGCCTTTTCTTTCCCCATCATTCAAGCAGTCCTATCGCCTTGCGCCTCCCCTTTTCTCTCATCCCTTTTCTCCCCTTAATTCCCTTTTATCCTTATCTCCCCCGTCCGTGTGGAGGCGCTTCCCAGTCCTTTCTTCCCCCCCACCCCACCCCACACCACACCACACACACCCTTTTCTCCCTCCCGACCATCCCCTCTTCTTCCTCATTCCTCCCTCACGGATGCCCCTCCTTTGCTCGGCTTTCCTTTTTTTTCGCTCGCCTCATCATCTCTTCCCTCGCCCCTCCTTGCTTACCTTCGCTCTTCCTTCCTGTCCCACGCCTCCTTCCTGCTTGCTCCTGAGATGTCAGACCGTATCTGCCCAGCAGTAGTGCCAGAGTACCCAACTTGCACGTGTCAGCAGTGCCGAGGGTGGGTCCACGCATGCAGTGGAACCTTCTCCTGTAAACTCCTGATTGTTTGAGGTTACCCCTCCATACCTCATGCCTTGAAGAGCTTTGATGATCTGAGCACATGATGCGCTCATGCCACCCATGACTTCTCTGCCAGCTAGCTACCTTCCGCTGGTAGCCAGAGGTCCCGCCAGCTAGCTACCATTCTCTGAAGCCACTCTTTGCAGCCACTCTTTGAGCCTGTGCCGGCGTGCTCTATCAAAAATGTCTTAACCAGTTCTTTACCCCCTCTAGAGAGTTCCTTCTCTGTTCGGTCAAAAGAAAAACTCTTCACCAGCCGTTTGCACGCACACCTTTTGCGTCTGCGCGCACGCCTCCCACCCCCCCCGTTGGCACCTGGCCTTGCACGAGGTCCGCCTGGCTCCAGTTTCACAAGCTTGGTCACTGTAATGTGTTGTGGCCACTGTACTGGATGGCTGTCCTGGCTACCATCTCCCAAGGCAACTCCGTAAGGTGGTTGGATTCCGCTTTTCCAGGGCACCACACACTCATCGACGCTGGTCTTTTGCTGTTATATCTCCATCGGCGTGCCTCCGTGGCCTGCCTCTGTGCCATTTTTTTGCCTCTGTGCCATTTTCTTGCCTCTGCATCATTCCTTGCCTCTGTGTCTTTTTTTTGGCTCTGTAATTCCTGGCGTGCGTCCGACCCACAGCTGAACATGCGGCGTGCGGTCATGGTGGTCTCCCAGCACGTAAAGGAGGGGAGGGTCTCAAGTAAGCTATTTAATTCTCCTCATGTACTTACTTTGCTTTACCGTTACTTAAGTTTTCAGTGCCTCGTTGTCTTTGAATGCCTGTGCAGCTAGTGTTTTCTTTACTGGACCCCAAGATAAAGCGGGATTCTACAATTCACTTGTGCTAGATAAAAGTGGGATTCCACAATGCACTTGTGCTAGATAAAAGCGGGATTCTACAATGCACTTCTGCTAGATAAAAGTGGGATTCCACAATGCACTTGTGCTAGATAAAAGTGGGATTCCACAATGCACTTGTGCTGAATAAAAGCGGGATTCCACAATGCACTTGTACGGAAGGACTTTGCACTTGTACGGAAGTACCTGCCTACCCTACTCGACGTCTTATTGTTCCTAGAGGCAGGTAGTGGAGATGGGAACTTTTGGGCCATTTTGTTGATCTCCACACAATGAATGCTTTTTTTGGGGGGGGGGGGGGGGGGGGGGGGCATGGGAGGGGGTGGATGCCTCTGGCCGGCTGCATATTCATCCACCTGGTGTTCTCGTCCTCACTTGTGGAGCCCTCTTTGCACTACGATGGGACAACATCCCTGCTGCAATCTCCTGCCCGTGTGTTAAACTACTTCAAACTTTTGTGGCCGCACTAACTTTTGTGGCCGCACTACCAGACACTTGTGTGGCCGCACTACTCTACATTTTGTGGCCGCGCTACTCTACACCTTTGTGGCCGCACTACTCTACACTTCTGTGGCCGCACTACTCTACACCTTTGTGGCCGCACTACTCTACACCTTTGTGGCCGCACTACTCTACACTTTTGTGGCCGCACTATCAGACACTTTTGTGGCCGCACTACTCAACGCTTTTGTGGCCGCACTACTAGACACTTTTGTGGCCGCACTACTCTACACTTTTGTGGCCGCACTACTTTATGTACCATGTGTGGTACTCCTGTCTACTTTGGTGGTTACAAGCGTCTAGAAGCACATTGTGTGGAGCCACACAGCCAGGCGGAGGAAGAATGGTTAGGACATACTTGCCGTGGAAGCTGCACCAGGCATGCTGGCTAGCTGGTTCATGGGTGCAGGCCAGTAGGCTGGCCTTATGCATACTGAGCATTTGCGTTCTCCTTGGCCAAGGTATGTTTGAAGGTTCTCGTCAATCTTCTGTCTATTGAGGCAATCTCAATTGATTATCAATAATACTTGGGACCCAGATAACATGGAAAAAAAGTCCTTGCCTTTTTTTTTTTTTTTAAGCAGCGCCACAGGAGTGGCGCGGTTCGGTGGCAGTGCATGAGGTGAGGTGGTTGGTGCAGGTCGTGCAACATCAGCACATCAGCACATCAGCACATCAGCACATCAGCACATCAGCACATCAGCACATCAGCACATCAGCACATCAGCACATCAGCACATCAGCACATCAGCACATCAGCACATCAGCACATCAGCACATCAGCACATCAGCACATCAGCACATCAGCACATCAGCACATCAGCACATCAGCACATCAGCACATCAGCACATCAGCACATCAGCACATCAGCACATCCTCATCACATCCTCATCTGCACGTCACATTGTCATGCACTAGGTGCGATAGCCGGCCACGTTTGCGAGGTTTCAACTACAAGGGGTCGCTTTGCCCAGTTTTAGACAGCTTTCCAAACAAGCTCTCACCAGTGACAAGTACTCCTACACCCACGCACCGGTGGCAACTACCCCCATACCCACGCACCGGTGACCTAGGCGTTGTGAGGGCGACCCCTTCTCAGGTCGCTTTTCCCAGTTACCGATCCAGCTCCAGAGGAGACAGCCATGCATGAGAGCATGTGTGCGGCCGAGCGCAGGGGGTTGCGGTCCACTTCTAGCCTGCTTGCAGGGTGAGTTCACCGCCTACCTTTTTTTCCCCATGTGGGGGCATCGGTGCTGATCACTGTCGCCTGCCCACCGTTGCCTGCCAATTGTCGCCTGCCTCTTGCCACCTGTCAATGTCCCCTGCCCCCCGTCCCCAGCTCCCAAGCACGTCAACCACGAGGAGCCGTTCCTGATGGGCGTCGGCTTCCTGCGGCCCCAGGTGCACTTGGGGGTGACCCTGGAGCAGGCGCTGGGCGGGGACCTAACCACGGCGGGCGCGCTGGGCCTTGGGGATGTGAGTATAAGGGAAAGGGGGAAGGGGAAGGGGAAGGGGGAAGGGGGAGGGGGGAGGGGGGGGGGGAGGGGGAGGGGGGGGGGGAGGGGGGAGGGGGAGGGGGGAGGGGGAGGGGGAGGGGGGAGGGGGGAGGGGGGAGGGGGGAGGGGGGAGGGGGGAGGGGGAGGGGGGGGGGGGGGAGGGAAGGGGGGGGGGGCGGCAAACTCTTTGATACCTTTTTTTTAACGCTGGGGAGGGGGGAGGGGGGAGGGGGGAGGGGGGAGGGGGAGGGGGAGGGGGAGGGGGGAGGGGGGAGGGGGAGGGGGAGGGGGAGGGGGAGGGGGGAGGGGGGGAGGGGGAGGGGGAGGGGGAGGGGAGGGCGAAGGGGGAGGGGGAGGGGGAGGGGGAGGGGGAGGGGGAGGGGGAGGGGGGAGGGGGGGAGGGGAGGGGGGAGGGGGGGGGAGGGAAGGGGGGGGGGGGCGGCAAACTCTTTGATACCTTTTTTTTAACGCTGCAATGTGACTTTTTCAACTGCTGATCCTCACTAGACGTTGTGTACTTTGTTGATCTTGTCTTCAGATGGCGTCCCATTTGCTTGCACTTCCTGGGCTTTCCAACCACCTGTTTTGAGGCTTGTTTGGCCGTGCTGTAAGCATGGATGGTGTATCCATGTTGGACTGGGGGCAACATAAGGACTCGTGCATGCATGCAGTTGGCCAGGGCTTGCCAGGGCTTTGGGAGCACTAAGTTATGAAGGTATGGGGGTGGAGGGACGGGCCTACGGTGCTTACTGCATCGTATGAGCTAAGCAACCAGTTCCCATCCCATGCGTGTGATTCTGGCTCACGAGCTTCAAACGACACGAGATGCCATGCCACGACAGGAGAGTTATCTACTCCCTGGTTCAGCATGGGCACCAAGTAGCAGCATGACTTGGTGCATCTTATGCATGGCGTGTCAAGTGTCAACACGTTCCTGTTGCTAACGCCATGGTTCTGCGACTGTCGGATCGGCTGTGGTGGAATGGACCCTCCACCATGCCGAATGGCTGGGTTGCAGATGGTGGAATGGACATCAATCTTCCGCAACGAGAAGTATTTGCTGGTGTGGAGAGATGGGCGGGCCTGGGTTGTATTGAAGGTATGCTTGTCCTTGCACGTGGGATCATGCTGCGGTACAAATATAGTAAGGAAATAGTATAAGGAGTACATGGTTGCTGGGGCGGCTCGCAAGGCTATTTCACACTTGGCATTTCACGAAACAGCGTCATATGTTGTTGACTGCTGTTGCTTTGATTTGCCATCACTATCGATATACACTTATCTACTTATCAGCTGACGTGGTCGCTGATGATGATCTTGCTTGTGTGCCAACGCTTCGGATGGTTACCTAATAGCTATTATCTGCTACCTATTACACTACCTACTGCCTACTACCTATTTCCTGTTAAATTTTACCTAATACCTATATATATATGATCACTAAGGTCCCAAGGGCCAAGGAGGCCAGCACTTGGTTGAAACAAGAAGTGGAGCCCTGACACAAAAGCAGCAGTCACAGTGGCCTTAAGGTTTCTCAGTCTGCCAGGGTGGGAGGGAGGGAAAGAAACAACTGCGGATCACTGGCCGCCTAGCTTGGTCCGCCGATACACATCATCCTAAGTTAAGTAACACCGGCATGTTTTTCGCAAAGGCCTTAACAGTGCTGAAAATGTCACTAAAAATAGCGTGGCCACGCACCCCCAGGATAGTACACTAACCGTACAGGTGGTCATACGAGGTCCTCAAAACTAACAAGCACCAATTTCGCCCGTCGACCCTTTGGGTCGGTCTGAGTCCACTATTCTAATAATCAATCACGACCTACTAAAAACATTCAGCCAAAGATTCGTTAGGCAACCAGCCAACCCTACAGGTCCCTAGCGTCACAGCCGGTGCACTGCTAACAAAGCAATTACGAATCTTTGTTAGCAAGCCATATAAATTATACAATTAATTTTTTATACCATTAACTCTCCGTCTGTAATTTCTGGTGTGGCCCGTATAACGGGCGTGGCCCGTAATGGAGGCATGGTTACTCTATTGGTGGTTACTAATGAACTAATTTTCAGAATGCGGCTTTTATTGGATAGGATGAAAGCTGACTTCAAGGCCTAAAAAAAGATCTAATTTTCACGGCCACCCCGTGTCAGATGCTCCGTGGCCACCCCATGGCAAAAGGTGCTTTTTTGGCCTTTCTGGGGCTTTCAATCAGACCGCCGAATGCCAACAACGGTGCAGATGCAGGCAAATGCTAGCAACGGCGGCTGCAAAAGCTAGCAAATGCTAGCAACGGAGGCTGTCTTTTCGTCACGACTGGCTCGGTCGCGATGTCGCATGCCGAGGTGTCCTCGGGTGCTCCTTATCTTGGCACTGGCGATGAGCTGTACGCAGTCCTTGATAATTGTTGGGCTGTGAGCCTCGGCTTTAAATCAGGATTTTTGGCGGGCGTGTTGGGCGATTGATCGATCGAGAGACCCTTATCACCTATGTCCTGCTTGGTCGAAGGAGCAAGGAGCAGCAAGGAGTTCAGATTTCACTCGAGGCGATCCAGATAGCGAACCTTACATAGTGGGAGAAGACCTCGCCCGGCCAGGCAGTGCCGCTGAGGTCATGCTCAAGAAAAGGTGGCCCGTGGAGGACGGGACCTCAAGTAGCTAGTGCGCGCTTCATGCTTCCGGGTGTCGAGGCGTGTGAAAATTAACTGCATCCGGCTGGGAGAAGGTTTATGGCAACGTTTGGTTTGTAACTCTGCCAGTTTTTTATTACATATGGTCACGGCTCATGGCCGGTGTGACTTCAAGGCAGGTTAGTATTGCATAATGCTGCGCTCTGCGGCTGGGCCCCGTTGCGTAACCGTGGGTGCTTTCTCTAAGATGCATGACAGTTCGGGCTGCTACGTTGCCCATGTCACAAGCAAGCCTGGCAAGATGGTCCCCCAAAAACGAGGTAGAGGTTTAGAGAACTGGGTATGAGTGTCCATTCATGCTTGTATACATATCTTGCCTGATGCTATTCATGTCCTACCTTAACAGCAACACCTTAACAGCAACACCTTGTCATAAACTCTGATAAGTGAATAGGTTTTGGGGCTTGGTTAGCGAAGTTAAGCGCTTGGAAGTTCACAACTGTCATTATAATGCATGATCCTTGTGCGTGTTTGTAATAGAGGCTGTGGATTCCTCGCAGTAACATGCAATACCCATGACAGGCTATTACTGCCTGCAGTGCTTCGCGACAGCTCCGGCCGTGCATGTGTGTGTGCGGTCCCTTGGGGAGCATGCGGTGCCTTGCCATGCTAACCGTATCGCGGGCAAACCTCTCAAGGCCTGAAAGATACTTGCGGGTAACC
>RPFO01000175.1:5173913-5226413 GCA_009746045.1 Mesostigma viride | reverse complement strand
AGCAAAATTTTATATATTGTTAATAATATAATTACTCACAGCAGAGTGAAATCACTCAAACCAAAGCAAACGCCCAGCTATAAACCTCTATACAGAGCCATGTCAAATCTCTATACTACGATAAGACCAATGGAAACTCCTAACGGGAGGAACCTAATAGCCCTGCTGCACCGCAAAATCAGCCCGCGTACGGCGGAGCATGATGTCAGCCATGGCCCGAGTCAGCGCCACCGACAAGCGCTGACGCCAATATGACGTCCAGGTCCGCGCCGACCATGAGGCCCGCTGGCCCTCCAGGTCCAGCCGGTCCTCCCGGAGCCGGCAACACTCCTTGAAGAAGGCGGAGGTCAGGGGCCCCATGGCCCCAAACTCCTCCAGGACAAAGGGCACCACACGATGGTGCCCGACGTCGCCGTAGGCCAGGAGCTTGGCCCGCTCCGCCCGGTCCGCCGTGTAACCTGCCGTGAGGGAGGCCCCAGCCACGTGGCTAAGAGCCAAGGGCCGCGCCACCGAAACGTCGATAAGCAGATGCCGGCCACCCCCCTCAAAGTCCAGCACCACGATGTCAGGCCGGTGGTTGGGGGAATAGAAGGCAGCGCCATCCGCATCCTCGGACCGGATGTTCGCGTGGGGGAAAACCGACCGAATCATGGCGAGCACCACCGTCAGGAGGACAGTGTGCAAATACAAATACCAATTCTGATTCTGTTGGCCCCCCATGCAGGAAAGGTAGTGAGTCCCCGTGGTTTTTTTTTTTTTTTTTTTTTACTTACAACGCTAATATATATATTCATTGCGGATGGCGCTGCCTTCTATTCCCCCAACCACCGGCCTGACATCGTGGTGCTGGACTTTGAGGGGGGTGGCCGGCATCTGCTTATTGACGTTTCGGTGGCGCGGCCCTTGGCTCTTAGCCACGTGGCTGGGGCCTCCCTCACGGCAGGTTACACGGCGGACCGGGCGGAGCGGGCCAAGCTCCTGGCCTACTACGGCGACGTCGGGCACCATCGTGTGGTGCCCTTTGTCCTGGAGGAGTTTGGGGCCATGGGGCCCCTGACCTCCGCCTTCTTCAAGGAGTGTTGCCGGCTCCGGGAGGACCGGCTGGACCTGGAGGGCCAGCGGGCCCCATGGTCGGCGCGGACCTGGACGTCATATTGGCGTCAGCGCTTGTCGGTGGCGCTGACTCGGGCCATGGCTGACATCATGCTCCGCCGTACGCGGGCTGATTTTGCGGTGCAGCAGGGCTATTAGGTTCCTCCCGTTAGGAGTTTCCATTGGTCTTATCGTAGTATAGAGATTTGACATGGCTCTGTATATAGGTTTATAGCTGGGCGTTTGCTTTGGTTTGAGTGATTTCACTCTGCTGTAAGTAATTATATTATTAAATATATATTCATTGAGAATGATAATTGATAAATTACGGAGGTGAGATTGGCATGCAACATAAGGAAAACCCCGAAAAGAAGAAGAACCCTAAAGAAATTAATTGTAATCTGACACGGACAGGCCAAGGATCACGCCAGCTGCACAAGGTACAACTAACCTGTGCATCACAAAACTACGACACGCTGCAACATCGTTGCCAGCCCACCATGCAGGCCTGGGAGGGATGTAGACCGCATGGGTCGCGACAAAGTCGGCCCGGGTGCGGCGGAATAACACATCAGCCACGCGCAGTGTGAGTGAGGGTGAGTGACAGGCGCTGCCGCCAATACGAGGACCACGTACGTGCGGGCTGACCACTGGGTGTTCTGACCCTCGTGGTCGAGGCGGTCTTCACGGCGCTGGCAGCTCTCGTGGAAAAACTCCGCCGTCTTGGGGCCCATGGCCCCGAACTCCTCAAGGACAAAGGGGATGACCCGGTGGGGCCCCACATTGCCGTAGGAGGCAAACTTGTCGCGCTCAGCCACAGCGGCTGCAGCGCCGGCATCCACAGCTAGCCGCCCGGAGGATGTGGCGACCGGAAAGCGGCCGAGCCACGGAGACATCGATGAGCAGGTGGCAACCCTGCCCATCGCATGCTGGTCAAGCACGATACGAATGTCGGGGCGGTGGTTGGGTGAGTAGAGGGCGGCCCCATCCGCGTCATCGCACTTGATGGTGGAGTACTAGTGGGGAAAGACCGGCCGAACCATCAGCACACACCACCCGGAGGAGAGCAGGATGGAGATAGAGGAACCAGTTCTGGTTCTGCTGGCCACCCATGCACGCGATGTAGTGCGTCCCAGTAGTATCACTGAAGAGCAAGCCCACAGCTGCCGCAGGACGCACCCGCTGTGATGAGAGGTTGCGGGGCAAACAGCTGGTGGCGGAGGGCGATGGCTTAAAGGGCCGGAACCAGCGTTAACAAAGGGTTCACGGGGAGGGCGCGCAGGAATGCGGCCCCCACGCTCCCCTCAATGGAAACGGAGTGAAACCAAGCCTTCCCCTAATCGATCAAGCTCCCATGAAGACCCATCCAGTCGGCACAGTGTAATATAGGCCGCGTAGGTCTTTTGTTGTTTTTCATGAACGCAGGCAGGGAAGACACTAGGACTGACGACAGTGGACACGCCGGGCGTGCCCCGGGGCAGGCAACGGGGGACGACCTGGGCGGGGCGGACCAGGTCGCAGGCCTCAGGCTGGATCCCGAGTTAAGAATCCTGCACAGCCTGCACGAAGGGGAAGGGGGATGGTGGGGTGACCAAACTTGTCGGGAGTGGCGCGGCTGACGGCGCTGGGGACCAACCGGCGGACATCTCCGCCCAGGCCTGAGCAACAGGGCCAAGGAAGGCGGCAGGGGCGAGGCGGGCGGCGCGGGTGAGCCCACATCCGCCCTTACGGCAGGGGAGGGTGCCCATATATGTTAAATTATATAATTACTTAATGCAGAGTGAAGGCACCCATTTACATAACCAAAGCCAACAAAGCTAACAAGAGTCTGATCTCGACCACTACAAAATAACTACTACAAGCCGGCATGGGACACTCTACACCGTGGAACGAAGTAAAACAGCCTAATAACCGGGCTGCACCGCAAAGTCCGCCCGGCTGCGTGCGGCGGAGCAAGATGTCAGCCATAGCCCGGGTACCGTGTATAAAGCGCTACCAAAAGGCGTTGGCGCCAGTATCAAGTATGATGACGTCCAGGTCCGCGCCAACCAAGGGGCGTCCGGGAGCTCGAGGGTCCAGGCGGTCCTCCCGGAGCCGGCAACACTCCTTAAAGAAGCTGGCGGTCAGGCTGTGTCCCCATGGCCCCGAACTCCGCCCAGACAAAGGGCACCACACGCGATGGTGCCCGATTCAAGTACGTCGCCATAGGCCGTGAGCTTGGCCCGCTCAGCCAGATCCGCCGTGTTGCTAGCCCGCCGCCTGGTGGAATGCACCAACCTCATGGCTAAGAGCCACCAAGGGGCGAGCCACAGAAACGTCAATAAGCAAGACATATACGTTAAAAATTATAATTACTTACAGCAGAGTCAAGGCACCCAATCACAAGCAAAGCCAACGCCCAGGTTGTGAAATACGTCGGTACGTCAAATACGTCGGCCTCCAAAATACGGGTATATACGTAGACCCCGGCAGAATACGTCGGCTTGAATACGGCAAAATACGACAGTGTGCAATTCGGCCTTTAGAGCATGGTTATGAATGGGCCTTTTGGGTTTGAGGCTTTAGGGTATAGTTATGCAATATGGTTACCACTCATGGCAAGGTGCAGTCAAGTCAGACCACTGACAACCATTACCATGCATGAATGAGACCACGAGCTATCAAATCTGATCATCCTATATCAAAATGGGTCATGAATGAATAACTAATTGCCTTGTCTTTTGCTTCTGAAGAAGTTTGCCTGCCAGCAGCCACCGACTGGGAGCAGTGATCAGCCCTTTGTACTGACTCAGGCCGGAAATCATTGCCTTGAAAGACCGGCTCTGAGCCGCGTGAAAGGAAATTGCATTCTCAACAAAGAAGTTGGCCACCAGGAGCTGGCACTCCTCTTCGTTGCAGGGGTTCACAAACCTCGTCATTGTTTGCTGGCGAGGATCACCTGCAATGGCCGACCCCGAAGCAAGGCCCTGGCCGCTCTCCGCCACTGCCCTGAAGCTCAGGTGCTGCTGCTTCTTCGCCTTCAGCCCGGCCTTCTTGGCCCACAACTCCTGGAATTCTAGCTTCCGTTTCCCAATCTTTGCGTCAGGGCAGGCCTCTATGCCCTGCCCTGCGATGCCCGCAAAATGTGCGCGCATCCTGGTCGCACTGATCTGCTTGCCATCGCCACTGGTAAAATTGTGGCCGCAAAATGAGCAGCTAAACTTGACCTGCGAAACCGTATTCCCCAGAGAATCCTTTACAGTGACAGTCTTTTTTGCTACAAATTTATGCTCTGGCCCTTTGTCTGGCATGGCTGCAAAAACACGTTTGACAACTAGCACAAAATCCGATGGCACACCGCCATGCAATATTAATCATCCAGGCTACGTTCCCAACACAGCTGGCATTTTCATCGTGCTGGCACTCTCTCCGTGTATGGAAATTTCAGTCCAACTGCCAAGTCATTACCGTAGTGACTGGACTGAGGACTGACGAAAAGCCCAGTTCGTAGTAATCGAGCCTAGTTTGCATAGTAGAAGATCTTGGGGGAGGTACGCGCCGCGCCACGTTCCGGCTGGCCTTGCGCCAAGCACTGCCCCGGCTCGAACCTCGAAAATTTCTAAGTCCAAATCACGTATTCGGGACCAAATACGCGTAGAATACGTCGGGGCCAAAAAAACGCGTATTGCCGTATTTATTTTGACAATACGCACGTATTTCACAACCTGGGCCAACGCTAACAAGAGATAGCACGACAAAATATAACTACAGCCGGCATGGGACACTCGATCCGCACACCGCGGAATGAAGTAAAACAGCTTAATAACCGTGCTGCGCCGCAGAATCAGCCCGTGTGCGGCGGAGCAACGTGGACCCTGGACCAGCTGCACTGAGCAAGCAGCTTGCCTAATGCGATACCGCCACGTACCTAGAATGCTCCGTCATGTGCATCCGCTCGGCGTCCGCTATATATAGTATGTAGCTATACCAAGAGCCCCTCTTTCATCACGACTCTTGTTGAACTCTTGCATCGTTTGTTGGTCAAAAACTATGACCGAGACATTATGCTCCGTCAAGTCCGGTGTTTTTTGCAACGTCACTGACCCACATCTGTTCGGTGCTGCCCCTTGCCATGGCTCATTGAGCTCTACAAACAGGTCGTGGACCGGCTGGATCGCGTAGTATCTCGGCACATCTGAACCCTGTGATGCCAGAGCTCCTTTGCGGCTGTTCTGAGCTTGGCACTAGATTCGTTGTCCACATCGTCGCGTCGTTGCAGCAACCAACACGATGTTTCCTGGCATAGTAACGCGGGCTTTTGGTTCCCGCCGCACATTTGAAAGTGCTGTCCTCCGGATTTTTGCCTTTGCACCATGTGTAGTTCTTGGACGTTTGGAATCATGGCATGGCTAACGTAATGACCGACTAGCTAGCTAGACCTTTTCAGTGGTTTTCCATTTGCGGGTATTTCCTCGTAAATGGTGGGAGAGCGATCGCAGCAATGGCGGTGCTCACCACTAGAAACTCCCGGCCAGTTAGGCTCGAAACATATATATATGCACGCCCTGATCAAGGAAGTTGTTTCCGGCCCTATGCACCGTCTAGGTCATCTATAGTCGCTCTACACGTAAGCCAGCCATAATTTCAATGCACAAGGCTACACATAACCATCACCGGCATTCATATTCATCATCCTGAACGACTTGAACACGCGGACAAGATAACGGCAAGCTCGAGCTACCATGGCCGGTCCGGATTCTCCCGGATTTCTGGCCTCAGTGCCGCTGCATGGTACGTTGTCTCCTCGATACCAAGAGCGCCGCACCCGGGCCAAGCTCTACTACTGTGAGCGATCCCTCTTGTCACCCATATACCATGCATCCGACACCGCCGCCTCGATCCTCTTTAACTGCCGGCCATCTTGTCCGCACAGACTGCAGGTGAATATACCGATGTGCATGGGGCCGGGGGGCTTATTAGGACTCAGTGGCCAACCACTGAGGTAGACATCAAGGTCCTCCTATATGGCTGAGGGTCCCCTCAAGTGTCGCGTCACAACCCATGCACCGGCAAACTTGCGCACGCCCCGGCACACCAACGCAGCGCAACCCGGGCCTATCTATGTGATGACACGTATACTGCATGCTTGATTGAGGATCGGGGGGCGTCCTAGCTTCTCTCACTGCCGCAAGTAAGCAGGCCACAGAGCGCTCTCTCCACGGCATATGGTGCATCATGCCGGGGCGCAACATGCATGCACTCTGGGTGCAATACAACCAGTGCAATACCATAGGTAGGCTGACGCATAATAGCTTAAAGGTAGCTTCAGCCTCGCCTGAGCCCAAACGCAGCCGCCCAACCGAACCTAGCTGGTCTGAGTACGACTTTGACGTTGACCATTGAGGTGGAAAATAGCTCGAGTTATTTTCCACCTTGGACGTCAAAAGACCCGGCTATTTCGACAGGCCACACATCCGGATACTGGAGCCCCTGTTTTATGGGTCGTATGCCTCCCTTGTTGACCTGTGCCAGCGCCTCCAACGCCACAAATGCTTCCGCAGCCAGTCTGACGGCCAGTTTCAGCTCCGCGCAGCTGACCTGTCAGATGGCTGGTCGCGACCGCGCCTTCAGCTTGCCGCCCTCTTTTCCATCCTTCAGCGTGCTTCCGCGGACCTCTGGCAACCCGTCCCCTTGACCGAATCCACCCTCCTTCTCCACCTACACGCAGCCATCTCACAGCACGTGACGCCCCTCGCTGCAGATGTGGCTGAGCTGTGGGTCGCACGCTGGCTGCTGAGCTCCCCACCATCCCCACCGCCACTGCCACCCTCCTCGCCACCAACCCCCCCCCCGGGCCCTCCGCCTCCACCGACTCCATCACCGCCCAGCCGCTCCGCGACATCGATCAGCACCTTAAGGACACTGCAATCGCCATCGAGGTCCTGCAAAACACCGCAGGCCTCACAGCCCAGGCGGTGAAGGACATTGCCGCCAAGCCCGCTGGCCTGGCTGGCGATGCTCCTCCCATCCCGACGTACCTGGGCGGACATATGCTTAAGCAGCACACCTCCTCCACCACCTCCACCACCTCCACCGTCGCAGCACAGCTCCTGCAGCAGACGCGCTCGACCTCCGCGAGGAGGCCGAGCTCGCCAAGCGCAGCAACGTCATCGTCAAGAACTTCGACATGGAGGAAGGTGAGAATTCCGAGAAGCTTACGCGTGCGCTTGAGAGAGAAATCCTTGGTCGCATGGGCCGCAATGGCGCGCGCGGGGTAAGGCAGGGCCGGGCGCCCCCGCTCCTCCTCACCTTTAAGAACCCGGCGGACAAGATTTCTTTCCTCAGACGCCGCAAGCGGCTCGAGAAGACTCACTTCACCCTTGACGACGACTTGACCCTGGCGCAGCAACAATGGCGACGGGAGCTATGGCCGACCTACTATACCTCCACCAGCTCCGGCAGACCTCGGCGGGGCAGCCGGTGTACTGGAAGGGGCCCGGGCGGCCATCTACGTCGGCTTAGCTTGTAGCCCTAGCTTGACTTCATTGGTTGGTAGTCACTGCATGCATGCCGCCATGGCAGCCGGCGCCATGCTTAGAATGTTTGCCTAGCCGTGTGCCAACTTACCTAGTCACGTGCACCGCTCACGCACGGTGCACAACCAGCCATAGCCTTAGCTTAGTCCTTGAACAGCCATGCTACGTCCTGGCTATGATCAGATTACTTGCCCACGCCCCTTGTTATGCCATGCTCACATGGGTCTTATTGCACCCACAGATTGCCGGATCGTTAGTGTGTCCGTTTAGCTAGCGCGCCCGAATGCAGCTGTGGCATGCCTTAGGCATGAAGGAGACTGGCTGGGGGTCTCTGCCCTTTCTCCTGTTGTGCACACACAGGGATTGAAAGCACTTCGGTGCTCCGTGACTCCCCAACGGGAGCACTGACGTGTTTAATTAATTGATTTCCCTGAGGACTTATGCTCACGTGACGCAGCAGTTACGTGTAAATTAATTAATTAATCAATATAGCGATTCGGACCGTACGTGGTGCCCACAACCCTATATATTCTGATCAGGCACTCCACCCTATATAACTAGGAAGTAGATAGCTGGCATCATCCATTCCATCCCATTCCCATCCCACTGATCGGGACTTATGCTCACGTGACGCATGCGCAGTCACGTGTACATGTAGTTAGTTAGTTAATTACTCTGTCTCCCTCCATGCAGATCTTCGTACAGATAGCCATCCACGCGGCTCCAGCGGTCTATTAAATTAAAAAAATTAAATTATAACATGCCTCCGTTGGGAGATCATGTAGCACATATTCCTTGATGGTGGCGGAAAGGAGAGAGCCGCGTAATCCAACTATCTTAACGCTAATCTACCTAGTCTAGAAAAATCCTAACTGCCCTACTCGTCAAAACGCCTCCTCCTCTTGGGGGGAGGGGGTTTGCCCACAGGGTCGGGCGTGTGAGCCTTGACAATCTTCTGCCACCGCGTCATGTTGTGCATGGCAGTCCAAAGAAGGGAGAGAGAGTGGATGCGGTATTCAAACTGGGCTGGGACCAGTAGGTCATCCAGCAACATCTGTACGTATAGTTCGTGACATGTTTCCCTACCTTTTTGGTAATGTCCTTGGGGCCAGGCCAGGTCAGAATGTGCCGCCGTGGCTGGCCAATTATAAGCCGCTGGGGGCCGGCCAGACCAAGGGGTCTATGCTTCGCGTATTTCCAGCTCAGACAAGTACCCTAGCTAGTCCTTCAGCGACGTTGGAACGCCATGCATGGGTCCAGGAGAACTTGTCTCACTTAATAATATTTCTCGATATTTCTTGTTGTTCTTTATGCTCATCCTTTTCCTTCTACTATTGTTGTTACTTTATGTACAACTAATATATTTATTTTTCAACTTTTATAATCTCTTTCACATCCTTCTTCTTTTCATTGATTAGACACAGATACCGAGTTACTAAACAGTGTCACTGCATCAAGCCCCACATCCCCTGGACGCCACGCTAGCTGCCTCGGAGACGAGCGGCAGCGCCCACCGCATTTGCAAGTCATAGTACTGCCGTGGTTCTACTCGCGGCATGCACAGGGTCAGGCACCTGGCGCCCGCTAGGCCCAGCACTAAGTCGCCCTCCATGAGGAAGGAGTGATGCGGGTGGGCACGCAGGCGCACCGAGTCCACGTAATGCGTGAAGTAGTGGTACGGGTGCAAGGACTCGCGTCGACTGGAGCTGGTTTCTAGGGAGAGCCCGTAGACGGCCACACGCCGGCACATCTGGAGAAGGAGGAACAGGCCCAGGAAGCCGCTGCTGGGTGCAGTGCCCCCCTGGTAGGAGAACCCCAGGTCATCCATGGCCTGCGAGGGTGATATACATACATATTCGACATTATGTTGACACACAACCATCAATAACGTTGACAATGAGCCATCAATGACATTCACGTATATTAATCGATAAACTTGACATCTATTGGTGGAACACCATAACAGCACCGCACGCACTGACACACCAAGGCGTTAGTTGCTAGACAGGAAATATATGGGGGGGATGAATGGACAGATTACCGTGCAAGCGAGGTGATGTTATATAACCACTTACCAGCTGAAGCCTAGCTAGGTATGGGCCTTTTGCTTGACGGTAACAGGAAAACCCTCCATGAGGGCCTTGCTATTAGAGCATGTGGGACGCTAGATATTTGACAAGGTGACACGGCTGGTCATTGTCACACAGGGAGCAAACGAGGAGAGAGGGAGGGAGAGGGAGAGGGAGAGGGAGAAGGAGAGGGGGAGGGAGGGAGGGAGGGAGGGAGGGAGGGAGGGAGGGAGGGAGGGAGGGAGGGAGGGAGGGAGGGAGGGAGGGAGGGAGGGAGGGAGGGAGGGAGGGAGGGAGGGAGGGAGGGAGGGAGGAGGGAGGGAGGGAGGGAGGGAGGAGGGAGGGAGGGAGAGAGGGAGAGAGAGAGAGAGAGAGAGAGAGAGAGAGAGAGAGAGAGAGAGAGAGAGAGAGAGAGAGAGAGAGAGAGAGAGAGAGAGAGAGAGAGAGAGAGAGAGAGAGAGAGAGAGAGAGAGAGAGAGAGAGAGAGAGAGAGAGAGAGAGAGAGAGAGAGAAAGAGAGAGAGAAAGAGAGGGGGGAGGGGGGGGGGGGGATATAATTACTTTATAAGGGTAATCATGTGCGTTGCCAGTGCGGCGTTGCACATGCCACTGCTGACCTTGCGAAAAGCCTCCAGCATCAGCCTTGCTTGGGTCTCGACTCCTTGTGCCAGCAGCAGCACCTGTGGATGCGACATCACAGCAGAGCCAAGTTCCAGCGGGTGAAGCATTGCGTCGTTCCGTTATGCATGGCAACCGATTAAGTAGCATGGACGCATTGATAGGCAGGGGCGACGGCAGACAGGTAACAAAGTCAGTACAGGCCAGTGTGAGCTAGTACGCCGTATTATACAATACGGGGGGTGGGTGGGTGGGTTGGCGTATAAACGTACTAGAATTACGCGGTATTGCAAATGCACCGTGTAATACGTATTTTTCGCGTATTTTTTTCATGGAGCTCCGGAACTTGGCGCCAGACCTAGTTTTGGCGCAGCTCAACTAGGCAGGTACGCACCCTAAACCGTATTCGGGGAGTACGGGCCTACGGTTGGTCCCGCTTGTCATCTCTGCCAGTTCACGGCGTAGGTAAGCCATGGCAAAACGAGACCGACTTGCATAAAAATAATAACTGACGTCCGCGGCCATGGAGGTGCTAAAAACTGACTGGAAATATAAGAGCATGGATTGACACTTTTGTAGGCATGAGCCATAGGTCTTAAAAAGCTTATATATCGTTGGCCAGACAATGTCACGTATGTGTGCAGATATTTCTCGACCTTCTGCTCGGCAGCTTCCTGGTTTGATCAGCGACCAGGTCGGTCACTGTGCATGTGCTAACTGCTGCTAGGCGGGAAAGATGCCCATACATTTGTACGCGGAGAGATGAGTCAAGTTATTGCTGACATGATTAATTAGCTACGACGGCCAGGAAAGGCTCGCAGCTACGTCCATGGGGTGGGCATGCGGCTAGCTCCAGCAAGGGAGGTATACATAGTTAATCTGCGGTTTTGATCTGGTATGTGCTATCCTGTTCACGTGTTTATTGTATACTGTATCAAGTTTTTGGGTCGATTCTAAAGATATCGTAAACCTATCAATTAATAATGGTTGTCATAAGGAATTAGTTCAATTAGCAATCTATATAGCATGCCGGCAGTGGATGAATATCACACTTCATACAATGAGACAACCAAGTGAGTGTCAAAGGCTACGTGCATTGCACTTACCCCACGTCAAGATTGAGGCATTAGTTAGCGTGTTTGAGAGGCACACCCATGGGATAAACACCTTAGAATATGCCGAGAGACTTGCCAGCATGAATAGCGGCTCGAAAATGCCCTTTGTGAGCTTTTGGCGTATAATACGCGTATAATACGCAACATGGCAATACACGGAGGTTTGGCCGTGTTGCCGTATTACCGTACTAGCTCACTCTTGTATAGGCAGTGGCGGCAACCAAGGCACTACCGTCACATCGCACTCACGCACTACCCGTTCGTAAACAGGACAGGTGCAGACAGATTTGCCTTAGTTGATTTGGAAGGGCCAGGCTCACGACCTCCGTGAACCGGACACGCCACACATCAAACTGTGGTCGCTGCTCCTTCCTGTGGACCTGTCATCAGCCTGACTGAGCTCGTTTTTGCAAGTTAGCTCCCTTCCCCCCCATTTTGCGTGGCTTGGAATTCTCGCACGGTTACGATGTTCTTCTTATCCTAACCCTCAGGTTGGTGTCGCAACATCAAGGATCTTGGTCGCGCTCCCCCCAAGCCCCACCGCAATGTCCCACATCTGCCCTTGTTTATGCGCGGCGACAAGTTTTGAGGAATTTACTAATAAAAAATTTACTACAATAATGTCTCATTTATGAGATATTGTTCAGGTTACTCGGACTGCCCCTCCCCTTCCCCCTGACTGTCCCCCTCCCCCTCCCCCTCCCCCTCCCCTCCCCCTCCCCCTCCCCCTCCCCCTCCCCCTCCCCCTCCCCCTCCCCCTCCCCCTCCCCTCCCCCTCCCCTCCCCCCCCTCCCCTCCCCCTCCCCCTCCCCCTCCCCCTCCCCCTCCCCCTCCCCGTACACCATCCACCGACCACTCCGACATCACATAAAACAGTTCATGCCACCCCCAGCTTTACGCCGCGAGAGTTTCTTAAGAAAGGCCTCTGCTGTCCATTTTGCATTATAGCAACAATGCCCCTTTGTGTGCGCCTTCTGCCCACGAGGCAAATGACCACCAGCCACTTGGCATCATCCCGTCTCTTGCTATCATACTAGCGCAGAGCTATACCTTGTGTTCAAGCCACTTGGCATCATCCTGTCTCTTGATATCATACTAGCGTAGAGCTATACCTTGTGTTCAAGCCACTTGGCATCATCCTGTCTCTTGATATCATACTAGCGTAGAGCTATACCTGTGTTCAAGCCACTTGGCATCATCCTGTCCCTTGCCGTTATGATAGTGCAGAGGTACACTATTGTTAAGGTACTGTGTTGAGAAATCAATGCAACTGTTGGCAACTGCACGAGCTCACAACAGCTACTTCCTCTCAAGTCCTATCATACGCAAGCGCTCTCGATTGATTATCGCGGTATGGTGAGCGTGATAAAAATGGGATAGGGCGGGCCCTCTCAAGTCCTATCATACGCAAGCGCTCTCTATTCATAATCACGGTATGGTGAGCGTGATGAAAATGGATAGAATGGGGCCAAGGCACAGTATGTAGCGTAGGAGCAATAAGAGGGGCAAGGCATGAATGCAGAATAGAGGCAGTTAGCCGCATGGGGTATCAAATAGCAACCTTCATGTCTGGCCGCTCCCGCCGCACGACGCTCGCCAGGTGCTGGAACACGGCGGCGGTGACGCGCGTCAGAACGAGCGTGGCGTTGGCGTGCTCAGTGGGGAGGAGCACGCCGCGTCCCTGCATAGTGGTGCGTACTAGGTAGGGGCGAGATGTGTGAGCTGAGGGGACAGGGCCAGACAAAAGAAGGAGCCAGGGCATCCAAAAAGGCTTTCAAGCAATGCAGATGGAAGCGTGCTCGAAAACGGTATACGAGAGGTTAGAAAACAAAGCCAGATGGGAGGGTACTTACCAGGGCGAATGACATTACTAACTGCTGTCACAAATGCTGTGACATTACTAACAAGTGGGTCGAGCGTGTGGTTACCCATGGGTAACCAATGCATCCTCGCTTGCAAACTTATATTCTCCTGCAAGGACACGGCAGCAATATAAAAGCTGCGCTTGCGTAGCAGATGCTTGCGCACGCGGCGCGGCATTTTAGAGTTTGTTAGGTCAGAAGGGGCCAGAGAGTCGGTTGCGATAAGAAACCAGCTTTGAGCATAATCAGCGCGTCGGATGATGGCACCACACTCACATCTGCCTTTGACGTGTACATTGCCGCCCATTTCTTGTTGAGGAGGCGAAACGTGGTCCGGGAACCGACGTAGCGTTCATACCCTGCACAATTTCATTTCCAGATGGATGATACCGTGAAGGGGACCGATGCACATTTGTCAGCCAATGCATAGACGGTATAACACCATCCGTACATAGACCTCTTGCCCCCTTCCCCCCTCCCCCTGTCCTCCTGTCTGTTTGTTCGCATGCGGGCCAAAGTCCGGATAGCAGCGTTGAGCCAAACGACAAGCTTTCAAAGAGGAGCCTTGCAAGCTATATTGAGAATGGATATGTGGGCATTGGGGCGCTGGACAAGGCTAACCACCCAGATCTTGCAGCATGCGCACACATGAGCATCAAGTCAACTGTAACTGCCTGTATTTTGCTTGGCCTGACCCATACTAACTGACTACATCAGCAAGGTTACACTCATGCATGAACAAAATACTCTGTTGTTTGTTGCTCTCCAGCCCATGTTTCCAAATTGCGTGTTCCTGCTGCATGTCGCTCTCCTGCCCCAACAACTACGGCTTCGCAAGGCAACCCCCCTGTTAAAATTTTGAAAGCGTGGAAGGCCTCCTTCTGGCACTCATGCCCCCACAATGCGTTCCTGCTCCTAGCATTCATGGCTGTCATGTCCCCACAACGCATCTCCATGCTTGTGGCTGCCCTAGGCCTGGTTGGTCCTAGCTAATTCCCATATGGTGGCGTATTCCTATATCATGGCATAACGTAGCCCTACGTCGTGGTCTGCCCACGCCCTCACCCTGCGTGGGCGCCTGGTTCACCCTCAGCACCACGTCGTGACGGTCGATAGAGGCGCCGAAGCGGGTCGACTTGAGGATGCCAGAGTTAGCCACGAGCGCACAGGTGTTAAAGCTAACCTGGGGTGGCTGCCTGTTGGGCATGCGATTCAAGTCAAACCCAAGGCATGTCATAGTGGATACTAGAAAGCTACCTGCATGCAAGGACAGGAGCATATGCCCACGACAGATGCATGCCATGGATAGAGGATTCGGGAGCGACTCCGTAGATGCAGAGGAAGGAACCAAGAGGAGCCAATCAGCATTCGGCCCATGGTGGCATAAGGGAGGCATTAGATAGTTCCAAGAGAGGCATCACAAAGGTACAGAGGTAGAACTTGTGAGGGAGGAAAACAGCCAAGATACGTTGAGGCGCAAACCCTGAACCTGAACCTTCAATAGTACTATGCAAAGTGTGTGTACAGAGTGTGGCCAGTTCCAGCTTGCAAATGGGTCCCATCCTAACACAAGCAGCCAACATGCCGCGGCCAGCAAGCCCCCCGGTGCCATCCAGGACAAACGTTTTACTGAGAACAATATACTTACTGCCACCCCTCCCCAACACACACACACACACACACACCAAAACAGGAGCAACCATAGCAGTACAAAAAAAATCAAGAGAACGGAAAGTCGTGACTGATGTAGCCACAGAGCTGGCCTAAGAGTGGAGCTTAGAGCGCTGGCAGCAACCATGCACGTATTACACACTCAAAATGCACAGAAAAGGGTGATGGGGGGCACCAGGTGGCCGCTGCCTGCCTGCCTGCCTGGGCCTAGCTGTTGCTGTGCCTGCTTGAAACTGGCAGGAGGCCCAGGTGCAATCAAGTTGGGGTTGCATGTACTCAGACCACACAGGCATACCCACAGACATGCACGCCCGCGCTGCCACATGCCCGTAAACACATCTAAAAGCACATTCTACTTCAGCATCAGCATGGTTAGCACACGCACATGTGGTATGCGTTTTGCGTTTGAGGTAAAGAACGCACATGCATTCGTGGTATATGCATTACGTTTGAGGTTCAAGGATGCCAAATTTTCAAAGAAAAACTTTTCAAGAAAAACGCCAGTCTACTCAGATAAAAAAGTGCGCGATGCTTCGGGGCACCATTCCCCAAGGCAGGCCACTCCTGCACAGAATCCTCCAGTGCCCTGCACTTCCCTTGATGTTATTATCGCATAGCACATCATGTCTGTTTACAGGCATGCTCTTTTGTCAGGCATCCTGTCCAGGCAAGCTCGCGGAGCACTGATGGCATGTATTGAGATGACCACAACGCCAGCAGCAGCAGCAGCAACGCTGTGGGTGGGCCACAACGCCAGCAGCAGCAGCAGCAGCAGCAGCAGCAGCAGCAGCAGCAGCAGCAGCAGCAGCGGCGGCGGCGGCGGCGGCGGCGGCGGCGGCGGCGGCGGCGGCGGCGGCGGCGGCATCATCATCATCATCATCATCATCATCATCATCATCATCATCATCATCATCATCATCATCATCATCATCATCATCATCATCATCATCATCATCATCATCATCATCATCATCATCATCATCATCATCATCATCATCATCATCATCATCATCATCATCATCATCATCATCATCATCATCATCATCATCATCATCATCATCATCATCATCATCATCATCATCATCATCATCATCATCATCATCATCATCATCATCATCATCATCATCATCATCATCATCATCATCATCATCATCATCATCATCATCATCATCATCATCATCATCATCATCATCATCATCATCATCATCATCATCATCATCATCATCATCATCATCATCATCATCATCATCATCATCATCATCATCATCATCATCATCATCATCATCATCATCATCATCATCATCATCATCATCATCATCATCATCATCATCATCATCATCATCATCATCATCATCATCATCATCATCATCATCATCATCATCATCATCATCATCATCATCATCATCATCATCATCAGCAGCAGCAACGCTGTGTGAAGGATACACGCACCGCGGCAGGAGCTGTGTGAGCCGGACGCTGTCCCTGGGGCGCACTCGCTTCTGATTGGCCGCCTGTTAGGCATGGCGTGCATGGCCAGCAAGAGAATGACCCATGACATCGCCATGGATGACATACCCATGGAAGGCTCAGTGGGCTTTTGAGGAGGAGTGGGCGTTTGAGGACTCGCGTGGAGCATCACCTAGTAGTGTCGGTCACGGGTGCGAACGCGGCAGTGGAGGCTGGGCTTGCTCAAGGCTCAGGGTTGAGCCGTGGTTGGGGACATTGGGGAGCGGATCCATCCACAAGGGGGGATCGGAGAGGCATACCATGCCAAGTGCTGACGGTTCTTGGTGATGTTTGGGTCAAACAGGTGCCTGCCTGCCTGCTGTGGATGCTGGTGTACACTATTTGAATCAGAAAGGATTTTATCGGTGGCTGGTTTGGGCACCCAGCTATGTAAGGCTGTCAATTGGGCACTTTGGGCTGCCTGTGCAATGAGAGAATCTAGGGCTTTCAGGCTGTGATTGGATGATGTCATCGGTGTGATTGGATGATGTCATCGGTGGGAGCTGAGGCCCGAGACTGTGAACAAGTATTGGGTTATTTACATTGCCCGTTGGCTTCTGTGATGATAAGCTCTGCTGGCTTCACATGGTGCCCCCTCCCCCCTCCAAACAGTGGTTGTGGGGTCTCAATTACAGCATGAAGAGGCAGAGTAGAAACATCCAGGACCAGACACAACTCTACCAACTGGGTGACCGATACAAAGAACAGCAGCAGCATGAGTAAACAATCGTACATGAGCTCAATAATACACTAGAAGTACCCGTACTAGTATACTAGAAGTACCTTTACTAGTTCTACTATATATGCTATTTCAAGTGGCTTCTAAATGGCTTAAGGCTTAGTCCTATGCACCATGGAAGGTGAGGAGGGGCAACGCAAGATTGCACGCCCATGGCAGCTGCTGGGGGAACCACTGGACGGGAAATCAGAGCATATCCACACTACTGAAGTGCGTATACGGCTTGCCACCGCAGAGAAGAAAAAACAGGGGCGAATTTATGGCAAGAAGACGCCCGACCGTCAGCCTCAAAAGTGGGATTGTGTTTAGCAAGCAAAACGCCAATTAAGCAGGTTGGTCTCAAGCAGGCGGGTAGGTTTGAAGCAGGCGGGTGGGTTTGAAGCTGGCGGGTAGGTTTCAAGCAGGCGGGTGGGTTTGAAGCTGGCGGGTAGGTTTCAAGCAGGCGGGTAGGTCTCAAGCAGGCATAAAGTTTCAAGCCGGCCGGTGGTGCAAAGAAAGCAGGGCTCACCATCACAAACAGGTTGTCTGTGGGATACTGGAAGCCAGGACCGCACAGCCGTCGCGCCAACCCCTGCATGCCTGCGAGCCATGCATGCACCCGCCCATGCCACAAAATCTACTCATCAGTGTGAGTCCATGAATCAAAGCGAGACACTAATCAAACAAAAGTCACCAGGGGGGTCGGACGGTATGCACCTACGCAATACCTAGCACGCTGACGAAGCGAAAAGTTCGCTTCGGCGTCGGCTTGGATGCACCTGCAACATCAATGAGACAACCGGCCAACATGTGCTGTGGAGTGATGTAATCTCGTGAAACAAAAGCATGACACAAAAATCGGATGCCACCCTGTTAAAAGGAGTGCATCCACACCCAGACGATATCTACATGGTCTGGTCATGATGTATGGTCGACAACAGCCCATGAAACAACATGAGCTCTCCAGTCTCCTATAGAACAAGACACTTCACATAGCGGCGGGATGGCATGTCTCTATAAAAAATTAATGCATCCACACTATAACTAATGTAGTGATGTGAGATGCTGAAACAAGGGGCTCTGAGGCTCCAAGGGTCGGATGGCGTGGCTAGCAGGCATGATGGATGCACCCACACAATAACTAATGGTGTCATGTAAACTCACGATATTAGCCTTTCCAGGGGGGCATTTCCGGTCCAGAAGGGCGTACTGCTGCTCTGGAGGAAGTGATGGCAATAGCGCAGCCCACACACACCTGGATCGTGGATAATACCCGTGCCAAACTTGCCATATTTATTTGGTAAGGCACAAAAGGTTTGGTTACTCACTTGTGTCCATGTCGAGAGACGCCGCGTCGCTGCCTTGCTGCGCTTGACTCATGGCAGCCTGCACCGTCACCGCAACACCGTGCGCCTCCACCGGCAACTCTGCCGCATCCCCCTGCTCCCCCTCTTGTGAAAAGGCTTCTCCTCCCCCTTCCCCTTTCCCAGTCTCCTTGCCTCCCTCATACGCACTTCCCCCACCACGAGTGCCTTTGCCATTGTCACTGTCGTGGTTAACCTCGCCATCCTCACTGCCGTTGTCAAGATCAACATCTTCGACGATCCTCTTGGCTAAGGCTCTGGAGGACTGGAAACCTCCAATCCCCTCACCCTCCCCATGGCCCCCGTACATGTCCCCTTGTGCCCCCGTCTCCTCTTCCCTGCCCCCTCTTGACTCGCTGCCCTCGAGAAAAGGCCCAAGGAGGCTTCCCCGCCTTCCTCCTTCTTCGAACCCGTTTGCCTCTACCTCTCCCCAATGTCCTCGTGGTCTGCCACCCCCCTTCCCCCGTGTGGCAAACTCCCCAAGGGACCCAAACACTGCATGGGCCTGGCCCTTCAAAACCTCAAAGTAATCACTTGCCTGACCCTCATTGGCCTGGCCCTTCAAAACCTGAAAGTCATCACTGGCCTGACCCTCCCTATGCTCGCCACTGGCCTGGCTATCCAAGTGTTCACTGGCCTGGCCCTTCATACCCTCGTCAGCTGCCACATCATCATCCGCTTGTCTCTCTTCCTCCATCCATGGCAGCAGCTCTTGGCTCCACATGGCCGCACCCCCGGTGTGCCTACTAGCATCCCCGTGCACGTTCCCCAACGACCCCTGTGCATGGCTCGGTTCTTGCATGCCATCGTGCAAGATGCCAGCATCGCGGTTGCTGGTTGTGCGCTCATTCCTGGGACCTGCCACACGCGCGACCGACTGTTCCTTCAACGGTTCGTTCGATGGTCTGTTATTTTTGGCGAGCTTGGAGGGGAGGCCGAGGGTTCCCCAGTTGCTGCCCGTGTGAGACGTAGTGTGCTTTGTGCGATCCCCTGGTAGGGCCCGTGGAGCCAGCGTGCTGACATCATCGCGAATGGGGTCCTCTCCCTGCAAGGTAGATGAGGTGGCAAAGGCAAAAGCGTTCCAAGTATAGGGCTATGATACCAATGTTGAGGTAGTGATAACTTTCCATGGCAACTACAAGTTGTTATTCACAGCATTCACTATATCGGGGGTACATTATAAAAGGTCAGACTAGAAGTGCAGATGCATTTTGTTAGAAGAAGTTGGAGGTCGACATACCATGATTCTGCCTCTGTCTCTCCTGACAACACGTATTAACGTTTGCTGACTGAGAGCCACAACATCATAGGTGATTGGGAGACTCAAGCAGAAGCGATATTTGCAATAGTTTGCGATGTTTGATGTGAGCAGGCTACACACAAAGAACCACATTGCGTTGGCCTCAACAGCCATGGGTGAGGTGTTCTCATTTCGACTAATCTGATCTAAGAAATAAAAAAAGTGACGAATTCGACGGCCAAATTTACCTTATAGACAGGAAAAACTATATTGGCGCCGGTAATTTCTGGCACGGAAGTGGGCAGTGGTCGAGGACCGAGGCCGGTGAAAACCAAGGCCCACAGCAACATTGCCAGAAGTACGCAAAACCGAGCATGTCGGCGAGGATAACGCCGGCACAGGCCCCTCTGCTTCTCCTTCATCAACCGCGCAAGTTGGAACTACGGTTTCCATTAGCTTCAGGCGGTCATGGCCTTCTGCTGAACATTAACACCAGATGCAAAGTAAATGACTCATTTCCGCAACACTTTCAGATGCATCCGCAACTTGAATCGGCACTAGACTAGATCATGAGCCGAATGCCTAACAGCTAACAGGCATGAAGCATTCAGAAGTCATATTGAATTCTGGCACGCCAAGTACAGCCGTCATACATGCCCGCGATGGATCATGGTTGCTCGCTAATTCACACCAAGAAAGGGGACCAGAAAATTGCTTCTGTGCCCAAAGGATTCTCTAATGATGCGTAATTCGAGTGCGCACTCGTCACAATCGTAAGGAGGCGTGCATGGCCTGCAAGAAACCCAAACTCCATAGCTTACAGTCGACAACATGTAAAATGAGTCGTATTTCTGCTAGAAGCTAGACAACCTGAAGCCAGTGAAGCAGTCTGGCACTACACGGAGAGCAGCATTTTTGGGTGCGTGTCAGCAGCCACCCTGGCCATGCTCACGAGTATCTAGTATCTATCCGCCTGGATTCCTACGGACATCAATCTACATCAATCGCGTCCGTAGTCCCGGTTCAACCGTCAGCCCCCTGTTTTGCCGCCAACCACTAGCTTCCGCGACGTAGTTGACAAGCAGGCGAGGCGTTCCCTCCCAGCGGATGGTGGGGCGGATTCGGCACCTTGTGCCCGTACGTTCTCGCAGACGTTGCAGTAACCAACTCCGTCACCAACGAGTGCCTACAATTGCCTAACGTGCCATTTCTTGGCACGTTCTTCTTGGCGTTGCGTGGCCATGGCTGACCGGTAACATTGGCGCGTGCTGCCCGGGATTCTCGTAACGCATTTGTGGCATTCTTAGCGGCCAGTCGACAGGCATAGTCAAATGTGTTAAATGCAAGTTTCCCTTTTCGGTAGAGATTCGTTTCCGACATGGCTGAACCGGAACACGTTCATGTTCTTGTTGTGGGAGCTGGACCGACAGGCCTGGGCGCCGGGGTAAGGCTTCAACAATTGGGACATTCAGATTGGCTGCTCGTTGAACAAGCTGACGAGGCGGGTGGTCTATCTTGCACGGATGTTACTCCTGAGGTGAGGCAGTTCTTGCGGCGTAACGCATTATTGTGTTCGTGACCCGACTAATCATCGAGACCGCACGGCTTGGGCGCGCTTTGTGTTGCCATGACTGTCTGCAACTTTTGCCTCATCGAGGCCCTTTTGTATATAAAGGGAGGCCCGAAGAATTGATGCTGTTTTCATGGCAGCCACGGGACCATGTCTGCAGTATCTCCGGCGGTCCATCATGTTTTGCGTGTTGACGCTTGTCCTCTTCCTGGCACGTGTGCTGCCGCCCCGTTGATGCAGGGTTTCCTTTTCGACATGGGTGGCCATGTTATACACAGTCATTTTGCGTATTTTGATGACCTGCTGGACGCTGCCGTGGGAACCGGCGACGAGCACTGGAACACCTTGATGCGCGTGTCCTACGTGTGGACACGTGGCCGATTTGTCGCCTATCCCTTTCAGAATAATATCAGCGCATTGCCGGTAGAAGATCAGGTGAGGGCTCGTTCACATCTTCCAAGGTTTCAAGTAATTGCGCCTTTTTTGTCCTGAACATGCGGATTCGGGGAACAAATTCTCATTTTGCATGTGTGGGTGCTCTGGATTGGATGGATTGCTGTACATGGGTAAGTGATCACAAATGCTGTACATGGTAGATGATGGGATTAGTCTGGCGTAGGGCTTGCATAGCTGCAGCCTGCGTTTCCAACCCATTCGTCGTCAAGAATCTTTCGAATGCATTGCGTGTTTGGGGCATTCCCCCTACTAGCCACATGGGTGTGGGTGTGGGTGTGGGTGTGGGTGTGGGTGTGGGTGTGGGTGTGGGTGTGGGTGTGGGTGTGGGTGTGGGTGTGGGCGTGGGCGTGGGCGTGGGCGTGGGCGTGGGCGTGGGCGTGGGCGTGGGCGTGGGCGTGGGCGTGGGCGTGGGCGTGGGCGTGGGCGTGGGCGTGGGCGTGGGCGTGGGCGTGGGCGTGGGCGTGGGGGTGGGCGTGGGGGTGGGGGGGGTGGGGGTGGGGGTGGGGGTGGGGGTGGGGGTGGGGGTGGGGGTGGGGGTGGGGGTGGGGTGGGGGTGGGGTGGGGGTGGGGTGGGGGTGGGGGTGGGGGTGGGGGTGGGGGTGGGGGTGGGGGTGGGGGTGGGGGTGGGGGTGGGGGTGGGCGTGGGCGTGGGCGTGGGCATGGGCATAATCTAATAGGCCAAGCAGCTTCTATCAATCAGACAACCAGCGCAGGCCGGAAAGAACTACGATCGCTTGCTTGCATACGCGTTGACCACCTGCCTTCCTGCCTGTGTTTGAACCTAGCTAGCTTCCTGCCTGGCATGCGCGGGTGTGTGCATGTTTGTGCTTGCTTGCGCGCGTGCTTGCGGGCATCTCGGATACGCCCACCGGCTACCGGCCCTCCTGCCTGTGTCCATCTCTCATCTCTAATCCCGCCTGACATGCGCTCAGTAATTAAAATTGATTAAAAGCGCGCGACTGCGTCATGTGGGTGCCGATGAAGGAACCTTCAACCCATACACACAGCGAGAAGGGCGCCCTAACTTCCCTGACTGCATGCCTCAAGTGGGCAGGCCGCAGAGGACTCTCTCTGCATCAGGCACGCATGTGCTGGCTGGGACGCCGTAATGCCCTCAGATCACCTGCCTCAGGGGCCCTGTTGCAGCACATGCGACCTAGACGCGGTCACCTAAGTGCCCGATGCGAGCCTGCTTTGCTTGTGTGCTTGCCTGTTTGCAAACGTGACGCGTATGCGGATTGGTGGTGCTTGAATACGTGCACGCGTGTGCGGGTCATTGATGCTTGCATACTTGCACGTGTGTGCGGATCATTGATGCTTGCATACTTGCACGTGTGTGCGAGTGGTTGATGCCCCCCAGGTCACCTGCCTGAAAGGCCTTGTCGAGGCACAGGTCAAGAACGCGCTGGCTCAGGAGAAGCCGGCCAACTTTGACGAGTGGATTTTGCGCGCGATGGGGGACGGCATCGCCAACATATTCATGCGGCCGTACAACTACAAGGTGGGGAGTCGCACGGGTAATAGTACTCGAGCATGCTTTCGGTTGCAAGGTGCAGTGTCGTGGGATGGGCAAAACCAAATGATTAGGGCTTGGGCACAACGACACGGTGGTGGTGGCGGTTGCGACGGCAGTGGCAGGCAGTTCTTTTGACCCTTCCCCTGCTGAAGTGTCGTTCCTTTTACCCTTCCCCCCTCCCTCCCTCCCTCCCTCCCTCCCTCCCTCCCTCCCTCCCTCCCTCCCTCCCTCCCTCCCTCCCTCCCTCCCTCCCTCCCTCCCTCCCTCCCTCCCTCCCTCCCTCCCTCCCTCCCTCCCTCCCTCCCTCCCTCCCTCCCTCCCTCCCTCCCTCCCTCCCTCCCTCCCTCCCTCCCTCCCTCCCTCCCTCCCTCCCTCCCTCCCTCCCTCCCTCCCTCCCTCCCTCCCTCCCTCCCTCCCTCCCTCCCTCCCTCCCTCCCTCCCTCCCTCCCTCCCTCCCTCCCTCCCTCCCTCCCTCCCTCCCTCCCTCCCTCCCTCCCTCCCTCCCTCCCTCCCTCCCTCCCTCCCTCCCTCTCTCTCTCTCTCTCTCTCTCTCTCTCTCTCTCTCTCTCTCCCTCTCTCTCTCTCTCTCTCTCTCTCTCTCTCTCTCTCTCTCTCTCTCTCTCTCTCTCTCTCTCTCTCTCTCTCTCTCTCTCTCACACACACACACACACACACACACACACACACACACACAAACACAACCACACACACACGCATTTGCTCGCTCTGTACATGCATGCCTTTGTGTTGCGCCTGCTCTCGTGACCACGCAGGTGTGGGCGGTTCCCACCACCATGATGCAGTGCGACTGGCTTGGCGACCGCGTAGCCACCGTGGACATGGG
Source organism: Mesostigma viride (assembly GCA_009746045.1). Lineage (NCBI taxonomy): Eukaryota > Viridiplantae > Streptophyta > Mesostigmatophyceae > Mesostigmatales > Mesostigmataceae > Mesostigma > Mesostigma viride. The sequence goes on along the minus strand of RPFO01000175.1, from coordinate 5,202,258 downwards.
GCGCGCCATCAGCAACATCCTCCACAACAGGGAGGATGCGGGGTGGGGACCCAACGCGGTCTTCCGCTTCCCAAAGGTAAGAGAGTCTCTTCCATCTCGGTTCCTAAAAGTAGTAGGAGGCTCGTTGGTCCCTCCCCCCTCCCCGCCCCTTATCCTCACCCTCTCAACCCCGACCTCCCTTTTCCCGATTGGTCACCCCCCTTTCCCCTTCTTCCCGCATCGTGACTCCTCCTTTCCCCTTTATCCCTGAGTGTTTGTTCCTTGCTTGGCGCCTTCCTCTTGCTTGTGTCCTTGCCCCCCTCCCCTGCCCCCTGGCCATTAGTTTTCCCCTTCCCCTCCCTTGCTTGCCCGTTATTTGCTTGCCCTTACTTGAATGCCCCTGCGTGCTTGCCCGTTATTTGCCTGCCCCCTTTGCCTCGCCTTGCCTGTACCCTTTCACGTGCTTGCTCCCTTCACCTGGCGTGACCCGATGTGCCGAATCCCCATGCACACTCATGCACTCACGCACTCACGCACACACGCACACACGCACACACGCGCACACACACATACAACCACACAACCACCCACCCACCCACACACACATACACACACCCCATCACCCAGCACGGCGGCTCGGGCGGCATCTGGAAGAAGGTCTCCTCGCTTCTGCCCGAGAGCCGCCAACGGTACGGCAAGGACCACGCGGTTGTCGGGCTGGACCTGGAGGCCAGCACGGTGACGCTCGCCAACGGCGCCAAGATCAAGTACGACAACCTGCTGACCACGATGCCGCTCGACATCACGCTGCGCATGGTCGGCAAGGTGAGCCGTCTAAGTCATACTAGTACTTACTATCTAACTCTCTCTCTCTCTATTATATATAACAATTGCTTGCTGTCATGTAGCCGCTTGACATCGCGCTGCGCATGGTCGGCAAGGTGACGGCGTGCGCTCACACCAGTGCACAATTTACTAGGGCGCAGCTATCAATAGGGCTGAGCATGTTGCCGTGTGGCATGCTGTCATATAGCCGCTCGTCCGTGCGTTAGGCCCGTGCGTTAGTACTCCTGCACACATAGCTCTTGTGGTGAGTAATCTTCTTTAACTTCGGACGTATTGGCCACCCTCTCCGGTAAAGAGGTTTTTCGCCGTTTGGCTCGTTCGTAACGTTAAGTGAGATGCCTTCGGATCAGGAGACTCACACAGCCGGAAAATTATCCCAAAGGTCCTAGGTTCGATTCCTTGCCGCTAGCTTATTTTCTGTGTTCCACGGATTTGGGCAGCTGGCGTTTTCACGTTTGTTGCTTTCTGACGACAAGTTAGCCGCTCGACATCATGCTGCATGGTCGGCAAGGTCAGCCCTGTCTATTATGCTATTATATGATTCGTCATCTATGCTTGATAATGGGGCGAGCCGCTGCGTGCTGGTATACTACTACAGCCGCCCAACGCCACGCACTTGCGCCTTGCTTTCAGACCATGGGCATATGATTCCCTAAGCTCTAATTGTTTATGTTTACAATTCTAACTACCATGGTTCCCTGTGCCCTATTGCTTTGTGCCCTGGTTGCCTGCACCTGCTTCCCTGCTTGCCTGCACCTTCTTGCTGCGCCTGCTTGCCTGCGCCTGCTTGCCTGCCTTCCGATGCCTGTTTGCCTCTGGCTGGCTGGCCTGCCTGGGTCGCTCATTCTGGGCTGCGTGTGAGAGCAGGACGAGTGGGCCGATGGGCTCATGCACTCGTCGTCACACATCATCGGCGTCGGCGTCCGTGGGCACTCGTAAGTAAAGGAGATGGCATTGGTGATGGATGCTGTGGGCACTTGTACGTAGAGGAGATGGCGTTGGTGACGGATGCTGTGGGCACTCGTATGTAGTGGAGATGGCATCGGTGATGGAATGCAATTGGTCAGCTGCGGGCACTCGGTAAGTAAAAGAAATCCGCTTTCGTGACGGATGCAATAGATGGCAGTGTCGGTCACAAATGCGACACGTGGCGCTCACGGGCCCCGTGGAGCAATAATCAATATTGTCACAAGCCGAGGGTTGTTTTGCGAAGCTGTGAGATCATTACTAGCTTGGGGTGGCATATGATGGAATAAATGGTAGCTTGGTGAGCGATGCCATGGGCGTTTTGGGGGTTGAAAGCGGATCACGCTGGAGTCCGTTGCCACATGTAGCGCAGCAGCGTTGGGCTCTTGGAGTGGGCTCTTGGAGTGGGAGTGACGGTAGCTCGTTTGTTTGCTTCCTGTGTCGGTGACAACCCCCTTGATGGCATGTGAAATGCATCATAGATATCCCTCCATTCTGCATGCGCACTCTGTGTTGGCATGCTCAAGTGATGCATACCGTGCCAGGCCGTAGTGTGTGTTGTTTCGGTAGGTGGGTTCTGTAGCATGGGACCTTTTGATTCGCAGGGTGCATTTTATCTCTTCTCTGCCGGTACGCTAGTGGTAAGCTATGCTTTACATGATGTTTTTCTTTTCTTTCTTTTTTTTGGCCTGGTCCATGTCTGTCGATTGACTGATTTGCCTTTCACGTTCCGATTTGCCTCTCATGCGGATGGCCTGCTGGCCGCCGTCCCTGCCTTTCTATGCACGGCGCCCATGTGCCCCTGCCTTTGCATGCGCATCCCCTTTTGTGCACAGGCCGCACGACAAGAAGTGCTGGCTCTACTACCCAGAGGACGACTGCCCTTTCTACAGGTACATCGTGCGACCTGTGCACGCCCAGCTGTATTGAACGGATCCCGTCTACCAGCTAGAGTGAACGGATTACATGTACACATCTATCGGGAATGGTGTGTGCGATCCTCCCCCCCCCCCCCCCCCCCCCCCCCGCGTAGCGCCACTTGCGCACACTGGTGCAGTGCCTCTTGCGGATAAGACATGAAATGCTTTTTCGGCCAGTGTGTTATTTTATTGTGCGGCAGTGCACGCGGCTTTTCCGTCTTTGCTAAACAGAGCACGTCCGATGCATCTCTGATAGCCCATCTGATAGCACGTCCGATGCATCTCTGATAGCCCATCTGATAGCACGTCCGATGCATCTCTGATAGCCCATCTGATAGCACGTCCGATGCATCTCTGATAGCCCATCTGATAGCACGTCTGATGCATCTCTGATAGCCCATCTGAAAGCACGTCCGGTGCATCTCTGATAGCCCATCTGATAGCACGCCCGATGCATCTCCGATAGCCCATCTGATAGCACGTCCGATGCATCTCTGATAGCCCATCTGATAGCACGTCTGATGCATCTCTGATAGCCCATCTGATAGCACGTCTGATGCATCTCCGATAGCCCATCTGATAGCACGTCTGATGCATCTCGGATAGCCCATCTTTGGTGACATGTTTTATAACATGTCTCCTCGGCTGTCTGGGGCGTAGGCGTATGTAGTATAGCCCTCGTAGTATATCAGTGGCCATCGCCCTGCTCCACCATAGAATAGATAGCATGATGGACGGTACTTCTACCATGACATCTCTACCAATAGATAGCATGATGGATGGTAGCTTCTACCATGACATCTCTACCCGCTCCATGGAGTGCTTACACCCCTAGGCCCACGTTTAAGAATGGGGTCCGGCCGACCCAGGGCAGCGATCCTAAACCTGAAATCGAATCCAGGGCTGGCAATGGTAAAGTTGAGACCTGTAGGATCTTAAACCTGAGGCGGTATGCCCTGGGTACGTATTGTCTATCGTGTACCACTGCAAGCCTTTTGTACCTACTCTAAGATCTTTTTTCCCAAAACCAGCCCTGCGATCTTAAACCTGAAATTCCGAAATTCAGGGTCTCGAGATCTTAAACCTGATAATCTTAAATGTGGGCCTGGGGGTGTATAGTGCTTCTAGGCTCGCCACTGGAAATGTAACCTGTCTTATCCTGCTTTGCACAAAGCGCATTTCCTCAGAACGATTGCCTCCCCTGCAGCCTGGTCGTGCCCGGCTCTGACACTTCTGGGCCTGTCCCCACATGCCTTGTGACCCTCCCGTGTGCGCTCCCTGTGCGCTTCTCCTTTCCCCGTGAACTGCCTGCGTGCATCTACCTCCCCCCCCCCCCCCCCCGCCCCCCTGATGACCCTCCCTCCTGGCCTGCGTCCAGGACCACTGTCTTCTCGCACTATGCCGAGGCCAACTGCCCGCCCGCCAATAAGAAGCTGCCCACGCTCTGCAAGGGCAACGGCGAGGCCTGGACGGGGCCCTCGGGTCCTGCGCCCGGCCCCTACTGGTCGCTCATGTTTGAGGTGGGTGTCCTGCGCCTGTACAGCCAACCCAACCATTATCTTTGTATTAACTTTGCTCCTGTTGGAGGTGGGTGCATGCCGCCGTGGAGCTATCGTCCCATGTTTGAGGTGGGTACGGACGGGGGGTATGGGGGGCGCGTGCTTGCAGAAGGGAACGTTTTCCCCCAAACCTCGATTTTTCCCCCATGGCCCCCCCCCCCCCCCCCCCCCATTTTCTTGATTCTTGCTTGCCTATTCACACGCTCAAAGGTTCATCCTAATCTTGGATGCTGCTCTGTACAACCACCGTGATGCTGCGTGCCCGCATATGCCCTGGTCGGGCCCTCTGACCTGTGTTGCTGGCCCATGGGCTTCACGGAGTTCTGTCTGCCAAAGATCTCAAGAAAGCCAAAACATAATGGAAGGCTGAAGGATACCAGTGCTGTGGTGATCTGCTTCTTGAGATAATGAGCTTACATGCTTATGACAATGTGCTTTGTAATTTATGCTTGCCTCGGGTGCTCGCCGTTCATGCTCGCCTCGCGTGCTTGCCCGGCCTCCCCTCGTCATGTGGAGTACAGGTCAGTGAGAGCCAGTACAAGCCCGTCAAGCAGGACCCTGTGGCGATCCCTGGCGCGGGCACGTGGCCGCGCGTGGTGCTGGAGACGCTGCAGGGAGCGATCAACACCAACCTGATGGCGCCCGAGGACCAGGTGACGCCCCTGGCTTCCTTTTGAGTACAGCTTCCTCGAGGCTTCATGATTATCATTGCTTCCTTATGTATGGTTTCCTTATGGCTTAATAATTATCATGGCTCCCTTCCTACTGTATCGCTGCTTCCCTATTCTCCATCTCGTCTCCAGGGCGGCCCATCCGTACGAGACTACTTAATTAGTTAATGCGCACTGTATAAAACAAAGAAATCGAGAAGAAGAGGAATCAGGAATTTGTAATGGAAAAAGGGCTGCACTGCACTTGTGCCGCGAGATCCGCTCCCGCCTTGCATGCCATGCTCGCAAGCTGCCACAGACTGGCGATAGCATCCCTCACTAATGCTGTCTCCTTCACTTAAGGAGGCGATCCTGTGTCCCTTGTTGACCGGCCGAGACCGTCAGGGCCCCCTTTGCCGTGTCCGTCAGGCAACCCATCTGTCCGCAAAGCTGGGTCCCTATTCTGTGCACATGGAGTCCTGTTGTCGGCTCTTGCAAACACGGCGGCAGTGCCCAGACGTGCACGAGGATAGGGTCCCTTCACTCCCTTGCTGAGACTGTCCCTCATGGTTCGGTGCGCTCGGACCATGCGTTGGTAGGCGATCTGATTTCTCTTCCGCTGGCCCCGTGGTGTTTGGTTAAGGGGGTGCCTGTACACCAACGCCTCATCTTGCCACACCAACGTCTACACCCCCCTTCCCCCACATCCATGTCTCAGTTGCTGTCTCGCTGAATGTTTACCGCCCTTTCCATACGCCCATGTTGCATTCGTTGCCTCATCCGCCTGCCCCCACAGGTCATGTCCATCTGCCCATGTATCATCCTCTAGCCTTTGTCCCTCCCTCATCATCCCCGCTGATGTTGTCCATATACCAATCTATACATCGTCTAACCTTTGTGTCCCTCCCCTCCTGCCTCCCCAGGCCATGAGTATCCGCAAATGTGCATATCATCTAACCGTAATTTAGACACTCCTGCAGGTCGTGTCATGTCCATCTAGGAATGTGCACATCATCTGACCTCCTCCCCCCCCCCCCCCCCCCCATGGCTCCCGCAGGTCGTCTCCATCTACCACCGCCGCATCGGCCACGGGTACCCCACCCCATCCACCGGCCGGGACGACGTGCTCAAGGTCGCGCTGCCCTGGCTGCGGCAGAAGAACGTGTGGAGCCGTGGCCGCTTCGGGTCGTACAAATACGAGGTGGGTGGGCGCGCGATGGTTCCCCCGCTCGTCACGCGCGATGGTGTTTGGCTGGTGTTGGCGTTGCTAGCATTTGGTTTGTTGTCGAGGTACCACGGGTCGTGGTGTTGCAGGTGCCGAGGGTGGCATGGTCGCGATCCTGCGCCATAATCTTGTTTATTGATGGATGGATTGGCAGCAGGCGTCTTGGCACGTGCTTCAAACGCGCAGGGCGTGTCGACACTCCTCCCCCCTGTGCCCTCACCCCCCCCCCCTGTGCTTCACACGCCCCACCTGTTTTGGACTCCTCACCTGTTTCACATTCTTCACCTCATGGTGTGCGTGCTTCCGTACGGACGGCATCCTGTGCTTTAATGGATGAATGGAGAAGGTTTCCACACTCCTCACGGTAGTTCTTGCTTGTGAAATTTTTGGTACGATGCTGGATTCGAACACAGGACCTTTCGCATGATTTCGCAACTTGTATGTGTGGCTGTCAGCTGCACCTGTGCTCCCCACGTTCCTGTCAGTGCGCGGAACTTGAAATGCCTTGTTAAAAAATTTATTGATTAATTACCTGTAAACCCTCTTCCTCTCAAATGGTGGGTGACCTCTCATTGGTACACTCTCTCGTCTCGTGGACACCCTGCATGCGCACAGGTGGGCAATCAGGACCACAGCCTCATGCTGGGCGTGGAGGCGGTGGACAACATCGTGCACGGCAGCCACGAGGTGACGTTCAACCACCCGAACCTGGTCAACCGCAGCAAGAACACGGAACTCATCTACCGGCCGTTCCCCCACAAGGCGCTCACCCGGGATGGCTGGGGCGCGTCGGACTAAATCTGGGACCTAGCGACCGTTGCACTTTCATAGCGCCCGGGACGCAACAGCTGCCCTTTCTGTTGTTTTCTAGAGACTAATTCTGGTCGCTATCCCCGCACTCTTGATGGTCGCATCCTGCGTCACTGGGGGTGATGCCACTTCGTGGTCTCCAGGTGTAAGGTAGTTTCAAAGTAGAGTATTCAAAGAAGAGTATTGGCGTGTCCGGTGGCCCAGCGGAGGCACGTTGCTGGTACGCGATGGTGGGGGAAGCGTCCCGTCGGAAGACCGTTTGCCTGTGCAGGCGCAACGCAGGGCATCAGAATGGGCCTTTCTCGACCTGAACACAGGTCTCTTTCTGGCAGACTTCATGCGATGTTTTTAACAGGCTAGCGAGTGGTTTGAGCAAGCGCCGATCTATGTCGGCTGCTATTCTGGCGCATATTTTTTAGCTTTTTGAATACACAGACATAGTATGGCTCATACAGCATTGTCTGGAACGACGTTAGGCGATGCCATCAAAAGCCCTCTCCAGTAACCTGATGGGAATCTGCGCGCCTGTCAGGGCGTGATATGTGCCTGTTATTGGCTCAGATGTACCAAGAGCCCTGGAGAATCACAGAGTCCTCATACAAGGCTGCCATTCCAGCTGACTCAAATAGAATAATTTGCAGAATGCCAGAGCGCTACGTATAGAAGCGGATGCCCTACCAGTACGGGGTGGGCACGTTCTTGTTGCCTTGCACCTTCGAGAGCATGTGGGCATAGATTGCTACTGGATGCTGATGCCTGCTGAGCAGCGCAAGGCCTTGTATGGGATGGAATGCTACTACAAACAATGAGCGCATCAGCTTTGAGTATGGGCAGATCGACAATAAATTGTAAATGTATGTAACAGTTAAATGCGCTATACGGTTACCGAATTTTGTCACATGCATCCCTACCAACTGGGGCTTTATATTCTTCACAACCAAGTCGCTTTGTTAGTCTTTTGCCCCCAGATATAACAGACACGCAAGCCCAGGGGCTCCCCGGGCACGAGCGTTCCGCTTTCGTCTCATGAACGTTCAATGCTAACCACTTCAATGTCAAACAGTACAGTGGCGTCTGCCAGCGGATGATTGGCGTCGATGCGCACCGTGTCCTCCGTCATCTGCAAACAATGAGCGAACAGGCCCCAAAAGGGATCACCTAGGCAGTCAGAGCAGTTAGAGCAAACGGTTAAGCGCTGTCAGTTTGCCTGTATGCTACTTCACATCCATAACCGTGTAGCAGTACTTGATAATGAAAAGTGGGACGGTCTACCTCAACGACAGTCCAAAGATGGATGTTCTGATCAGTCCAAAGATGGATATGGTTACTGGCGGTTACAAGCGCCAACATTGAAGGGTTGCCACATTTTCATGAGCACACGAGCCAGTGCAGCAAAGGCCGGCATGAAAACTGTTGGCCGAGGGGCACACAAAACTTTCTGTTAAGCCCGAAGGGATATGGTCTTGAGCCATCATGACAAATAGATATGTAGGTCACCAAAAGCTACGAAAAGGGGCCTGACTGAAATCCTTTTCGAGAGGTCCCAGGGGGTCCATATGGGCTCAGGGGGTTTTAGGAACCTCCGTGGCGGTAGGTCACACAGTTGCTGGAAGAGCAAGCTATGCTGCACCCCATCAATACACAAAAGACACACCTATGACACAAAAGACGCCACAAAAGACAACTAGTACAGAAGTGGCTGTCTTGGCTACACACAGTGGCTGTCTTGGCTACACACAGAGTGGTTTGCCCACGAAGCGGTAGACTCACCCCGACCACCACGGCAGGTTCTCCATTTGCCAGCACGACAAGGCTGCCGGTGGCCAACCCGGCACCTGTCTCCTTGATGGACACCTCCTCCAGCCGGGCGATCTCTTCGTGGTCGCGCGGCACATCGAAGACCATGTCCTCCTTCCACTTGTCGGGGATGCTCTGGTAGCACGAGTGTGCAAGCATACGTGTGAATGTATGTGTGTATGTGTGTGCGCTTGGGTGTGAGAGTGTGTGCATGCAGGCACAAGAGTGTGCATGTGGATGGGTGTGAGTGGTTGTAACTGATTGGTTGGTTGGTTGGTTGGTGGGTGGGTGGGTGGGTGGGTGGGTGGGTGGGTGGGTGGGTGGGTGGGTGGGTGGGTGGGTGGGTGGGTGGGTGGGTGGGTGGGTGGGTGGGTGGGTGGGTGGGTGGGTGGGTGGGCTGGCTGGCTGGCTGGCTGGCTGGCTGGCTGGCTGGCTGGCTGGCTGGCTGGCTGGCTGGCTGGCTGGCTGGCTGGCTGGCTGGCTGGCTGGCTGGCTGGCTGGCTGGCTGGCTGGTTGGCTGGTTGGTTGGTTGGTTGGTTGGTTGGTTGGTTGGTTGGTTGGTTGGTTGGTTGGTTGGTTGGTTGGTTGGTTGGTTGGTTGGTTGGTTGGTTGGTTGGTTGGTTGGTTGGTTGGTTGGTTGGTTGGTTGGTTGGTTGGTTGGTTGGTTGGTTGGCTGGTTGGTAGGTAGGTAGGTAGGTTGGTTGCTGAGTGGGTGGTTAGGTGGGCAGGTGAGCGGGCGTGTGGGGGGGTTGGTGCTGCGGAGTGTAAGTGTGCATGTCTGCGCGGATGAACATGGGGGTGAGAGAGATGGAGGAGAGAAAGGAGGAGAGTCCATGTCTGTTTTCTGTGCATGTGTGTGCATGTGTGTGCATGTGTGTGCATGTGTGTGCATGTGTGTGCATGTGTGCGCACGTGTGTGCATGTGTGCGCACGTGTGTGCATGTGTGCGCACGTGTGTGCAAGTGTGTGCTTGTGTACACACGTGCACACTGGCCGTGGGAGCGTGCAGGCGTATTCCACGATGGACGTACACATAGGCTAAGGCATGCCATTGGCAATCGGGATACTACTATTATATTGTGCAACGGAGGGGATTAGGGAGTCCACTAATGAGGCGGAAGTCATCTTGCAGACAGATCCGTTGGTGGTTGAGTGGTTGGGACGGCGGGCTGGATGGAAGACGTAACTCCGGCCAGGAGAGGCGAGATTGCGTTCGATGACGAACTCTTTCCACTGCTACCATAACAACGTAGTATATGCACTACCTCGTAACATGCACCCCTTAACTCCCAAGCATCACCCGAATACTAAACATACCTCACGACACTCCATACTAAATCATTAAAAAAAAACTCCGATACTATTCTCAAGGTCAGCCTAGGGTCAATCTCACACACGTATATTCTTGTGTGTGGGGTGTTCTATTTATCTTGATACTGGCCAGGCAGTCCCGGGCGCCCTCACCTCAATGGTGACCTTCTGTCCTTCAACGAGGCCCCGGATGGACTGGTCGAATGCCTGCACATGTTGAGTCATGTGTCACGGGGAAGACAGGAGAGTGCACAGTTATCCGCATGCCAGTGAGAGAGACAGGGGAGTGCACGGTAACCAACTTGTCAGGGAGGGTGAAAGAACCAGGCGGGGAGGGGGGGAGGTGAGGAAGAGGGTAAGCGTAGAGGTCTGTCGCCAGCAGTTCGACCGTGACGACAGACAGGAATCGGCACAGGTGTGTGTGTCGCAGCCGAGACACACAGGGTTACGCACTGGGAACAAAGAACCTTCAACATACAAAGAACAGGGAGGCCAAGACACCAAGGTGAGAATACGGCGGGCAGAGTGCGTGGCTGCTTTACGAAACAAGAGTTCTTTATATAGTGGTAGGTAATCCTGTTCAACAAGCCAAACAGGGTTGGCCACGTGCACCCTTCTCACCGAACACGGATCAGGGGCAGCTTGCTTGCTTCTATTCATTTGCTCGTTGTCAAACTAGTAGTTGTAATCACCTCGTAGCAGCTGGACAGGAAGCCGGTGCCCCCTTCATAACCAAGAGGATACTTCCCAGTGCTTTGCCTTTGTCCCATCAAAGGCCACGTTTCCTTGGGCTGAGCACCCACCTTGTGCATGCGGTGCATGTGCAAAGGAAGGGAATCCACCACATGCCCCAAGCGTCTGTCTTGCAACTATAGTGATCAAATTGATGACTCCCCGCGCAGAGACAGACAATGGGATGGCTACCCCGACCTTTGGCCCAACCTTTGGCCTGGGATGAAAAACGGGACTCCAAGAACTTTGTTCATGTCAAATCAAGCACCACACCTGATGACACGGACACCAGAAGTCGGAAGTGATGTAATGAACATCACAAGTACTGCGCCGAGGCTTCTTGGCAAATGATCATTCTGGCACCGAGCCTGCGTCGGATCCACGAGAAACCCTTCAGCTGAACGTTCCTTGGCAGATAGGCACCGTGACATCATATACAACCTGTTCCAAGATAATGATCGCCCTATTCATGCGGTTTTGGATTATCACAGCCTGGTGCCACCCTGTTGCAACCCTGGTGCATGCTAACCTGCAGCCATGTATCCATCGTGTCAATCTGATGCTGTCAACTTGGAAAACGAGGACTTACCCCGAAGAGGGGATTGCCCATCACCTCGCCCACCCCGACCTGGAAGGTGATGGGCGGCTTCCCGTCAGAGGACTCCAGCACCTGAGCGTGTTGTGTTTGGTTTTAGTGGGCGGGTGTAGAAAGTTAGATAGTCAACCATGACACAGTCCGTTATTAGAATATCGATGACTAAATTGTCAATGATCACGTTGTCCATGATTGGATTGTCAGTGACTATATTGTCAACGATGATCAGAATGTCAGTGATAAGGTGGACAACCATCAGCATGCCAACTGTCAGCTTGTCAACGATTGAGTCGCATTTTCTGCCATATAATTGAACCAACGTGACCAGTAAGCAGGGCGCTGATGGGGGAAGAACAATCATGGGAAGGCCCTGAGACCTATTCATGAAACTGAACATGTGACCGGTAATACAAAGAAGGCCACCCTAAAGAGAAACAAGAACAGCATGTGCAGTAAGAAAGGAAATGCCCTGGGGAAAAGAAATAATACTGAGAAGGTCACCCTTAAGGGAAACAAGAACAGCATGCGCAGTAAGAAAGGAAACGCCCTGGGGAAAAGAAATATTATTCAAACTGAAAGTAAGCAAGTCAGCAGTTCTTAAATGGGACAAGACAATGTAACGTTGAGGAAAGGATCCTTGGAAATAATATAAGTACATATACTTATTTGAAATGTTTCTTGACATGTAACTACCTAGGGCTGGAAACTGCCCTCCTGCACCAGCCAAAAAAGGACAACATATTTTCACCACATTCTTGGTCGTTGCTCAACAACTATATTTGTTACCTTGAAATCACCACGAGCACCCCTGTAAGTGATAAGAACAAGCGAGGCAGTTGCGCTACAAAATTGAATGTAAGCGGTGGGGTGGCTATGCGTTGTGGGGAAGAATGTTGTGGGTTGTGGGAACGGTGTGGGTTGTGGGTTTATCACCATTGCCTGCTTTGTGATGTCGTGGCAACGCGGGTGCACGTGGGGACAGAGTGAAGATATAAACAGCATCTCTACCCTGCATACGTAGATAGGACAGGCAACCGGCCTGGATCATCACCGTGCACACGTGGCATGCCACTCTGCAAGGGCGCCACATTCTAGGTCACGGCAAATAGAGAAAGTGCTCTTTCCTACGTCGAAGTAGGAAGTTCGGCTGCGTATCCGGCGGCTGTAGAACACGGGCGCATGAGAGATGGCATCACAAGTTGGTACCTCGCCGCCAGGGATGTAGCACTTGTAGTGAACGGTCACAATGTCACCGGGCTCCACCACGAGATTGCATTGCGGGGATTCCTTCCCTGCAGCCAAGCCGACGTAACAGGATTGAGTGTAATCCAGCTCGTAAAAGTTGTTTTCCGTTGCATTTACGTTTGCCGTCCTGACAAGCGCACGGCTTCGCAATAGGTTTGAGTGCCATTTCAACATGCTGAAAAACAGGCAGTTCAAGCGCGATGGCACGCACACATACCCGAAAGAGACGTTCGTTTCAAATTATATGCACGGCGGGCTCGGCAGAATTGGGTCGGCAGGAATGACGCTCCCTGCAAGTGCGTAATGCGTTGCACAAAGCATGAGCTGGGCTTCTTGGAGGCCGGGCTGGTGGATAGCGGCGCATGCCGAGATGTCACGGCACCACGTGCAGATCGAGATGGAGAGCCGTGTAGCGATTGGAAATTCGCAACCTTCAACACTGCGGTTGTTGCCCCGGAAATTGCAGACATTGTTTCGTTATTAACAGCGGCCTCGCGACGTGCGAAGGAAGTTTCCACCTGACGAAACTCCGTTTAATTAAGGAAGCTCGACTTTCGATGTTGCACGAGCCACCTGAACACCAGGACGCCTAAATACTCCTACTCGCTCCGCCAGCAAAATTTTAACTGTGGTGGGTTAGAGAAACGAGGCAAATCAACTTCAGCTCAGCGTTGTGTGTGGGATTGCAAACCGTAAGAAGATAATGAATTTCGTCACCTACGTGAACGCGGCACGTCCGGAATCAAGTTGCACGCGGCCGTTGCCGCCGCTTTTGGACGTAACAGGACTTGGACAGCGCCTTTTTGCACACTGGAATTAATCTGCTTAATTGTAGCTGGCCATTGCCCATTGGCCACCTGGCTGTGCGCCGACCCGGCGCGGCTGGCATGTCATGCGGGCCGGCCGCGGAACCGAACCAACGAATGTACTACAGTAACGACGCCGCACATTTGAAAGTGATGTTTCTACGGATGTTTGTCTTACCACCTGGTGCAGTTTTATTTGGAAACATGGCATGGCGAACGTAATGCGGCTGACTAGCTAGACCTTTTCGGCGGTGGTTTTCCATTCGCGGGTATTTCCTCGTCAATGGCGGTGGGAGAGCGATCGCAGCAATGTGCTCATCATCACCACCAGACACTCACGGCCGGGCGGCCGGCTCGACCTGATGATCAATGAGCAACAGCTGAAGATATTATGTTTCCGGCCCCACCGTCTAGGCCATCTAGTCCGGCGCTCTTAGCGTTAGCAAGCCATAATTTCAATGAACAAGGCTACACATTTCCATCTCCAAATCATATCCATAATCTTGAACGACTGAGTACTCGGAAACGCGGAAAAGACATGAACGGTAGGCTCGAGCGGCTACCATGCACCGACTATCAAGGAGACAAGCAGCGCAGGCCAGAAATCGGGAGAACCCGGACCATGGTAGCTCGAGCCTGCCGTTATCTTGTCCGCGTGTTCGACGACTATGGTCCGGATTCTCAAGATTAGTTAATATAAGTCTGCGCTGGTTGTCTCCTTGATAAGTAATTAATTAAACTCGTGCTCACGTTGGGGAGTCACGGAGCATTAACCCCGATGGATGGATGGATGGATGGGAGCACGCAATCCTACCGGTCTAAGCTATCTACAAAACAATCCTATGCTATCTAATCTACAAAAACAGTCCTATGTTCTATCTATGATGCTCGCGACCCTAGGGGTCTTGGCTGGCATGCCTCCCTCGTTTGCAAATCCGCACCTTCCCCACTGAGGGGGGTTGTTGGCCTCTATGACCTGGGCCCACTTGGCCTTGTCCATCATATTTTTCCAAATCACGGAGAGGCCTAGGCCCCCCATGTCCTATACTAGCTGCTCTTTGAAGGTGCGGGCCTTGCGGCGTCTAACCTGGCTAGGCCCGGCCCACGTGAGGAGGTGCCGGCCAAGCAAGCGGGGCGCAGCCCTGCAGAGGGGCCTCGTGAGGTATCTACCTGGTTGGTGCGAGCTAAGTGCCCTACTAGCATCAGACGCCGCTGCTTGATGGTGCTGGTGATAAGTGGCATATGTGCCGAGATACAAGTCCTCCTTGCGGACATGAGCAGCGTATCCTACACGAAAAATTGACCGCAGCATATTGGTGACCGCGCCATCCAGCTTGTTGGCAAGGTCGGCAGTGAGAGTCCACGTCTCGGCCCCGGACGGAAGAACAGGGAGGACCAGGACCTTAAACAGGTCGTGTTTATCTGGCTCGCCCAAAGGCTTGCGCCACAGGGCCGGCCCGGTATTGGCGTAAAGCGTACCAGGCGAGGGAGATACGGTGGTCCACGTCGGCCTCGCAGCTGGGGATTAAGCTACCCAGCAACTTGACGCGGCCCCGAAACTGGACTCGAGAGCCATCAAGGTAGTTTTCTCAAGATAGTTTCTGGCCTGCCAGTGCCGGCTTTCTTATTGATACGGACGACTCCCCTAGTCCTCACATGACGTTGGGTCGCCAAGCGTCCTGAGGAATAGTTGTCTAACTTCATAGAATCCGCACATAGTTGTCTCCCTACACTATGTACACAGCCGCGCGCGGCTTCCGCGATCGTCGTGCCTTTCACCATGATCTCCGACAACTGCTCTGTTTATCCTCAGGCAACGTTGAACTGCCGTGCATCTTTAAGTGAGACACGCTCTACACCGCCAGCTTGGTTCTCAGGTTTAAGCTCTTGAGATCGACCCTGGATTTTTGGAAATTGGCTATCAAGATCGCAGGGTTGGTTTTGGGAAAAAAGATCTTAAAGTAGCAGCCAAAGGCTACCAAGTAGCGTTCAGCCCCCTCTGTACAGTATATTTCTCCGTCTCAGTACAGTTTTCAGTGCTGATGCATGTTGACAATTGTCAGCCCTGGATTCGTTCTCAATCGCAGCCATGGATCGGTCGGACCCTTTCTCAAACCTCCTGAAAGCTGGTGGTGTACCGTGTATGGAGACAACTGGCATTAAATTAAATGAAATGAAATGAAATTAAATTAAATTAAATTAAATTAAATTAAATTAAATTAAATTAAATTAAATTAAATTAAATTAAATTAAATTAAATTAAATTAAATTAAATTAAATTAAATTAAATTATAACATGTCTCCGTTTGGAGATCTTGTAGCACAAATTACTTGCTGGATGGATGGAGGTGGGCGAAGCCGCGTAATCGAACGAACCTAACTCTAAGCTATCAAGTCTCGAAAATCCTAACTACACTACTCAGCAAACCACCATTCCCCCTTCACCACGGGGTGTGGCAAGGTTGTGTCCTGTCCCCATATCTTCTGATCATTATTGTCGTTGATCACGTCATGCGCCGGGCACGTGCGCGCTTTACTGCTGTTAAGGGGTTCGAGCCTGGCTTGGACATCCTTAACGACAGCGCGCACGGCGGGGTTAAACCTGGTTACCGCCTGGCCGACTTGATTTATGCGGATGACACCACCCGCATCGCGCGCCCCGAGCACATTCAGACCTGGCTGGACTGTCTGGGCTTGGAGGCGCGGGCGGTGGGGTTGGAGATTAGTGTCAAAACTGAGGCTATGGTGATTGGGGCTTCCAGTCGCCCGCCGCTACCACGGCTGCTAGACGGGACGGAGGTCCCGTTAATTTCGTGATCGCTCTAAACTGCTGGGAAGCATGCTTCCTGACACCGCCGCCGATGTGGACACCCGCATCGGCCTGGCTTGGGCTCGGCATCGTTCGCTGAAAACCTACTGGCACTCGAAGGCCCTCGGCGAGCACCGCAAGCGCATGCTCCTCAAGGTCCTGGTCCTCACGGTGCTCACGTATGGCGCCGAGGCATGGACGCTCACGGACACGCTGGCGGCGAAGCTAAACGGCACGGTAACCAGGATGCTCCGTCAGGCCCTGAATGTAGGGTTTGACACGCATAGGTCTTTAGAATCTTTGTACCAGGGCATGCCTCGCATTTCGGACGAGATTAGACAGCGTAGGATAGCATTCGTAGGACATCTTGCTCGCACCAGCCAGGTAGACACTGCCCTCGGTCTGGCCGGCCCACAGCGGCTTGGCCAGCCAGGACGGCATATCCTGACCTGGCCTGGCCCTAAGGACATTCCTAAGAAGGTAGGCAAACATGTCATGACCTACCCACAGCAGTTGATGGCTGACCTAGTGGTCCCAGCGCAGTTTGAAAATCGCATTCACTCCCTCTCTCTTGCTTGGACTGCTATGCAGGACAAGAGGAGGTGGAAAACCATTGTCCAGGCTCATACGCCCGCCCCTGTGGGCAAGCCCCCCCCCCCCAAGCGGAAGGGGCGCCTTGCTGAGTAGAATAAGTAGGGTTTTCCAGATTAGATTAGCTTAGAGTTAGATTAGTTCGGTTTCGCGGCTTTGCCCCCCCCCCCCTCCATCCATCCACGGGAATATGTGCTACATGATCTCCCAACGGAGTCATGTTATAATTTAATTTAATTTAATTTTACTCAGCAAAACGCCCCTTCCTCTTAGGGGGGGGTGGCTTGCCCACAGGGGCTGGCGTGTGAGCCTTGACAATCTTCTGCCACCGCGTCTTGTTCTGCATGTCAGTCCAAAGAAGGGAGAGAGAGTGGATGCGGTGTTCAAACTGGGCTGGGACCACTAGGTCGGCCAGCAACATCTGGGTGTAGTTCATGGCAGGTTTACCTATCTAGAGCTTCCTGGGAATGTCCTTGGGGCCACCGGCCATGCAGGTCAGGATGTGCCGCCCTAGCTGGTTGGCCAAGCCGCTGGGGGCCGGCCAGCTAGACCAAGGGCGGTGCATGTCGACCTGAGTGGTGAATGCGAGAGCAAGATGTCATACAAATGCTATCCTACGCTGCCTAACCTCGTCCGAAATGCGAGGCATCGTACCCTGATACAAAGACTCTAATGATCTACGCTTGCACAACTGGCATGATCTAGCTATTACTTAAAAGTGGGACAACTAGAAAGAGATGTTATATCAAGGAGACAACCAGCGCAGATGTTATATCATGATCTGCAAGTACTAGCTAACTGTTGTCTCACTTCGAGGTGCAGCCACTGTAGAAACAAATTCTGATTTGGCACCCCGCAAATAGTGAAAACCTACTGTAGAAACAAATAGCTAGATGGTAGTTGGATCTAAATTTTTCAAGCATCTTCAAACCATTTTACATTATCACAATCATCATAGACACTCATGCATGACATAGGAAAAAATACTTTGGGAAACGCCTGCAAGACGGTGCCAGCCCTCATGTCTACATGGTAATATGGGTCTCATATAGCCTACACAGCCCCATTCCATTGGGTAATCGTCTGCCCATTGTGAACAAGCCGCAGCCACGACGTGGCGTCCGTTAGGCATACGCTTATTCCAGAAAGAGCTGCTTTACTGGTCAGCACGAGGCTCATGCCTGTATCAAACCAAACCAAACCAAACCAAACCCTATGCAAACTCCGATTTCTAAACATGTCAGTACTAGTGCGCTGGTTGTCTCCTTGATGTCAGTACTTGTTTTTGAATGGGGGGGAAAGAGGCCTTTGTTTCCTTGCTTCCTGAGCATGGCAGGACCGGACTGCGGCAGCAGCACACGTCCCAGGATACATGATGATTATTTATTGACAGAAGGCAGTTTGTCCCAGCAGGGAGCGCCGCGTTCGTAGTCTACACTACAAGCTTCACAATGTCAAACAAAAAGCAGTAAGTCCTCAAACGGCAGGCTTTTCTTCCTTGACCTCCGCAGGGGGAGCCTCTGGCTGCTTGGTGGCCGCACGCTCCTCCGCCTTCTTCCTCTCACTGTGGGGGTCAATATGAGGGGGGGGGCGGCATGGATAAGTGAAAAGTGTGTGTGGGTCGGTGGGTGTGGGTGGGTGGTGGAAGTGGTGTAAGACTACTTGTGAATGTGTAAGCGCGCGCGCATGTGTGTGTGTGTGTGTGTGTGTGTGTGTGTGTGTGTGTGTGTGAGAGAGAGAGAGAGAGAGAGAGAGAGAGTGAGAGAGAGAGAGAGAGAGAGAGAGAGAGAGAGAGAGAGAGAGAGAGAGAGAGAGAGAGAGAGAGAGAGAGAGAGAGAGAGAGAGAGAGAGAGAGAGAGAGAGAGAGATGTGTGTTTGTGTGTACAAGCAGGCCGCACACAGCCCATTAATCTACTTGCCTGACCATGCATGCTCATTTCCCTGGGTGATGTCATACAAATAAACAGTCACCACCGGGCAAGATTATGGCGCATAGAATAACACAGCAAAAAGACACCCACCGTAAGATGCACAACAGCTGGACGTAAAGAATAATTCTTAACAAACAGTTGAAACGGGCACCCACCGCAATACCTACTCCTGCAGTAGCCCTTTCCTTCTCTTGGGAACACACGAGCATCATGACAAACACAAATATTAATATCATCAACGATAAACTAACACGGCAAACGTAGAAAATCCATTACACACCGCGCGATGTACTCCTTGAGTAGCTCCTTGGCACCCTTCAACTTGGACAGCAGGCCGCGGTACGTGTCCAGGTCACGGTCCACGCTCGGTCGCTCAATGTTCAGCGCCTTGCACATCTGGCGAGGAACAGGGGTTGGCAAGTGCAGACGAGCATACACCGTTGCCGACAAGCACAGTCAAGTGCAGACGCGCCTATAGATGAGAATGAGGGGTGGGGAGACGAGGGTGAGGATAGGGGCTGGGCTATTTGGTTCAGCCCAGGAAATCTAGCTTCAGGCAGAAAAGGGCAGTCATGCTAGGTTGAAAAAGGCGGGGCAGGGATACTGGCTAGGTTGATGGAAAAGAGAGGGTGGGGATGATTGTGTGAGGCAAGCAAGGGCAGTTGGGGCTATTATGTGAGGCAATGAAGGTGTAAAAATAGCTTCGAGCAAGCTGCCAGGTGGCGCTTACAAGGGGCTACCATTCCGACATGAGAATACCAACCAACCACTTTGATATACATAGAACGTTCTGGCCTGCGCTGGTTGTCTCCTTGATAGAACGTGCTTAGGCACCGGGGCAAGCAGATTTTGGACATTGATGGTGGCTGCAAGGCCGGTAGAAACAAACAATAAAACTGGCACACTGGACACATGAGAAGAAGGTCATCTCCCATCTATCGCCTCCAGGATGTCTAAAGAACACAACCATGGTATCACGTGGTCTGCTCCCAGCCGCATGCTGGCCCATCAGCGCGGCCCAGTCAGCACAACCTCACCGAAGCGACTTCGCAATCATGTTGCACCTAAAACATGCACGGCTCGAACGGCACGAAAATGGCTTGCATTCCTTCAAAAAGCATGCCCGACATCTCCACCAGCAGTAACAGCATGGGCGTGGCAGCTTTACTCACAGGAAACTGTACAGACTGGGTCTTTCCAGTTTGTGTGCGTGGGTGCGGGGGCCCGCAGTGCCCTATGTGTTTGGGTAGCTTGGGGCGTTGAGCATTTGCCCGACACCCAAGCGCAGACATGCCTGTGCGATGACCACCGCTGTCTCATGAACACATAACCGTCTCCTTGACATAACCGCAACGGCGGGCGCGGTGTTCAGGTTGTGTGCCTATCAGGGTAGCGTTCAGAACCACACGCACAGACATATACCAGGTTCCCAACGAAACCAAGTGCTGCCCCCACCTTGCCGATCGTGTCTGGGTTGGCTGGGGTGGAGCACATACAACAAAAATAGACATCGTGTGCGTTGCACGCACTATCCCACACCCACCTTGCCGAGCGTGTCTGGGTTGGCGGACTTGGACAGCTCCAGCAGGCGGAACATGCCGACCGCGAAGAAGCGGTTGTAGTGGAACTCGCCCGCGGCGGCCTGCGCGGCCAGCCCGGTGAGCGCCTTCTGCTCCACGCTGTTACCGTCGCTGAACACGGCGATGGTCGCAGAGGACTGCGTGCGCGCCCACGTCTGCATCATCTCCGAGTCCGTCCTGGGAGAGGGGAAGGGGCAGAAGAAAAAAAAGAAAAAGAAAACGGGGAGAAGAAACAGTAAGGGATGAAGTAGGTTCGTAAGGTGGGGGACAACTACATTCGCGTCCATCCTGTGAGGGGCACGAGTAATATAGCAAGCAAGCCATACCAAGGGGCACAACAATGAGGCAGCGAGGGTAGATCGTAAGTAAAGCAGTTGTCTCCCCATCTATCCTGAAAGGGGCAGTGGGCGGGTTACCAAATTTACAGTTATTCTAACTAGGTTCATACGATCGTGGGACACGTTAGGTCACCGGGGGGCGGGGGGGGGGGGGGGGGGGGGGGGGCGGAGGGCGAGGGAAGGTAAGGCCAGAAACCAACACCCACCGCCAGGAGCAACTGCCGCCGCCGCCGCCGCCGCCGCCCTAACAGCCATTCCGCTACTTTTGCATACCTTTTTCTACCTTTACAATCACTACTTTCTACACATTTCCGACTGCGTTGACGAGCCCAGTTAGTATCTTTTGCATACCCCGAATGCGACACGCGTCCCCCCCCCCTCACCATGCACGCACACAGACATAAGGTGCCGCCACTGCAAGGCATGGCACTCACAACAAAATCTGACAACTCCCTGAGCAGCTGAGGGAGTGGGAGGGCGTGTGGGCGGATGAAATGGCGGATATGAGGGAGGGAGGGAGGGAGGGAGGGAGGGAGGGAGGGAGGGAGGGAGGGAGGGAGGGAGGGAGGGAGGAGGGAGGGAGGGAGGGAGGAGGGAGGGAGGGAGGGAGGGAGGGAGGGAGGGAGGGAGGGAGGGAGGGAGGGAGGGAGGGAGGGAGGGAGGGAGGGAGGGAGGGAGGGAGGGAGGGAGGGAGGGAGGGAGGGAGGGAGGGAGGAGGGAGGGAGGGAGGGAGGGAGGAGGAGGGAGGGAGGGTGGGTGGGTGGGTGGGTGGGTGGGTGGGTGGGTGGGTGGGTGGGTGGGTGGGAGGGAGGGAGGGAGGAAGGGAGGTGGCCAAGGTAGTGGAAGGCTGCAAAAGAACTACTCCATGTCTGGGGAGTATATCTAAACATCCATGCTAGGTAAGGTAATGATAAGTCCAGGGAACGTCTCGTCTCCTTTTCTGCGTTCCGCCCTTCTCCATGCCTTTGTCCATTCCAGTCTTTGCACACCATTGCGCATGCCAAAGTTCTGAAAGGGCACCAAAATATAACCTCCAGCATTTGGCGCAAAGCAGTCGCGGTAGACTTACTTGTACTGCTGTGGATCCTCATTCAAAGCCCGGATATAGGCCGCAAAGATGGCTTGAGACTTCTCAACGTCATAGCCATCCATGAGTTGGTCAAAGATGGTGACGACGCCGCAAGCAAACACGGGGTTGTACGTGTAATACTTGGCGTAGCGGATCAAATGCTGCTGGACAATCAGCTCCTGAATCACGCCGTTGAAAATGGCGGGAATGGGATGCGGGTACGCCTCCAGGAACTTGGCCTTCGAGTCCGCCACAGTCGGAGGGATGTTTTGTCCGGCTACTCGACGTGAAATTTGCAGTGAACAAGGCATATACGAAGGTTTCCAATGCTAATTAGTATCGGCACGATTTCGGCACGCAAGCAGCGAGTGGGGCGCAAGCTGACTCTGTAGTCATCTACCAAGCGACCTGTACAACGCCGCCTTTTAAACGGGCGAGAGGGCACGATGGCATTGCAAGGACATCTAGTAGGGAGTGAGTTGGGACTGGATGCACAACGAGGCAGCAAGATGCAGTTTGCTATAACATACGGCGCTATATTTCCATGCTGAATCCACGATTAAAAGGCTCTGACTGCAACAACCAGCTCTCCACCCCAAGGGGAAGGCTCAATCATGTCTGGGGAGTTCAATATCTCTTGCGCCATGCGCTGTGCCGCATGCAGGGGGGAAATGCTGAAGGAAAATTTGCATACCGGCCTTGCAAACAGTTGCCTGACGCGTGCATGGCACTGGACCATTGCTACGGTGACCTAGGGAAAAGTCAACCATGGCGGCACGCTTGTGTGAGAAGAATGCCTTGGCTGGAAGGTCCCTTGCTGCCACTGCATGGATCCGCCGTTTAACATCTACTGGTGCCAATGTCTCTACACTTCTCGAGTAGAGCGCCACTCCTTGAGAAACGCAGGACGTGGCGATGGAGGCAGCCATTGTTTTTCTGTTAGCAACGACAGATGCCCAGGCTAACGCTACCTTCGCTCACTTATCTTTGCATTAGGCAACTCCTTATCTCGCATCCGAAACAACTGCCCCCACACCAATCGACGTGCCACGAGGCCAGGCTACGGCCCTCACGTTAGAGCTAAGGGGCAGAACGAGTTTTTTTTTGCCACCTGAAGAGTTACGAAACCAACTATTCTGTACTACAGATCGGCGCCCTGATACTTGGCAACCACCAGTATTGATGGTCTCTCCAAGGTCTCTCCGTTGTTTACTGGCTCAATTCAAAATCTTGAGGACTGAAATCACGGGACAATACGGGCGAGCTGCTCAGGAGTCACGAGTCATACTTGCATCCTGACATGTTGACCGGATGCAAACGACAGATGCCTTGAAGAGTCTGGGGTGCTCATCACTCATCAGTCAGTTGGCGCGGCGGCTTGGGATGGCGATCGGATCGCCGCCATTCCATTCAAGGTTGAGGATTCATGGGGTGGCAAAACGCGGTGATCGCTTTGATGCTAACATCCGCCACCTCGGCTGTTGCGAGCCATGCCAGACTGCCACCTGCCATGTGCCATGTCTTGCCAGCCTGCCGCTTGCCAGGCAACAAGTGAGTGGTGAATTCACCGTGATTGTATTTCACACAACCACAACAAGCGTGCGTCACTGGTGTTGGTGAGTGGTGGAAGCCATATGCTCGCGGCGAAGCCCGTCTCAATTCAGTTTAACCACCTTTTAGCCAAACTACATTCGCGTCAGCGGCTACAGTTCCGTTTCTCGTTGTACAGCCACCCTAAGAGGCCCAGCAGTGGTGGCATTGTTATCGGTGGTCTTGCCCGCTCGCAGAAGATGACGAAAGCAAAAATGCGAGCTGTGTTTTTTGACTTGGATGATACGCTAGTAGAAACTTCTGCGTGTGACAAGGTCGCGCATGCCAAATGCATCGAACGTTTACAGGGAAAAAGACCAGAGGTGGGCTTGAGGTTGTTGTGGCTGTTGTATCAAGGTGTGGGCTTAAGTGCATGAGTCCGATTGGCCATTGCACTGTTCACAGTAAGCGTTGACGTGGATACACATTCAGGAGACATGCTGATTTTTCTGCATGTCTGATTCGCGTCGATGGTAAAACCACGGTTGCTTACGTCATCCACCGCTGGCGCCGAGCGCGTACCTTTCCCTTATCATGGCAATGCTGCTCAGGTTGATGCCCAGAAAGTGCTGCAAGCATTCCTTGATGGATTCAGGACGGTACCATGGGATCCTGAGGGCAAGGTACTTGACTAAGCTTAGGAACATGCCCTGTTTCTAAATGCTTTATAGGCCTAGGATTATCCTGCTACCTTTGTTTTGCACTGAAGGTTATTGCGACACGGAGTTGGCAGGATAAACTAAAATGCCGAAAGGTCGTATTTAGCCCGTATTTCCCATTTGCAGCAGTGAGCCGCATGGCACGCAGATTTGAGGGGAATTTGCACAGTTCCATGGAACATGTCTCAACATCGGGAATTGTTTGTGGCTGCTCTTTGACATAAATATACTGAAAAAACAGCATCCGTGTAGATCTTCCACGAATGATCGCATTAAAATTAGAAGAAAGTTCTGAGATGCTGAGAATATAAAACTGCTTTGGTTTGGAATGAGTGTGACTTGTCTTTTGCTACCCAGTGAGCCGCTAGGGCCAAATTGTTTTAGTATCCCTTGCAGCTTTGAATGGAAAACTTGTACTGCGGTCTATCTCATATTACACACTACAAATATTCATGTCGCAGACGTCCCAACTACCACATTAACTTTTTCAACTGATCACCCACAGGCCTTGCAGCGCACTCTTATTTAGTTTTTTTTTTATCGAAAATTCGTAGCTTGAAGCCAAACTTCATGGAGAGGGAACATCCCTATCCTGCTCTGACCCACACACTTTCGTTTTTCTATTTCAGACATGATAATAGGGTCTTGTGTTGCTTTTCTTTCCTTAACCCCCTTTGCCTCTCTTGTCTCTCTAGGACTTCCACCATTGTAAATGAAACGCGTTAGCATACTGGTTGCATGCCCCAGTGTACCCGTGATGTGTTTATGCAGGTAGGTCCATCTCTTTCAGTGGTATCGCCCAACTTCTTATGCATGCGCAATAAATTGACTGCTTCACATCTCATGAAACTGTTGGTCATTCTTTGACTGAAAATGGAAGTCACCTGCAAACATGACAGGCTATGTTTGGCTCCACCTACAACAACTTATATGTATGATGCATTGCAAATAATTACACAGATTCCAGTGTTTGGAACTAGCTAGGTACACAATTGCTTGGGTCGTTGTGGTTGTTCTGCTTGTAGTGGCCACTTTCCCACTCTGTGTCAGTGTCACGTCTCACACAACTCCCGCTCCTCTCTCCACATCAAATGTCCGCAGGTCCAAGTCACGGAATGGCGTGCACGCTTCTGGCTGAAGGGCCTGCAGTCGCAGGGTCTAGATGAGCCTGCGCTGGCAAGGGAGTTGCAGGACTGCTTTGACACGTCACGGCTCGCAGTCCTGCGGTGGCTGCCAGGCGTGGAGGAGGTGAGTTTCGAATCAGTATTAGGCGCCGGAGATGTGGGTACTTGTAATCCTATTAATGGCAGGATTGGAAGAATAAAACATGCTATGAGACTTGACCCCGTCAGGTAGGATGTTGTCCTTGCAAAGCCTAGGCAAGCACAAGCCCTTGCGAAGCCTAGGCAAGCATGTCCTTCCTGCACAAGCAAGCAAGCAAGCAAGCATTTCTTTACATAAATGGTGTTGTGGCCTGCGGGTGATTTTCCTTGCGTGTTGCGGAGCAGCCAGGTCTTTGTTTGTTTTTTCTTTGTGAGTCATCATTTTGGCATGTTTGATTTCCTGTTGAGACGCTGTTCAAATCCTGCTTTGCTCTTCGCGGCTTTTGCACAGGGCTGGCATGGGCCTTGTCGTCGCATGCTGGGTGATTGTGTTGAGGATGAACCAGTGGGCAGCTAGCAAGTGTGCACCAGTGGGCAGCCAGCAATCGTGCGCTCCTGCCTTCCAGGTGTCCTGTGCATGCTGAGACAAAGTTCGATAAGCCATTTGGCGACGGGAAGAGCCAGAGGGGCGTGACTGCTCTGCATCTAAACATACCCCCACCCTTTGCCTCCCCCCCCCCCCCCGCCCCTCTCCCCCCCGGCTCGTGTACCTTAGGCATAATCTTCCTATTTATTGGTGCGTTTCTTTCTCCTCTTGCTATCTATGAGTCACCGTCGCAGGCAGCAATGGTGCAGGCAGGATTGTCCAAACATGAAAGTTGGTCATGGATATTTTATATATAGCCATGAGACAACCAGCGCAGGCCAAAAATCTGGAGAATCCGGACCATGGCAGCTCTTGTTATCTTATCCGCGTTTGTCGAGTAGTTCAGGATGATGGAAATCAATGGAGGTGGAAACGTGTAGCCATGTACGTTGATATTATGGCTGGCTAACGTTCAGAGCGAGACCTGGGCGGTTAGCTAAAAAATATCATCATTGACGACAAGGCATGCCATATCTTTGCCATGTGCTATCACGCGCTAATGCATGCAGTTTCTGGCCGAACTCAAGGCGCGGGGCATCCATGTCTTCATCATCACCAACGGCCACCCTGAGGTACGTCGATGGCCCCCGTGCTTTCCCGTCAAGTGCCATGATGTATGACGCCACCGATTTCTCTCTTACGATCTGTTGCACTCCACAATGGTGTCACATCTGCGATTCTATGTCCGAGGGGGTGGTCGAGGATGGGGGGTAAGGCTCAACACATTTTCATCTGCGTAGTTGTTGATCTATGATTGTCTGTCATTGGTAGTCCGGCAGGTTAATGCACAATTTTTTCGCTTTTCATTGCACTAGGCTGACTAGCTGGTGGCAGAGGCAGAGACGTTTCTTACATTGCGCCCTAATCGGGAACCCCTCCCCCTCCGTTGGGCGACACCTGGCGCACATATATCACTTCAAGGGTCAGCGCGCAACGCGGGGCACGGGGGGTGGGGCGGGCACGGTACAGCAAGCCCCCAAACCTTTGAAGGGGATTGGGCAGGGCTCCGATTATTTGACGGGATCGGGGGGGGTGGGGTGGGGGGTGGGGGGTTGGCGGGGGGGCAGCGGGGAGCGCAGTGGGACACTCACTTGTGGTAATTATTTTCCTACCATGCCCCCGTCTCGTCAAGGAAAAGCGCGCCCATGCACTAGACTGGCTTTTAAACATGGAGTGGAGCCTTTTCTGCCATCAGATGGGATATTCAGCAACCATGCTTCTCTTGAAGCTGATGTGGTCTCCTTCCCCTTTGTCGTGCCTCCCTGCCTTGTCTTGACCCCTGTGCTGTGCTTGCCTTCTCTAACGCGGCACCACCACGTCTTGGCTCATGGCCCCGTCTGCGCACATCTCTGCTTATTTGTGCTTGTTGTACCCATGTGACCTGCTGGCCAGATCCAACGGGCCAAGATTGAGGCCTGCAAGGCTGCGGATATTTTTGGCGAGAAAATCCTGATCGGCGGCGGTACGTCGACATTTTTCTCTCCACTGATGTGCAAGGCGCTCCCGACAATGTCATCATGTGCTCTCCGGTGCTTATAAAAAGCTGTCTGTCCTTGGGTGCCCTGTGGGCAGTTAGCCCTGGTTGCACCCACACGATGCTGCTTACGAAGTGGAAGTAGATCTAAATTGCTTCGATGTCAAGCTTGTGCTGATTGTTTCATCGACAGAATGCACACAGCGTGAGGGGGCACTTGCTATGCAAGCAGGGAGGCGGGTGGAATGAATTGGGGTTGTGGGCAATTTATGTATTGCTATGCAGTGCAGTAGCATGTATTGGTAGCCGCCCACGCCACAGTTGCGCATGTTTGTTTTCAGTGAGGCCACCACTGCTGTCTGTTTTGTGACCACGAGGCCATCCTGTGTGCACTGGTTTACACGTGCTGTTTTGAATGAAAACCTTATTGCATTTGAATGGAAAGTGCTAATGATTGCATACTCAACATCCCATCACCGCGTGCTCAACTTCGAGAGAGATTGCAACCAAGGCACTTGCTGTAACGAGGCGTGGCCTTTTGATATTGTGTCACTCGCCTAGGATGCAGCAGAGCGGCTCTTTAGGGTCTTTGAGCATGCCCTTTTCTATTCATTACCTCGCTGCTGCTCATGAGCTTGTGGGAGGCACGGCCTGCCCTCACCTTGTGTGGCTTCTCTTGCTGCTTGCAGACCACACGTTTGAGAAACCGCACAAGGTCATATTTGAGAAGGCGGCGCAGATATGTGGGTGCGAGCTGTCAGAGACGGTCATGGTGGGGGACAGCCTGCAGGCCGACATCCAGGTGGGCAGGCATCAACCTGTGTGTATCAAAGAGACAACTTTATAGCTTTTAAGTTGATGATTGAGGATAGTGGACTGTAATAATAAGACTAGTATAGTGACAGTAATAGTAATAATTATCTAGTTGCATGGTGTGATTACCCAAGTACTTTTGATGTAGTAATGTGATCTGATGCTTGAGTAGTAGTATACGTTGATAACAAGTTTGTAGTAACAGCAGTGCGTAACTGCATTATGTACACCACACGATCTCATCATGTAAGTGTCGATGAAATGCTCAAGTCATGTGGAGTCGTGGCATAATGTATGGATT